>LR812537.1:22432026-22794526 GCA_903798195.1 Danio kyathit | reverse complement strand
TTGAGGGTATCTCAGTGGAATTGATAAATGAGAAATTAAAGATGCAGATTTCGTCCTCTCAGCAAGTATGTGGTGGCTCTTAATAGTGTTGTTAATATTACAGTGGAATGCGAGAAGTTTAATAGCTAATGGGCAAGAATTTAAAAAAGTAATTTCCAATTTAGAAAACAAACCAGATATTATTTGTGTTCAAGAAACGTGGCTTAAACCACAGTTAGATTTTGTTCTACAAGGATATACGGTTATTCGGAAGGATAGAAAACAAGGTAATGGAGGAGGAGTTGCTACTTTTATAAAACAAGGTGTAGGGTATAGGGATGTTGAGGTGGTGGTGGATCAGGAGGTGGTTTCAATAGAAGTTTGGGAAGGGTGTTGTAGTATTAAGGTAATAAATTTTTACAATCCATGTGAAAAATTATGTAAAGATAAATTGGAAGTCATAAGAGGTAACATTAGTCAGAAAGTAGTATGGTGTGGTGATTTCAATGCTCACAATACTTTATGGGGGAGTGATAAATTAGACAGTAATGGATTGATTGTGGAAGAAATGTTAGATTGGGGACAATTAGTATGTATGAATAATGGGTGTTACACAAGAGTTGATTTATCTCATGGACGTAAATCTGTTTTAGATATTACCCTCGTGACAGGTGAATTAGCTAGGAAATGTGAGTGGAAAATATATAATCACAGTACCTTGGGAAGTGATCACTATCCAATATGGTGTAAAATTGGGGTGGACATAACCAATACTTCGTTAGAGAGAATTCTAAGATGGAAATTTAATGATGCTAACTGGGAACTTTTTAGAGATATGTGTCATGATAAAATGTGGGAAATGGTCAATGACAATGATAGCATAGAAGAGTTAAATGAGAAAATTAGTGAAGTATTAACAAATACAGCAGAGGAAGTTATTGGCAAAAAGAAAAATGTAAACAATAAAAAAGCACTTCCGTGGTGGAATAAAGAATGCAGTAATGCAGTTAAGGAGAGAAATAAAGCAATGAAGAAAGCCAGGAGAACTGTATTGTTTAATGATTTTATTAATTATAAGAAAGCTCAGGCAATAGTTAGGAGAGAAATTAGAAAAGCAAAAAGACTTTTCTGGAGAGAATTCTGTAATAGAATAGGGGAAGAAATTGAAATTAACGAAGTTTGGAATATGATCAGAAGGATGGGAGGAATTCAGAAAAATAATAACATTCCAGTTTTAGTTAGTAATGGAAAAATAGCAGTTAATAATAATGATAAAGCAGAAATGTTGGTGGAATCATTTGCAAAAATTCATAGTAATGAAAATATTTCAGACGATATTAGAAAAATCAGGGAACAGAAAATTAGGGAAAAATCTCATGTATATGAAAAGAAGAATACATCAGGAAGTGTGTTAGACTCAGAATTCACATTATATGAGTTAAAAAGAGCTATCTCAGGGGTTAAACATACCTCTCCAGGAAAAGACGAGATATGCTATGAGATGATTAAACACCTGTCTGATGTATCTTTAAATACCATTTTGAGTTTATTTAACAAAATTTGGGTGAAGGGAAGTTTGCCAGCAGATTGGAAACACGGGATTATAGTGCCAATAGCCAAACCTGGAAAAGATCATTCTCATCCAACTAGTTATAGACCTATTGCATTGACATCAAATTTATGCAAAATTATGGAACGGATGGTTATGGGTCGATTGGTTTTCGTGATAGAAAGTAGAAACATTTTTTCAGCATGTCAGAGTGGATTCAGAAAAGGGAGAAACACAATGGACTCAATCTTGTGTTTAGAAAATGAAATTCGAAAGGCTCAAATTGGGAAAGAGGTACTAGTGGGAGTGTTTTTCGATGTGGAAAAAGCCTATGATATGTTGTGGAAAGAAGGTCTTCTTTTAAAATTGGAAAAAATGGGAATAGATGGAAGAATGTATAATTGGATTCTGAGTTTTTTATTTGGTAGAACGATTCAAGTAAGAGTAGGGACTGCATTTTCTAAGATTCTTCCAATTGAGAATGGTACACCCCAGGGAAGTGTGAGTAGCCCAATTCTATTCAATCTAATGATAAATGACATCTTTCAAAATATCGAAGCAGGAATAGGAAGATCATTGTATGCGGATGATGGAGCGATATGGAAAAGGGGACGAAATGTTTCATTTGTAGAAAATAAAATGCAAATAGCAGTGAATGAAGTTGAGAGTTGGGCTAATAAATGGGGTTTTCGGTTTTCTGTGGCAAAAACGCAAGTAATATGCTTCTCGAAAAAGAAAAACAATCCAGTATTAAACATCAAAATGTATGGAACTTTGCTAGAACAAGTTAATGTAATCAGATTTTTGGGTCTATGGATGGATAATAAATTAACATTTAAAATTCATATTGAGAAATTAATTCAAAAATGTAAAAAAGGAATAAATGTTTTAAGGTGTTTGGCTGGAGTTGAGTGGGGAGCCAGTAGTATAGCACTAAAAAGAATTTATAATGCTGTGATAAGGGCAAATATTGATTACGGGTGTTTGGCTTATAGTTCAACCAATAAAACATTACTTAAAAAGATAGAGGTCATACAAAATCAAGCTTTGAGAATTTGCTGTGGTGCTTTTAGATCTTCTCCAGTAGCATCATTACAAGTTGAGATGGGAGAGATGCCGTTAGAACATCGAATGTCACAGCTGAGAATGAGGTATTGGATAGGAATTAAAGGACACCTGGAAAACCATCCAGTTAGATGTCTTTTAAAAGATTGTTGGGAGTATGAGTACAAAGAAATGAATAGTTTTGGTTGGGTGGTAAGGAAGGAGATAAACAGTTTAGAATGGAAAGATCTGGAAGTTGCTCCTTCAGTTGTTATTCCAATAATTCCCCCATGGTTATTTCCTATGCCATTAGTAGATCTGCAAATTCATGAAATAATTCAAAACAAGGAGATAATTATTCCAACTAATTTAATTGTACAAGAATATATGCGTCAACAATATGATTCTGTATTAAAGATTTTTACAGACGGGTCTAAGGAGCCAAAGTGTGGGAGAACTGCTGCTGCTGTATATATTCCACAATTTAACATAAAATTGCAAAGAGATTATCAGATCATGTGTCAGTGTTTACATCAGAATTGTTAGCTATTATTATTGCATTGCAATGGTTGGAAGAAGTTCAACCAGAACAAGCAGTAATTTGCACAGACTCAATGGCTGCACTTAATAGCTTTAAAAGTGCCAAATCTGAAGCTCGACAAGATTTAGTTTATGAAATTTTACAAAGTCTATTTAGAATTAGACAATTAAGAATAATGGTTTCATTTCTATGGGTACCGGCACATGTGGGTGTAGACGGGAATGAGGAAGTTGATTTGCTAGCAAAGAAAACCTTAAATAATTTACAAATAGAAATTAAATTAGCCTTAAGTAAAACAGAGTTTAAAAGAATGATTGCAGTTGAAATATACAATAAGTGGCAAAAGGGATGGAGCAATGAAACTAAAGGAAGACATCTGTACCAGATACAGGAATTTGTTGGAAATGAGAGGAAAAGATACGGATACAGGAAGAAAGATGTCATCATCACAAGATTAAGGATTGGTCATACATCATTAAATTACAGCCTGTTTAAAATAGGAAAACATGAATCAGGGAAGTGTGATAATTGTGGAGAATTGGAAACAGTTAATCATATAATTTTAGAATGTCCTGCTTATGAAAGAGAGAGGTTTGAGTTAATACAAGAATTAGGGCAGCTGGAAGGTGAGGTAATTTCTTTAAAAGTCTTGCTAGGAAATGGGATAAGGCAATCAAGAATCCAAGAAATGTTAATGAAATATTTGGGAAACACAGGAGTAATGCATAGAATTTAGAACAATTTATTTTTTATTAATATTATTATTATTATTAATGTAATTAATTTATATAATTTTATTTATTATTATTATTAGGATATGTGTATGAAATTGGTTTTTTTTTTTTTTTTTTTTTTTTATTTATTTTTTTTTTTATTAAGTTTAAGCTTGTTTTTTTTTTTTTTTTCTTTCAACCTCAATTATGCACTCTTCACACTCCAGATCAGTAGGTGGCGGTAATGCACCTATTCGTTGGTTTGCCAAACCGCCACAAAACACTAGAAGAAGAAGAAGAAGAAGAAGAAAACGGCTCTGACGTCTTTTCCGGTGTCTACGAAGAAAGGAGCATGCGCGAAGACTGGATGTTCTTTTCGACGTGGTTTAGAGGAGCATGCGGTAAGTTGAGAGAGCAGAGCTAAATAATGCCTAACGTTTGTTGAAAAGCATTTATTTGACAATTTAAATGTGTTACACACATTAATTTAACACAGCTGTCTGTTAAGTCCGTTGATAAAAACCTCATCCATTACGCAACGTTACAGTTATCAAACTTTAAAAATACGAATGCCTCGTGATTAAACATCTCATGATTTATTGAGTGCTTCGCTCTTCTCGTGCTCTCGAAATTCTCGTACTTCTAGTTGAAAACTATAAACGGCCCAAAAATGAAATGGCTATGTTTTATTATTTTTTATAATTATGACCATATTTGCTATAGAAATCGCTATGCAGTACTGCAGCAAACTAAGTTGTCGTCGGGGTTTATTTATTTGTTTTAGATTATTTTGTTGTTAAAATTGTGCTATTTTGAGTCACGGCGCGGAGATTTTTAGGACTAATAAATCTGCATCGAGTTTATGAAAGTATGCATAATTAACATAGCCAAAAAAAGGGTCACAAAAAAAGTGTCGTTTATTGTTAGATTTTGTGAAAACCCGATATTACCCTGGAAATCGGTTAAAAGTTAGCATGGATAACATGCAACTCACTTTCTTGTTTTATTGTAATTTTTAAAGACAAAAAAAGTTGACTTTAGGCTCAAGTTTTATTTTTGTGAAATTGTCAGTTTGACAGTTGTAAAAACACCAGCAACTATTAGAAGTCATTTTATTTAAGTTTAGTTTTTTTAGATTTAAAATATTAAGGCATTTAATAACTTCTTTTCAGGTTAGTTAAATTTTTTAGAGCCATGAGTTTACTGAAGTCTATAATTTTGGCATGTTAAAATGCCATATTTCCTGGTGTTAAATTTTGCACAAACAACTAGCAGTATAGGTTTAATAACACGTTTCAACATTTGTCATAGTTTAAGGTGATCTGTTCATCTGCTGCAAATTCTCACCACACTGACTAAACCAGTTTTAATAAAATACTGCAAATTTTACATCGTAGGCTAATCATCTTTACAACCAAAAGGCAAAAAATATGAAAGCGTGCAAACTTGAGATTGCTGCTGCATTGCAAAAAGGGATGCCACTTTTCACACTTTTAAAAGTGCATATATTTGAAGACATAATCAACGATTCAAAAGGATTCTGTGTTTAGTCAAATGTAGACTGCTGTGATTAAGTTTAACTTGCTTTAACACACCAGTTGGTTTGGAGCTAAAATATGCAGGACACTAGCCCTCCAGGACCGTGTTTGACACCCCTACTCTAATAAAATGAAGCCTAACCTACTGAAATCTTAACAACTGGGAACTTTCAAATTTGCGTGACTGCTAAAATTAGTTTGATGACAAACTTTTGATCAGCATAAATGTGCCAGATGGGGTACTGTATTTATATAATCCAAACATGCCTCGTCATCTGTAACCGTTTAGAAGATAACGTATCTTGCTCCGTACAATGGAGATCCTGATGTTGCTTGTTGTTTTGATTGTGCTATAGTACTCACAGAACAACTTCTCTGCTTATTCATTGGCTGCTGCTTTCCATTGCCCAGCCAGTCACCAGCTTAGAAACATGCCGGTTATTGTGTACTTTTTTTTCTTTCTTTTTTTTTTTTTGCATTTTGAGATTAGAAATAGAGCAGGTTTTTAGTATCAGTTTTGGCTTTGGAATTGGTTTTGAATTAAATTTCACTTAAATTGCTAATAGATTTCACAATTACATATGGCTAGCATTAAGATTTATAAAAAATACTAAAACTGACAATATTTACAATATTGAATATCAGATTGTTTTGTGTTTTTGGTCATTTAGTGTCTTGTACCTGGTTAACTTTTATCTCCTTTTTTTTTCTTAGAATATTTCTAGCTTTTTGTTTTGGTACTGATTGTTCTTCATATGGATAACAACCCCCCCCCCCCCCCTCCCCCCCTTCCTCTCTCCTTGTTTAGGATTGCACCAATGTTCCAGTATGGCTGTTACCATCCCCATTTTGATCATCACTGTAGTGTCAAATGTTTCTGTAATGCTCACTATTCCATTGTGGGGCACATGACAAACTGTTGTACAATCCTAGCAGCTGAGAACTATCTGAGCTTGTTACTGGAGTGGTGAGTACATTGACTGACTGAGGAATACTCATTGTACATTGTTTACGAAGTACATCAGTGCCTTTTTTTTATTTTTTTTTATTCCCCATTTGAGTAAAAAAAAAAAGGTGAGACTAGAGTCACATCCTGATGTTGCTTGTTGTCTTGGTGTGCTATAGTACTCGCAGAATAAATTCTGTGCTTATTCATTGGCTGCTGCTTTCCATTGCCCAGCCAATCACCAGCTCAGAAACATGCCATTTATTAGGGGCATCCCAGATCGCATACTTGTGCACTATTCTACTCCTTTTTGTAGTATAAATAGTGTAAGTAGTGCATTCACACTGAAAAGTCTAAAAGAATAAGAGTACTTTAAATACCTGGATGATGCACTTATTTAACCATTTAAATAAAGTGTGGAATGTTTGACACTTCACGCACTCAACAGTCGCTGCTTTGCCCACGTAGTGGAAGGGGCGGAACTTTTGGGCACTGACTTTGCATTGCTTTATTTATTTTGGATTGTGAAAACAATTCTCCTATGAGATTGATTATACCGCATCCTGATGGTGAATACGGTTATTTTCATGACAGGTATTATTTGGTAGTTTGGACATTTATTTCACTAATTTGGCAACTGACAAATGTCATCTGGGAAACATTTTGAATTTCCGCTTAGTAAAAAAGTTAGTGTTCCATTTGGGACAACACTACATGCATATACTAAGCTGTTGAGTGTGTAAGTGCATAAGTAGATAGTGGACAAGAGCAGAATGTATAGTGTAAAGTTTCTGAAATTAGAAATGGAACCTGTTTCTAGTAGCAACTTTTGCTGTTTTGGTTTGGTACACTGAATAAAATGGTTTCACTTTAAAATTCCACGTAAATGTCACATAATTCTGAATGGTAACTATCATTGTATCTGTAGTATAGGGGGGGTAATTTTTTATTTATTTGTTTTTAAATATGGTATGTGTACTTTTTTTTTTATTATTATCATTTGTCAAGTTATACCTTAAGACAGTTTCTTCATGTTTTTTTTTTTTTTTTTTTTAAGGTTATTTCTAGCTCTTTTGAACTGACTCTGTTCTACAAATTGTTCACTTTCTCTCACTTTAGATAAACTATGTAACCCTGATAAGGCCACCTTATGACTGTGAGCCCCCTTCAGGAGAGGTGGGTACATTGACAGCCTGAAGGATGTTAATTTTGTATTATGATGATTACATGGTCCATGAATGTTTCTCACTTTTACAGAAATTTGAAACTAAGAGTGAGACTAGAGTCACATCCTGATGTTGCTCATCATTTTGGTGTGCTATAGTTCTCGCAGAATAATATCTCTGCTTATTCATTGGCTGCTGCTTTCCATTGCCCAGCCAATCACCAGCTCTGAAACATGTCATTTAATGTGTACTCTTTTCTTGTGCTAAGTTTCTGAGATTGGAAATGAAACGGGTTTCTAGTAGCAGCTTGTTGCCGTTTTGGTTCAACACACTGAATAAAAAAATTTCACTTTAAAATTCCTAGTAGGTGTCACAAATAATTATGAATGGCAACTGTAGCATTGTAATTTAATTAGAAATACTAAAGATTAGTTTTGTTATTAACAGTAACAGGGGAAAATGTGTATCTTGTTACCTTTTTTATAATATGGGATAATTGTACTGTGGTATTATAAAAAAAAAATTGTCATTATCATCTGTCTTGTATCTGTTTAAGACAGTTTCTTCATGTTTTTGTTTTATATTTTTGTAAAGGTTACTTTTAGCTCTTGAGCTGACTGTTCTACAAATTGTTCACTTTCTCTCATTTAAGACAAACTGTGCGACCCTGATAAAGCCACCTTATGACTGTGAGCTCCCTACAGGAGAGGTGGGTACCTTTACAGCCTGAAGGTTGTTAATTTTGTATTATGATGATTACATAGTCCATGGATGTTTCTCACGTTTACAGAAATTTGAAACTAAGAGTGAGACTAGAGTCACATCCTGATGTTGCTCATCATTTTGGTGTGCTATAGTTCTCACAGAATAATATCTCTGCTTATTCATTGGCTTCTGCTTTTCCTTGCCCAGCCAATCACCAGCTCAGAAACATCCCAGATAATGTGTACTTGCCCTGTACAAACTTTCTCAGATTATAAATCGAAAGGTTTTGAAGCACCAGCTTGTTCCAGTTTTGACTATTACAGAAAATAACAGGCTTTAAATGGCCTTCATTTTGTAAAATTTACTAGCATTTTAGTAATTACAAAAATACTAAATTACGTTTGTGTTGGAAAATTTCGTTTTTTTTTTTTTTGTTTTTTTTTAAATTTTTATTTATTTTTTTGGTCAAATATTTATAGAATAAGCCAGATCGAATAAATGTGGGTGGAATTAATTGTTTGAAATAAAGCCCACTAAAATTAGTTCACAGCCAGGTCAAAGGCCACAGCAAACGGATTCATATACCGGCAAACAGTCTTCATAAGAAGCGCCACAACATATTTACATTGTGTACTATTTGCCATGGACAGATGCTGAATGGCGCTGCCAGTGTATGTGCACTCATTGAAAAGATGTAGCACGTTGAGTGTGGCTACTCGCCCAATACGTGACCCCCTCTTGAGTTTTTAAATTTACTCTGAAAGCGACAATACAGGTGCAGATACATCTGTACTAGCTCTGCTGTTCTACTCTAGTGCATTCATATGGCTAGTGGTGTTCTCCTGTCTGAACACCTAAAATGAGAAAATGATTCCGTAGTCACGGACCAATGGTAGCTGAAAGGTGTTTAGGAGCCTTAACGACCTCCCCAAAAGATTTTGAACCGAAACTAACTCAAAGAATATTGTTTCTACCAGATTTTCTTTGAAATTAGGAAATTTCAGTTCATTTTTGGTTGAAGTACACCGGGCCTTTACTGTTGCATACTAGTTTACTGGTTATTGGTGTCTTATGTATTGTTATTGCTTGACTCCCTGCAGATGCAGAATGAATCATTCCAGTTAAGGAGTCTGAACATAATGTTTACATTAAAGAGACCAAGGTAAATATTTCTTTTTTGTTATATTTGTGTGTGAGAAGCGAGACTAGAGTCACATCCTGATGCTGCTGCTTGTCTTGGTGTGCTATAGTTCTCGCAGAATAACCTCTGTGCTTATTCATTGGCTGCTGCTTTCCATTGCCCAGCCAATCACCAGCTCAGAAACATGCCACTTAAAGTGTACTCTTTCCTTGTACAAGCTACAGATTTCAAATAGAAAGGTTTTCTAGCAGCAGCTTGTTCTAGTTTTGACTTTTTACACACACAAAAATGTGACTGGCTTTAAGTGGTCATCAAATGTGAAATTTACTAGCAATTTAATATTTACAAATAAATGACATTTTTGTTGGAAAATTAGTTTTGTTTGATATAATTTGTATCTTCTGATGCATTTTTGTTGCTCAATTATTTATAGAATAAACAAGATCAAATAATGCGAGTGGAATGAAGTGTGTTTGAACCAAAGCCCACTAACATGTTCACAGACAGGTCAAAGGCCACATCAAATTGTTTAATATACTGGCAAACAGTCTTCACAAGAAGCACTGCCGGCCATTTTCTGGAAAGGTCTAATATGTGTGAACAGGCCCTTTTTGAAAATACCACTAAATTCGTTCCAGCAATTTTCCAGAAAGAGAAGTTTTAACATTACCTATAATTTGCCAGAATGTGAACGGAAAGGTGAACAGAAAGGAATGTGAAGGAAAATTGCCGGAAAGAGCGTGTTCATGCTTAGAACACGCTGACGTGGGACGTGTACTCCAGCCAATCAGAACATTCAGATGCATTCACATCCGCGCTGTTTATGAAAATAAATGCCTTTGAATATTTTTTCAGACACATTTACTGCTAGATGTTAGTCAGATAACGTTTCTAATGTTATGTTCCTTCTTAATGCCAACTGTGTATAAAATTATCAATAAAATGCTTATGATAAGCCGTTGTTTGTTTACCTTCAAGCTCTGCTTCCTTCAGTGAGTGCCAGCACACATATTATGTATACATCTTGACATGCGAAAGTGTTCCTCCATACGTTTTCATCAAAGTTGTTCACAATACTTATCCATCCACAGAGTTTGTAATGTAGTCAAATGTTTACAAATACAAGCGCAGGTGTTTAGAGGTCACTTTTGGTTAATGATGTCAGAATTTAGTTTGGAATGGATGTGTGAATGGTCTTTTCCGGAAAAATTTTGTAACATCCTTGCTTGTGTGAACAGAGTGGTTTTTATTTGATTTTTTTTTAGCGGTAAAGTCGTTCCGTAAATTTTTTGGATATTTACCAGTATCACTGTGTGAAAGGGCTATTGTGTACTATTTGCCATGGACAGACACTGAATGGCACAGACGGTGTATGTGCTCCTCATAGAAAAGATGTAGCACATCGGGTTGGCCTTCGCGCCTGATATGTGACCCCACCCCCACTGCCCTCTGAGTTTTTAAAATCTCTCTGCGAGCCACAATACATGTGCAGATACATCTGTACCAGCTCTGATATTCTACTATCTAGTGTATTCAAATGAATACACTAGTTTTGGATGCTGGTCTCTTGTCTGACCCCCTTGAATGAGGAGCTAATCAAGGGAACCAAGTCACACTGTGTGGATGGCGTTGTTCCAGAACGCACCCACCAATTGTCTGATGGTCATGGACTAATAATAGCTCAAAGGTGTTTAGCCAAATAAAACTCCCCCAAAAGTTTGCTTTTGTGAGCCATTTTTGAACTGCTGAAACAAAAGAATATTGTTTCTGCCAGAGTTTCTTTGATATTAAGATGTTTCAGTGTTTCAGGGCCTTTACTGTTGCATACTAGGTTTACTGGTTATTGGAGTCTAATGTATTGTTGCTGCTCCCTGCAGATGCAGAATGAATCATTCCAGTTGAGGAGTCAGAACAGTGTTTACACACTACAGAGATCGAGGTAAATATTTCTTTTTTTCGTTGCACTTATTTACATGAAAAGCGAGACTAGAGTCACATCCTGATGTTGCTTGTTGTCTTGGTGTGCTATAGTACTCGCAGAATAACATCTCTGCTTATTCATTGGCTAATGCTTTCCATTGCCAAGCCAATCACCAGCTCAGAAACATGCTAGATTTGGGTTCCTCTCCATAATGAACCTCCATAAAGTTTTGGGTTAGAACAGGTTGTTTTTATTCACATCTGACTTTGGCATGATTAGACCTGTCACATGATCCTTCAGAAATTTGAGTTCTGCAAAATCTGAATTGGTTATTGTGCGTTCAAAAAATGGACAATTCTAACCTAAACTTTTTTTTTTTTTATTGCAATGAAAATAGCTGAAGTCATTATAAAAATCATCCAATTTAAAGGTCCAGTAGTGTCTGCACTCATTCAAAAACAATCTCAAATATATTGTCAGGCATTCTGTGAAACTTCCAAAATATCTTGTGGTAACAAGGCCACCGATGTCTCTTTCAGAAAAAAGGCCAGGTTCCGTTAAATGCTGGGTTCCTGTCTGTCCTTGTAATTAATCTCTTAATTTTAGCTTGATTTAGGTTTTAAAATAAGGAAAGATGGGTTTTGTTGTCAGCCTGCTTATTGGGATGTGATCAAAGGCTGAAGTGGAGAAAAAGCACGTTCCTCTTTCTACTAAGAGTTTGGTATAATTGCTTTCTCTATGGTTTTCCCATTCCTGCTCGTGGGACAAACTTGCTCTGTCCTTTTCCATTTTGAAAGTAATTTTTTTTTTTTTTTTTTTTAATTACTTGAACGCCTAAACGTTTATAATACTATATATGGGTTGGGAATTATTAGTCTCTATCGATGAATAAAATTACACATGTCAGTGTATAGCTGAAGTGTGCATCTTTTGTTAATGGTGTTGTGTGTAAGTTTTTGAATCTACTAATGCATAAAAATGCCACATGTTTTGCAGATATATATAAAAAAAGAAAGAAACGTGTTTAGTTAACATGTTTAAAAAGCTTTTGAAATGCACAAACTGGTAATGTGGTTCAAAATGTCTTGTTAAATTCTATTGGTCTCATCTATTAAAAGTGTTGATTAAAAGAATGTTGCTGGAATTTTTTATTTATTTTTTCACTTTTATCAATGAAACTGACTGAAGTTTTTCCCCCCCCTCTCGTTTAGGATTACACCACTGTTGAAACATTTGGCAACTGCAGAAGTGTCAAGTTTGTGTAAGGCTCTTTATCCTATTGAGGGGCACGTGACAATCTTTGATGTACAACCCTGAAAAAAGCAGCTTCTAGTTGTGTGAGAGGTGAGTGCATTGACAGGCTGAGGAATGTTCATACAGGGAGTGCAGAATTATTAGGCAAGTTGTATTTTTGAGGATTAATTTTATTATTGAACAACAACCATTTTCTCAATGAACCCAAAAAAACTCATTAATATCAAAGCTGAATATTTTTGGAAGTTGTTTTTAGTTTGTTTTTAGTTTGAGCTATTTTAGGAGGATATCTGTGTGTGCAGGTGACTATTACTGTGCATAATTATTAGGCAACTTAACAAAAAACAAATATATACCCATTTCAATTATTTATTTTCACCAGTGAAACCAATATAACATCTCAACATTCACAAATATACATTTCTGACATTCAAAAACAAATCAGTGACCAATATAGCCACCTTTCTTTGCAAGGACACTCAAAAGCCTGCCATCCATGGTGAACTAGTCAAAACACTGACAGAATCCATCAACATTGCGTGCAGCAGCAACCACAGCCTCCCAGACACTGTTCAGAGAGGTGTACTGTTTTCCCTCCTTGTAAATCTCACATTTGATGATGGACCTCAGGTCCTCTATGGAGTTCAGATCACGTGAACAAGGACGCCATTTCATTAGTTTTTCTTCTTTTAGACCCTTTCTTGCCAGCCACGCTGTGGAGTACTTGGAGTGATGGAGCATTGTGCTGCATGAAAATCATGTTTTTCTTGAAGGATGCAGACTTCTTCCTGTACCACTGCTTGAAGGTGTCTTCCAGAAACTGGCAGTAGGACTGGGAGTTGAGCTTGACTCCATCCTCAACCCGAAAAGGCCCCACAAGCTCATCTTTGATGATACCAGCCCAAACCAGTACTCCACCTCCACCTTGCTGGCGTCTGAGTCGGACTGGAGCTCTCTGCCCTTTACCGATCCAGCCACGGGCCCATCAAGACTCCCTCTCATTTCATCAGTCCATAAAACCTTAGAAAAATCAGTCTTGAGATATTTCTTGGCCCAGTCTTGACGTTTCAGCTTGTGTGTCTTGTTCAGTGGTGGTCGTTTTTCAGCCTTTCTTACCTTGGCCATGTCTCTGAGTATTGCACACCTTGTGCTTTTCGGCACTCCAGTGATGTTGCAGCTCTGAAATATGGCAAAACTGGTGGCAAGTGGCATCTTGGCAGCTGCACGCTTGACTTTTCTCAGTTCATGGGCAATTTATTTTGCTCCTTGGTTTTTGGTTTGGTTTTTCCACACGCTTGCGACCCTGTTGACTATTTTGAATGAAACACTTGATTGTTTGATCACGCGTCAGAAGCTTGGCAATTTTAAGAGTGCTGCATCCCTCTGCAAGATATCTCACTAGTTTTGACTTTTCGGAGCCTGTCAAGTCCTTCTTTTGACCCATTTTGCCAAAGGAAAGGAAGTTGCCTAATAATTATGCACACCTGATATAGGGTGTTGATGTCATTAGACCACACCCCTTCTCATTACAGAAATGCACATCACCTAATATGCTTAATTGATAGTAGGCTTTCGAGCCTATACAGCTTGGAGTAAGACAACATGCATAAAGAGAATGATGAGGTCAAAATACTCATTTGCCTAATAATTCTGCACTCCCTGTATTCTACTTGTATTACATTGTGCATGGGTGTTTCAAAATTTTCATGATTCTTTTTAATTTGTGGTGTGCTGTAGTTCTAGCAGAATATCACTGCTTATTTTCTGCTGCTTTGATTTGTTGTAGGGCTGCTCCCAGACTAAGCAAGCTAAAGGTGACTGGCAAGGCACCAAAACTCCACCAATTGACAGAAATGAAGAAACCAAGGACAAGCTCTCCTTTGGCCGAATAAATGAAGAGGCAGAGCTGCAGTTCTGTCAGAAGTGGAAGATTTGCTCTGGTTTTTTTCTGCATAAACAAGTGAATAGTGATATGTAACATGTATCTTTGATCACTGACTTGCAACCCAAAGCGCTTTTCCAAAACAGACATGTAGGAGGATTAACAATGGTTGAAAATAACCTAAATAAGACTTGAATAAGCTCATTAATGGCATGTTGAGTTGTTTTACTGAAGTATCATTTTAATTAGCTTGACTTACTGTGAAAGGAACATTTTGTACAGGGTATCTGTGGGGTCAAAAACAAAACTTTAGGCCTTAAAGTCTTAAGGTCACTGAAATATTAATTGCATCTTAATTTTCCTTTATGTAAAGCAACCCAATTGATCCAACACATGTTCAATCACCAATAAAACTTTTAGCAAAACTATTCATTACTAATATTATAATAGTCTGTTGTGTATACGTTTAGTTTTTAAAGAGCTACGGTCTGCTTGTTTTGACACACAAAAAATATGTGGCTTAGAAATGACAATATTTTTTTTTTTTTTTTTTTTTTGCTGGGCCATTTCAAAAATCCATAGCAGTTAGCCTTATAGTAGTCTGAAATTTTATTCTTCATTGTCTTAAATTGGGTTTGGTGAAACCTGCAGAAAACCTGTTTGTAATTATTTGACGTAGCCAAAGCCTATTTGTACAGATAATTATTCACTGGTATCCTCATACTAAATTGAAATTTTTTTTTTTTTTTTTTAAATGTTACATGCTGAAGGTATTGTGACATGTGCACGATGTAGAATGATATTAACATATAAGATGGTTGATGAGTCAAATTGGCACTATCAGAGAGTTAAGGTGATTGCAAAAACAACGGAAAAATAGAAAGGAAATTGCTTTCTCAACACTAGGAAGAATTAATGCATAAACTCAATGCGTTTCATCCAACAGGCTCATTGAAGATATGAGAACTAAGAAATATGTACTTTGTGTTATGCTTGCACTTTGTGTTCAAAAATCCACTAGAGCAGTATATATTTTTGGCAATCTCAAATGTTACTGTGGCATGTTTTCTATTAAGTGTCATTTCTTGCAAATCCACCCAGATGAAAACCCAACCAATAGTGTTTACAAAAGCAAACCAGAAAGAAAAGCCATCAGGGCCACATGCTTTTACCACAATTTCACTGATTTTTTTGGGGTTTTGTTTTTTTTTTATCTGCTTTTGGAACTGTCGCTCACTGGACTTTAACCCTGGTCTGGTCCACTCTGACACTGTTCATGGTGAGCTACTGAGCAAACCAGTCCATACCAGGGTTGCCAACTCTCATGCATTCCCCACTTATTACCGTCATACTGAGTAAATATTTCTCAGTTTTTAAAATGTAGCTCTGGGTACATATTCCCAATGAGCCTGTGTTGGTTTCATCTGCATTTTCATCAGGGCTATTTTACAGGTGTCTGGTCCACAGACTCGTAACATTTTAAATTAAAGCTCTACAAACAATTCCTTGTACATGTTTTGAAAGTAATTCACTATAAACAGAATTGGGGAAAAAAAGAGGAGAGCTACCTGAATGAGCAACTGTTGCCTGTCAGTGGCCTATAATTTAATACAACTGAAAATCAGAGGTGAAATGCCAAATTTATTTTATTATTTTGTTTGGATTGTTAACATTTAAACTAACACTCCTACTTTGAAGAAAGAAAAGCCACCAGGAAACGAGTACTTGAAATTCATGTCTCTGAAGATCCCTCAATATTTTATTTATTTTTGATAATTGTATAATACTTCATTGGAAGAAAAGAAAAGCATAAAACACATCTCGGGTAATTCAAAAGAAGCAACATACAATTAAAGGATGACAGCAAATTATTACAGTATGCATTCTAGCCCTGTGAATCTTTGCAGTGCTGCATTCTAAACAAAAAGAGCAGCCAGAGTAGAAATCTTTAAACAGGACAAAACCACAGACTCCTCAGAAAACTCATTTATTGCTGTTTTCCATCTTATTAACACAAGTAATACAACTTGGACATTTTTCTTCTTTTCAAAACATGATATGTCAGGATTTCAATGTTTGTATGCCATTGCCCTTTTGGGGGTAATAATTGAACTAATAACCAAATTGTTGTTTAACAATGCCCACTACGCCATTTGAATACATTTTATACCCTGACTTACAATAAATTCTGATAAAGCAAATATCTATGAACATTGAAGTAGCTGCTTATAGATCAGGGATATTATGCTCTGCAGGTTTCCAGCATATTTGGGCCAATTTAACAATGGATGATAATTTAAGCAAGAGTTCCACAGCACCTTGTATGCTTTCGCTAAAGACCTTAGCTTGGACACATTAAAAAAGTCCATCTGTTTGAATGTTCTGAAACGTGCGCAATCCACTACTATTTCATACTTCACTAAAAATACGGTAAGTAGTAGGTTGGTTACAGATGAAAGGAAGGTATTATTCCAGAGAGAAGACTGATGTGAAGTTTTCCCAAAATGACCTGTAATTTGTTCTGCACTAAACCATGCTTTTCAAAGTAGTTTAAGTAATGTTTCTGAATTTGTGATGCAAACGTCTTGATCCTACGCTAGTGGAAGTCAGATCTTGAAGTCAGATTCAAAAGGTACTTTGGAGCAGACATGCTTAATTTGGAAAGTGAAGCAGTAAAGCCACAAATTAAGGAGAGCAAGACCACAATGCAATTTCGCAAGGTACAATAATGACAAATGGACTCTAGGATGTTTGAATTAATGGGAGGGAAGAAAAAGGGAGCAAGGGAAATAATTATCTTGGCTAAATTTTCATTTGAACTCTATTAATTCCAGCATGAATTTACAATTTTTCACGTTGTCCAACTGCTATTTACCACTTGATTTTCTGATTAAGTTCATGTAAACTTGTCTGAGTAACCCTTGACAAATAATCAACAATTTTTAAACCAAGATAATGAGTTATCAAATGTAGTTAAAAAGACAGATGGGTTTTATAGTGGCATTAAAGATGATTTATCCCAATTTACTTTTAAAGAAATAGAATAACAAATCCTCTGGTAGAGAAGCACTTCAGCAGTTGTATAATATTAGGAGCTTAATTCCAAATTCCTCTAAAACGGCCATTTGTTGTATGGACACTGTCAATGATATGTCACTGCAAACACATTTTCTGATAATAGATAGTTCATTATTAAAGCGCAATTTATTTGGTTTACATTATTTGACTTGTATAGTAATGTTACGAAGGGACTGGTGACTTATCTGACATCAAGCCAAATGTCAATAGTAATGATATGTTTGACCAAGGAGGGATCAACCAAAATTTAACCTATCAAGAGCAGTTGAAGATGGTGTTGCTACAACAGGGTTGGTGGAAAAGTATGCAGCTCTGGCAGGACATAAACATTGACGCCTACACCAATAATTTTTTGATAATCAGGGAAATGACATAGGGTTCTAGATAAATTGTCCATAAATGCATCATATGAGTTTTTCTCAGTTGCTATCACACTCTACTGATTCAGATGACCTATTTCTCCAAAGCAAGAATTTGGTTCTCAAAACATTGACATTTCTCAAAACTCGAGACACGTTCACCTGATTTCACAAGTTCCAATTATCTTCTGCGAATCACACACGCAAACATTTTAGCACAGCTTTAACCACATTTTCATTTAGAAAACACAATATAATTACCACATATACAGCGGTTGGACAATGAAACTGAAATTCCTGGATTTAGACCACAATAATTCATTAGTATGATGTAGGGCCTCCTTTTGCAGCCAATACAGAATCAATTCATCTTGGAAATAACAAAGTCCTGCAGAGTAGGCAGAGGACTTTTTAACCATTTTTCTTGGAAAATAGTGGCTAGGTCACTATGTGATACTGGTGGAGGACGTTTCCCGACCTGCTCCTCCAAAACACTGGTGACTGTGCAGGCCATAGGAGATGGCCTTCTATGAACTATGTTGAACTTCACTTTCATGTTCATCAAACCACTCTGGCACCAGTCTTCCTGTGTGTATTTATTAATTATCATCTTGATACACAGCGCCGCCTTCAGGATACAATGTTTGAACTGTGGGGTGCACATGGTCCTCCAGAATGATCTGGTAGTCTTTGGCAATGACGCGCTCATCTAGCACAAGTATTGGGCCTAGCATATGCCATGATATTGCAGCTCAAACATCACTTATACACCCCTATCCTTCACTCTGGGCATGCAACAGTCTAGGTCACAGGTGTCAAAGCCAGTTCCTGGAGGGCCGCAGCCCCGCAGTCACGCTTCTTTGGGGCTTCTCCACATCGTAACTCTCCCAGATGTGGGAAAGACAGTGAAAGTGTACTCGTTAGAGTATGCTGACATTACTCTGGATAACGTAGCTCATTTGCTGTCTTGGTCACAAATGTGCCAGCGAGATGCGAACCAACAATTTATCCTCTTTTGAACTCTGATGCGTCACCAATAATGGTGTGTGCATTGCAATATTTTAAGTAAAACTGTGCTATTACTCTTGACATTCCACCACTAAGAGCAGAAAGGTTTAATTAGGAATCAATGATGTTTGTGCAGCAGGCTTGCTGAAAATAAAAAAGTGAACTGCTCTGCCATGATGGCTTAATTGTGGCAGGAAACGAACCAGTATTGATTAGAACTCAAATACAGAAGGATTTATGACTAAATCAAAAGTTAATCAAAAGATTGAGAAAATGTCTCCGATACACACTCTCTGATGTGTCTCCATGTGGGCTACTGCCACTGACTGATCTTTCTTTTAGTAATTTCAGTATGGTGTTTTAATTTTAATTTGAAGGGGTGGTCCAGAGTGTATTTTAAGGCTTGGTTGTTTATAAGATGCACAGCATTTTGTGCTTATGTTTTATTTGTTTAAAAGAATAAAAATAAATATTTTTTTTTAAAAATCACATTATTTTTTTTATATCTTACTTTGATTATATACAGCTACTCAGCTAACATGAAAACGACATATTTCATAGTTCCTCCAAAAGGCCCGCCCACAAAGGGCTCTGATTTGTCAGCTACCAGTCACCAGGAAAAGCGTCATGCCCCTACAAGCAGGTGCTTTTTCTCTGCTGTGTAAATACAGAGTAGCAGTTAGCTGTATCAGTTTGAGGCTTAATCAAACAGAAAATGAACCTCATGCCTGCTCTCTAAAATAAAAGGTCACACTTTATTTTGACGGTCCGTTTGTTGAATTTAAGTTACATTGCAACTAATTATCATTAGATTATAAGTAGACTGTTAGGTTGGGGTTAGAGTTGGGGTTGGGGTTAGTGTAAGTTGACATGTAATTGCAAAGTTTCTTATAATCAGTTAAATGTCTGTTGAAGGACTGTTAAATGTCAGTGTCAACAGATATTAAGCAGACAGTCTACTAATACTCAAATGGACCATCAAAATAAAGTGTTACCAAATAAAATCTGACAAGTGTCTTCCACATATATTAGGAATAAGCATGTGTAAGTAATATGAAACGTTCACATAACTTTTGTGAGTTTGTTATTTGAGATGTAGAACGCAGGGAAAGCGACAGCATAGAGACACTGCAGAGCTGCTGAAGATTGTGGCTGTTTACAGGGGTGTGATGGATAAATATGAATTTGCAGCTAATTTGTTAACAGTGTTAAACAGCATTGCCCGTTGCTACAATGTACCGTTAACGCTAGAAACTGTGCATGTAATTTTAAAATTTGATCAATTTTAACAAATAAAAACACTTACAGGTTGTGGCTCACAATCCACATCATCTATTATGGTTGGAGCGGCTCCTTCTTTGTGGAGTTTTTAGACTAATCCAGCACTGAACTGAGAGAGATTCTGAAAGCTGCCCTTTGTCAAATGCTAGCTATATCATTCTCTAAAACATAATTAAAATTAAACTGTAAGCACTTCTCTCTATGTCATGACCTGTGGAAGCCCAAATACAGAAACAGAATGAGCTCTGTGGAAACATTTGGACGACATTTTAGTTTTCTCTGCTATAACATTACAACACCTCTGGCCACACCCCTTTGCTTCGCGGAGTGTATGCAAGTGGTGAATGTGCGTAACCTAAAACGTTTGTGATCTCACTAGCCTGGATGTATTTTTTTAGTAGTCCACAAACGGTAACACTTTATAATAACAGTACATGAATAATGATGTATTAATATGTAAATTAAACATTACTTTATTATGAATTAATGATGAGTTAATGTATGCACTAATCATGAACTAACTTGAACTACATGAGTCACATGAGTTCATGTGTGAATTGCGGCTACCTTAATTACTTGTTAGTACATGATTGTTTGTTAATTAATGTATTAATTACCACATTAGTTTATGCTTAATTTAACCATCATGAACTCATGATATGTTAATATATAATTATGTTGTGACTTTACTTGAAGGGGCACATCATCATTAAACCATTCTTAACTACTCATGAACTCCTTATGCTCGTCCAACAAGTCAGTTTACACTGAATAACAATAGAAAAGTGTTCTATCAACATCAGCATGAACAGGAGTTCATGGGTAGTTAAGGATGAGTTAATGATGATGTGCCCCTCCAAGTAAAGTCATGACATAATCATACATTAACAGCTCATGAGTTCATGTTGGTTACATTTAGCTTAAACTTAAATGTTAGTTAACACATTAATTAACAACATGTACTAACAAGTAATTAAGGTAGCCGTTATTCCCACATGAACTCATGTTGTAGTTCAAGTCAGTTCATGATTAGTGCATACCTTAACTCATCATTAATTCATAATAACGTAATGTTTAGTTTGCACATTAATACATCATTATTCATGTACTGTTATTGTAAAGTGTTACCCCACAAACTTTGTTTGCTGTAGGCTTTGCTAAGCTAACTCTGTAAAAGCCAATGTCTCCCTTTGCATTGAACTTTGAGCGTATTACGTTCAGAGATGTTGTTTATGTTCACACAACTACATCACACATGAACTAAAGCTTAAAATATGATATCGTTGTGGACCACCCCTTTAAAAATACCTTTATTTATGGCTTAACTGAACAATTAGTATTCAATTCAATTTTATATATTTCATTGAACTATTAGAACTTAAACTAGGAAAATCTTTAGCGGGAAGCAGGCTAATGTGTACATCTTGCCTTAAAAGTTCTACATATCAGATGTACTGTTTGTATAATGCTGTATGGTGTCTATAAATGCATATGAATCATGAGGGTTAACTGAGATCACAGTCCAGCAAATTACCAGACAAGCTTCTTCATTTTTGATTTTTTTTAACCTGACCTCGGATCAATTTTTAGGAGTTTGTAGTTATTTTATTGAGACAATTGTAAAATTAACAGGCTTATAATAGACTATCTACTACTAATTTTCCTGTTTAGCAGAGTCTACCACAGAAAACCCCCCAAAAACAAGCCCTGAAAATTTAAGAAGGCATATTTTGCTGACACTTATTACTTAATGATATTAGACGATTAGCTTACAGCACCTGATAGATTACAATGTGTTCCTAAAAGCAGTTTTTAATGCATATTTTGACTGAGTTTTCATTGCAGGTGTCCCTAGCATGTGGTAATTTGAATGGTTCAAAAAAGTAAATCATTTTGCAAAACAATAGTTTCAATTGATTTGAAGCTTTTTTCTCCCATCACTATGAGAATAGATGTGCTTTTGTAGAGAACAAAACAACCAAAATAGTTACAGTGAAAAAAATTTAGATATAATTGGACAATTTTGATAACTGGCAAATGTTTCTAAAAGAATACTCATTTGTTACAGTGTAACAAACACGTTTTTATTCAGGACTTGGCAAGCAACAGACCAAATATTTTGCTTAAAAAAGAAAAAAAAGAAAACAATCTGATCTGATTCTACTCAAACATAAACTGTTTATTAAATATTTGGTCATTTGCTGACAGCGAAAATTCTTAGTAATTTTCATCAAATTTAAACTGCTGGTATATAGAATGTCGCATGAAATCAACATGATTTCTAAAAAAGCTGCAGAGGAATCCAAATGCAAAAGACCATTTCAAATGCCTATAAGTTTGGTATTACTACATTAGTAGCTGATTACCTTTATGGCTGTTCTTTAAATACCACCAGTGGCATTCATGTGTCCTCTTCTTAATGTAAATGCCTATGAAGACTTGCTTGATACTTGCAAAACGAACACTTACTTAACACAGCCTGGCACATTCAGTTCATCATATAATAAACTGTATTCCTGAAGCTGCCTCATTGCTGGATTACAACCCAACTCTTAGTCTCTGGAGGTCTAGACGCAGTCCACTAAACGGTAGGCTGAAATAACTCCTGAATATCACGGAGCGATCGTTCCAGTGTGAGAGCCAGCTTTTCTGCGTTAGTGTCATCACAGCAGTTAAAGGCAGTTACAGAGAAGTGGAGATGATCTTGTTGGGGATTGTAACACACTGCATATCCATCTGGAACCAGCGGTCCAAAACACATCACACTGTCTGTATTTGTGGGCACCTGTGGTAACCAAGAAAAATTACACTGAAGTGCTATAAATCTATTATGGTTTTCTCTTGCTGTGAAATCGAGCAATTTAAATGTGTGTAAAACACTTTGAAAAGGGCAGAGAACAGAAAGACGGGGTCTTTTAAAACAATCCACAACACAACAGACGGAAAACTCATTCTAGACATAAATCCATAAAAAATAGAAGACAGTCTTCAATGTAAGCTGCTTGCTTTGAATTCAGTGATTGCAAAACTGAAAAACGAAAGTCTTCCTAACAGTCAAATTAGAAAAAAAATATGTGTAGTGATACAGGAAAGCTACAAAATGTGCAAATCACTGGAGACTGAGGACTGGAACTGATAAACAGCATCATACATCATACACCAGGCACAATGCAAGTGGTTTTTTTTTTTTATCAGACCATCGCAGTTATTATTTCTAATCCTGTGCCATGCTGTTTAAAAAGCAAATGCGTTAGCACCCATGGACGTGTTGGTTTAAGAAGTGTGAAAATCCAATGTCTAGCATGTTAAGTAATCTGGACCAGTCAGCTGACTCGACTCCAAATGTACAGCCCCAAATCAGAAAAAGCTGGGACATTATGAAAAACGCAAATAAAAAAGTAGTGATTTCTATATTTACTTTGACTTGAATTTCATTGCAGACAATACAACAGAAAAAATAAACATGTTTTCCAATTTTGGTTCTTGCAACACATTAAAAAAAAAAGCTGGAACAGTAAAGGATTTACCAGTTTGTACTGTCAAAATGTAAAACGTCATGGGGTCTTTGTTGTCGCATTTCATGCTTCAAAATGCGCCTCACATTTTCTATTGGAGACAGGCTGGGACTGCAGGCAGGTCAGTCAAGTACCAGTATCCTCTTCCTCTGCAGCCAGGACTTTGTAATGTGTGCAGAATATGGTTTTGCATTGTCTTGCATGGGCGTCCCTGGAAAAGAGGAATAATCTCTATGTACTTCTCAGCATTGATGATGCCATCACAGAAGTGCAAGTTACCATTGCCAAGGGCACTTGACCATGGCAGACCCCGACTTCTGTACTTATTGCTGGTAACAGTTTGGATGATCCTTTTCTTCCTCGGTCTGGAGCACACAGCATCCATTTCTTCCAAAAAATACCTAAAATACTGATTCATCTGACCACAGTACAGGTTTCCACTGTGTGACGGTCCATCCCAGATGTCTCTGAGGCCAGAGAAGTTGACAGCGCTTCTGAACACTGTTAACATTGGGCTTCCTTTTGGCACAGTACAGTTTTCACTGCCATTTGTGGATGTAACTATGTATTGTGGTACTTGACAAAGGTTTACCAAAGTAGTTCTGAGCCCATGTGGTGATATCGCTTATAGATGAATGAGGATTTTTGATGCAGTGCTGCCTCACATGGTTGTTAAGCTGTTCAGGTTGTTCAATCTTTTCAATTATGCACTGTTGAAGGTGAAATATCCAAATGCCTTCCTATTGTTCTTTGGGGAACATTGTTTTTAAACTTTTCAATAATTTTCTTATGTATTTGTTTGCAAACTGGCAATCCTCAGCCCATCTTTCTTCCTAAAGGACTAGACCTTTCTTGGATGTTGCTTTTGTACCAAATCATAATTACAATAACCTGTTGGCATCACCTGTTTCAAATCACATTATTTAACCAATTTACCTGATTACTAGTCTTAAATTGCTCCTGTCCTAAATTTTTTTGAAATGTGTTGCAAGAACTAAAATTGGAATTGGAAGTCTAACAAAAAAAAAAAAAAAAACCCACGAGGAACACCTTAAATAATATTTGTTGTATTGTCTGCAATGAAATAAAAGTAAATTTAGAAATCACTACTTTCTTCTTTTTTCCATACTGTCCCAACCTTTTCTGATTTAAGGTTGTAGTCAGATCATATGATGATGAGCTCAGCCAACGAGAGAGCAAGTCATGGGTTGACTGATTCACATGCTCAATAGAATTGTCAGTGACTGGTTGAAATGATCATTGTTATGGTGACAGATGTTATCATATGGTGTAGTGTTTGACCCCTTCTTGTGGATTATTTACATAGTGTTGCAGAGCATGAACAGCACAATGACTTAAACATACAATTAAGTCATGTAATCTGAACACCACAGGGATCTGCCGAAGGCATGTAGTGTGAACTAGGCTTAAGTAGCATCACTGAAATAAAATGGCCAATTAATTTAATTAAGTAGTATATTGCATTGCTTATTTTAAATGATTACAACTTCATGAATTAAGGTAGTTTGAATGTAACTAAAATCATCAGTTACCTGTCCCGTTCGAAGTTTCCAATGAGTGGCAAGTCCATAGGCTGTGTCCATGAAAACTCTCGGTACACTCAGTCCATTCTCAATGGCTTGAAGTTTAAGACCCAACAAGTGCCGGTCTATGCCTTGGCCCATCAGCGACTTGAAAAAATGTAAATAAATATGCGACTTAAAAAAATAACAAAATAAATTAAAATCACATTATGTAGTCATCATTACATATTAGGATCTGCATAGAATTTTTCCACAAGCAAACCCTTTGAGTTACTCACCTGCTCTGTGAGGATGCTATACGCATTGACAGCCTCTCTGAGCAGCTGTATTTTGGCCTCCCTCTAATATAGAACAAACAGACATGCACATTTGATCAGTGTAGCTCAATAACATAACATCTAATTTGGTCTTCTAATTACTCACAGAAACAGCAACATCGTCAAAGGCCTGTATGAAGCTCAGCATCTGATTGGTTGGAGAGCGAATGTAGTCTGTTCGTCCTCCTCTGAACATCCTCAGAGAAGCAATGTCACATGCAGCACACACTTCACTGTGAACTCTAGCAGAAAACAGCAAGCAAACACAATTAATTCATAAGATGTATTACTTGCTGAGGATAACGGATGATGGTAGAGAAATTTCTCTAAATGTCTCACCTGTAGTAGGCAAGCTGAATCGCCAACTGGACGAATGAGTTTGGGCTCAGCTTGAGTTGTTTGACAAACTTTTTTCCAAAGCACTGGAAGTTAAAACATTTGATGTCCAAATCGTTGATGAGACTATGGGGAGAATTTGGTTGTAAAAATACAAATTAGCTTGTTCCTGTTATTCAGTGCTTAATCAAAATCATAACAAAATAGCAGATATATTTGATCACAGACTAAAGTTACTTTTTAAACCTGGATTTATGGTACTTGCCTATTTGAGTACTAATACCTGTATTTTTGTTTTGTTTTGTTTGCTTTTTAAAAAAATAAATACTATTTATATGAAGTTGCCTTTATTCATTTGTCAAATACAAAAGTTCCTTCAGTTATATTCACATTTAATTATGCCTGTTATAACGCAAGAGCTTTTTGTAAGATTTTATATTACCATTAATTGCTCTGTCATATTTTAAATCTCCCGTTAAGCAGCACAATAATAAATGTAGTAATTATGCACACGCTAACACTCATTACAAAGTAATAATGTAAGAGAGAATGTTTTTGCTGACGCATATGATACCTGGACATGTTTATTGAAATGTCTAGCATTCTATTAATAAGACACATTTATGCTGAAGTGTCAAAACCAGAACCGAGTTTTCAAGGCAACCCAAGCATGGACGAGCAGTGTGCTGGAGGGCTGCCCACAACTGACCTCAAACCTAGCCCAGTTTGAGGCTGAAGAGGAAACTGAACAGGACATAGAAGGCTGGACCACACCTGACTATGCAAACTGCAAAGTAAAATTGATTGAACAATTTGCCTAAATTTTTTTTTTTCAACGTAATCATTTACTTACGTGTCATTTTGGTTCTCTCATTGTTCATTGTTTTATTATTTGTACTGTAAATATATAAAGATATTAAATGTATTTTTCTAATGAAAGAGCACTTTTCTATTCTTTATGATGTTAATGAGCCCCATATTAAGGGCATTTTAAATATTACCTTCCATGCAGTGTGTAACACCACTCTAAGTAAATGAAAACATCCAGCTTGTTTAAATCTGAAAGTGCACACGCACAGTGTTCAAAACTATTGATTCTCAAAAAAGGGTCAACTCAAAGTCAAATATATAAATCGTCTTGGGTTCAAAATGTTTGGCCATTTCATGTGGTGTTGATATAAAACGTCACCACATGTGAAGTGCCGGTCTGGGGAAACAAACCCGCCCTTCCCATTAAACACTAGTGGAGATTATGACTGAAGATGAGTGATCACTGATCACTTTTAGATGGCCAGAGATGCGGAACTGTGGGGAATAAATGGTCAAAGTTAATTTTCCTAACAATACCAAAGTATAGCCAAGCCAACCTTGTGTGGTATTTTTCCTGTAATTTTTCTGATGATTAACACAATGACCTACGCTGCAATGCAGGATTCGCTGGCTGTTTGTTATTAAAGGAATGATCAGCACCAGAGACAATGGCTGCATTTACACTGCATGGTTCAAGTGACTCAATTCCTAGTGATTCTAAGTTTTTTTTTTTTTTCCTATGTGACACAAATCGGATATGGCCCATGTACGTGTAAGCAGGAAGAAAAAGAAAAAAAAAATCAAATTTTACTCAAATCAAATTCAGCTTTTTTTATATGTGGAAATTTTTTCCGATATGAATGGGATCTGGGTCCTCGTGTCTGCAGTGTAAGCAGGTTGACTGGATTTTCACCTGTCAATGCGAGTCGCGCATCATTAAAAAACGTAGCGGATAATGTCAACTCTGGAGCTTTCATCTCAGAACAGACTTCAGCAGAGTCCCAAACCTTAAATCTCATAGACGAGGACTAAACAAAGCTTTTATATTGTCATGTGGCACAAGTATTTACACATATTAACGAGAGAGAGAGAGAGAGAGATAAAGCGCAACATCCACCAACGTAATCAATATAAACTAATATAAAACTGTTGCATATCACATGCATAAATCACGCCATGGACATCACATTAAGATGCCTACTGGTTTGAAAAGGTCTATATTACAAGAATATGGCCAAATGAGAACTTTTCTGTCATAAACTATGGTAAAATAACTTGTCAAAAAGAATAAAAAAATTGACCATAAAGATCTGCAGTGTAAATGCAGCCTATTAATGTGTGGGACTTTGACAGACCTTGCAAAGCTTCTTTTTTCCCCGAATTACAACCTGTAAGTGTGATTAAAATGATTGCCTCCATGTTTTCTCTAGCTTGCAAAATATGTATTTAATTGTGTGTTGTAACTTGTAATCACTCTGCATGGCCTGTACTGTATCTCTCTGGTTAACTCTTTATAAGGCTATTCACATATCAAGTCTAAAACCACATAGAAAACTCAATGCATGCCACTTCCTTTAGTGATTTCGATGTGATTGTGAGCTTGAAATCCTCTGGTATTTGTCATTGCTATGGCCACAATCAGCTGTGGAGATGTGGAGTGGACAATTCTCAAAAAAGTTTTGCCACTGTGTCAATTAATACTGAATGCATCTCAGTTATTACTTGGGGTTATTGTTAAGAATGGAGCATTATGCCGGTGTTTAACTGCATTGCTTTAATGCTCTGGCCTCACACATGTACTCTGTACACTGACTGGCTGCTTGTTGGGCGTTTCTTTTCGTATCAATGCTGTCGACCAATCACAACAGAGTGGGTCATCAGACCAATCACCACAGATTAGCATCATACAAAGGAGGGGTTTGAGAAGAAAAATAAATACATCATATAAGTGTCTTTAGGATAATTATGTAAAAAGAAATGCATTTTTTAAGACAATGAAAGTTTTTGACCTTGCATGCATAATAGCCTGTTGTTAGAAACCCCAAAACCAAAATATGACCTTTTATAATGCGTAATAGGGGCTCTATAAATAATTAAAGAAAGCAAGCTATTTATGATTATTTGATGAATGCTTCAAACTGAAATCTAAGCACAAATTGTGGTCACACTTTATTTTGAGGGTCCGTTTGCTGAATTTAAGTTATATTGCATCTACATGCCAACTAATTCTCATTAGATTATAAGTAGACGGTTAGGGTTAGTGTAAATTGACATGTACTTGCAAAGTTTCTTATAGTCAGTTAAATGTCTGTTGAAGGAGCAGTATCAACAGATATTAACCAGACAGTCTACTAATACTCAATTGTACCATCAAAATAAAGTGTTACCCAAATTGTTAGAAATTGAAGTCATCTTCAGTCATTTCAGTTTTAATGTCAAATATGTTTTCAAAAATAATCAAACATTTTATTATGTTTACATGGACATCAGTAATCAAATTATTTACCTTATTCTAAATACGGCAATAATATGATTAAGGCGTTTATACGAGTTGCTTTTAGAATGTTCCATCCATGTTCCCATTTTACATGTTTTAGTACTTTGATTATTATGAATAGCATTATTATGTCACCACGCTATCACGGTGATGTCACTTTACTTCCACCTTTCTGCAGCGCTGCGTATTGATAGTTATGGTGGCTTGAGAAAGCCACTATTCTGATATTCTACATAAACTTATTATTATTCTTCCGTCTTCTTCTTCTTCTTCTTCCGTCTTCTGAGACTATTTTTAAAGTGTATCTCCTCCTAAGCCTTTCAAGCTACATACTTCAAACTTTCGTCAAACCTTCAAACTGGTCTGACTCGGGTTGCTATGTCTTTTCTAACTGATCCGACTTTCGGTTTTCCGAAAAACGACCCAGAAAGTTCCCAAAAGTCCCATTGACTTAACATTGGGTCAAACTTTGTGAGCTCATAACTCTGCATCAGACTGTCCTACAGACTTCTAACTGGCCTCATTGAACTCAGTCTAGCCAGCAGCCAATCACTGATGACCTTTAAACTTACTAGCCACTCCCTAGCAACCACTTACAACACCCTAGTAACTGTCCCATTAACTGTGACTAGCTGTTCTAACACATGCTAATAGTTTTAACATGCTAAAGACATGCTAATCTTGCTAGAAACATGCTAGTTATGCTAGCACATGCTAATTCATGTTAACAACATGCTAATTAATGCTAGAAACAAGCTGATTCATGCTAGAAACATGCTAATAACATGCTAATTCATACTAGAATCATGCTAATATTATGCTAATTCATGCTAGAATCATGCTAATTCATGCTAGAATCATGTTAACAACATGCTAATTCATGATAAAATCATGCTAACATTATGCTAATTCATGCCAGAATCATGTTAACAACATGCTAAAATCATGCTAATTCATGCTAGAATCATGCTAACAACGTGCTAATTCATGCTAGAATCATGCTCATTCATGCTAGAATCATGCTAATATCATGCTAATTCAAGCTAGAATCATACTAATATCATGCTAATTCATGCTAGAATCATGCTAATTCATGCTAGAATCATGCTAATATCATGCTAATTCAAGCTAAAATCATGCTAATATCATGTTAATTCATGCTAGAATGATGCTAATTTATGCGGTAATTATGCTAGTTATATGCTAATTCATGCTAGAGTCATGTTAATATCATGCTAATTTATGCTAGAATCATGCTAGTAATATGCTGAATCATGCTAACAATATGCTAATTCATGCTAGAAACATGCTAACAACATGCTAATTCATGCTAGACTGGCATGTTTTACTCTTTACAGTGGTTGCATTGTTGACTGCTGGCATCTTGAAAATTCTTTTAGCCAACTTGATACTACTTCTAACAGGCTTTCTCAAGCCACCATAAAGTTTGTCCTCAAACTTTAATATCTAGTTATGTTTTACCGTTGAATAAATGGGATACTTCTCTGGAAAATTTTCAACCGAAAATATTAACATTGCACGTTGTGATTTGAGACTATTAAATTATTGCGGATGTGTCCCAATGTTTCTCTTTCAATACTAAACTGTTTTCAGAGTTTTCAAAATGATTTTTGAATAACAATTATTAAGAAAAAAAGAAAATTTTTATTAAGAAAAATATATATTTGCAACCTTTCCACTTTGCAACCAATTGAGATTATAATGAATTTAATTTTACTTTTATGCTATGAATATACATTTTCTATTATATGTAAATGTTTAATCACGAGTAAAATTCTAAATTAAATCTCATATTACCTTGTAGGTATGTCATCTATAAATGCAATCAATTTCATCATGAATTATTTACTGACACATTAAAGTTTTTTCTTTTTGTTCGTTCGAATGAATTAAGACAGCGCCCTGTCTGTACTACATTTTAATTAATAATTACAAATAATTTCATAATCAAATACTAAATTAAAATGCAGTCTTCTTAGTGTTATTTTTGCAATTTTAAATACAGAGTAGATACATTATTTCCACTTACAACATTTCTGGGCCCATCTCTGCACTAGACAGATACATAAAGATCTTTAAAAATAATTTTTATAATGATTTCGTTTGATTAGCAATATTGTATGTGACTCTTATTTATTTTTTTCATTTCATTTGAATATTAAATAGACAATGTTTTATGTTCAGAAATAAAACACCTTAAAGAAAAAAGGCAGAGAACTGAGCAGTAGAATGTGAATAATGTGTATGGGTTTGTAAATCAGCTGTCCACTGTAAACAATTACAGTACAACACTGGTATTGGACATCCCCCCCCCCCCAGTTTTATTTATTACTTTTTTTTCAGGACACTAAAAAGTAATCAAATTAACAGCATAAAAGTGTGTTCGGTGACGATGATAATGATGGCAGGAGTGACAAGTCTCCAGGAGTTCACTGTGTGTGTGCATGTAGATATGTGGATGTCTGTTGTCCTTTACTGATTTGGTAGGTGCAGAGAATAATGTAAAACAGTTGTGTGTATAAAATATCTTGTCGCAAATGATAATAGTATGATTAAGGTTTTTACATGTCTGTACTGCACTTCAATAATGTGACTAAAATAGGAATACTGCATGTCTTAATTCAATTATGACTTTAGTCAGATCAAAAATCTCTGTTTACATGGTAATCAGATTATTGTGGGGTGTGAAGAGAAATTCTGTCGGAATAGGGTATGAATTTCGGTTACTTTCAGCCTGAGTTCATAGCCAGAGAAAATGCACCCATGAATGAATTTCTGCTCCTCTTAAGAGATTTGCACTTTGTTACACAATGGTGTCTTGATTTTTTTTTTTGTTGATACAGACTAAGAGTCCACACGTGTACGCACAGTTGAACCAGAGCTATGAACCAGAGTTGAACCAAAGGACACCTGTGCAAAAACAGAAATAGACACGACCACATCTGAGTTCACGGCCGGGATTGCGATAGTGTGATGGTAAAGGATATACTCCAGGATGCACAGAAACAATTAAATATAAGTAATATTTTGTTCACATTTGAGTGAGAAACAGATCTGATTAAAAAACAAATACATTTTGTAGTGGTTTTTCATTTCTCCCTTTCCACCAAGTTTCACACTCCTTCCCATTGGGTGGCATAAATAAACCATATGGCTGTTTGCCAACCACCAACAAAATAAAAGAAGAATGTGATGTGATGTGTGATTTCATGCAAACAATTTAAGGATGCATAAACACCAAAGTGATTGAGTGGAAGTTGAACTTTTTAGAGAGATTGTTTTAGTAAATTGAGAAATTTTGCAATTGAGAATCTAATTTTCCCGGAGCAGTGCTCTACCTACTGACCTAGACAGCAGGAAACAGATTATAATAAAGGCAGTTTCAAAACTGCTCTAAAATGTACAGTTGAAGTCAGAATTATTAGCCCCCTTTTAATTTTTTTTTTTTTAAACATTTCTTAAATTATGTTTAACAGAGGAAACGCAGTGGCACAGTAGGTAGTGCTGTTGCCTCACAGCAAGAAGGTCGCTGGCTCAAGCCTCGGCTGGGTCAGTTGGCGTTTCTGTGTGGAGTTTGCATGTTCTCCCTGCGTTCGCGTGGGTTTCCTCCGGGTGCTCCGGTTTCCCCCACAGTCCAAAGACATGAGGTCCAGGTGAATTGGGTAGGCTAAATTGTCAGTAGTGTATGAGTGTAAATGTGTGTTTGGATGTTTCCCAGAGATGGGCTGCGGCTGGAAGGGCATCCACTGCGTAAAACAAATGCTGGATAAGTTGGCGGTTCATTCCGCTGTGGCGACCCCAGATTAATAAAGGGACTAAGCCGAAAAGTAAATGAATGAATTTAACAGCGCAACGAAATTTTTACAGCACAGGGTGGGCCATTTATATGGATACACCTTAATAAAATGGGAATGGTTTCCTGAAAAGTGGATTGGTCATCGTGGGCCAGTTGAATGGCACCCAAGGTCTCCCGATCTGACCCCCTTTGACTTTTATCTTTGGGGTCATCTGAAGGCAATTGTCTATGTAATTTATTAAGGGGTATCCATATAAATGGCTATGGTATATCTGATAATTTTTTTTCTTTTTGAGTAAGTCTTATTTGTTTCATTTCGGCTAGAATAAAAGCAGTTTTAATTTAAAAAAAAAAGCCATTTTAAGGTCAAAATTATTAGCCCCATTAAGTTATATATTTTTTCAATAGTCTACAGAACAAAATATCGTTATACAATAACTTGCCTAATTACCCTAACCTGCCTAGTTAACCTAATTAACCCAGTTAAGCCTTTAAATGTCACTTTAAGCTGTATAGAAGTGTCTTGAAAAATATCTAGTCAAATGTTATTTACTGTCATCATGGCAAAGATAAAATATATCCGTTATAAATGAGTTATTCAAAACTATTATGTTTAGAAATGTGTTGAAAAAATCTTCTCTGTGTTAAACAAAAATTGGGGAAAAAATAAACAGGGGGGTAATAATTATGACTTCAACTGTAAGTGACACAACAAAACCAGTGGTAACATAGTTTTGTACCTTGAGACTACTGCATCTGCCATTCATCCAGCTAGCACAACTGTCTGATTTTAAATTAAACAAAATAGTACACAAAACAAGAATTAAAACTTAAACTCACATATCCAGATTCTGCTTGGCCATCTCTAGATCCCATTTGATCTCAGAATTGATGTAGAAGTAGAGTTTCTTGGGCATGGGCAGAGGAATTAATGGAGCTCGCACACTGTCTGTAGTTTTACTGACAAAGAAACACATGTCAGTTTTCATTACCATAAAAATGACTTTTAAAGATCTTACTAGCATTACATTTTCAACCTCATTTATTCTGTCAGGAAACTCTTATATGCCATCGACACATCAACCTTTCTTGAAAAAGGCTAATTTTACAAGTCCCTCTGAAACAGACCACACTCAAGCGCTGAGTAATATCACTCTGCCTGGTGCAGGCATAGTACAGCAGCAGAGTTTCTTGACTATTACGCCAGAATGGGAGAATAGTTCCAAAACATTATTGGCCTGGTGTACCTGATGTAACTACAGCAGTCTCAAGCTTTAAATAGGAAAATTATCAAAACTCTTTTTTGAAAATTGTTAAAAATGCTAATGGTCAAATCCGATTAAATTCATTATGCTAAGCTAAGCTAAAAGTGACCCTGCTAGAACATGAAACCGGCTAAATGTTTTAAAAATGGTTAAAATCAACTGTTTAACGCTTGTAAAATGAGCCTTTTTCAAAAAATGGTAATCTCATTACATAATTCCTTTAATGTAATCTCATTTCATAAACCTTCAACAGAAAATGGTGAAAATCAAAATTGAGCAGTATGCAAGTAAAAAACAAAAAACATAAAAAAAAATGTTAGCTAATGATATACCACCTTTACCAGTACTTGACAATTCAATGCAGAAATAATGAATGCATATAATATTTTTAATATATGTTTTACCTTTCTTTAAAGCATGCATAAGTTTGTAAATACCAGTATTCCAGTACATGATCCAGCAATGTGGCTATAGGTGGACCCTCTGCTGTTGCATGTTCGTACAAGAGACCCCAAGACCCATCCTCACCCACAACAAACTAAACATACAGAGAGAAGAAAACAGGACACAAAGCAAGTGTCATTACACTAAAGTGTGTAATATTCATATATGCTGTGTCCTTGTATTCAAAATGTATAGACATTAAATTGAGTGATTTCATGGGCCAGAATCACCTCAGACTGATATCTGACCTTGCCACTGTGTCACTGTTTCTGACCCATGAAATCATTCAGTTTAATTTTTTATACATTTTGAATACAAGAACACAGAAGTGCATTCAATAAAATTTGAAAAGCTCTTATTTTGTAATTATGCATAAACCAGACCTGCAAATCCTGTCATTTTGTTGCTTTCAATTGTTATTTTTTTCATTCTTTTTTATATCATCACCAGACAGTGAGAAATGATAATGTATCATGACAAACATGCGTTTGAACTTGGCAGCAATGATATTTGTGTTCAGATCAGTTATTTGGCAGTGTACTGTAAAAAGCAGTTTGAGCAACCAAAAACCGGCAGCTAAAATCACTGTGCTTTTTGACTTGGCTGGCCTGATCGCAGTAACATCACCTCTCAACTGTAAAGCTTTTCTATACAGAAAGTGACAATCCAGATGAGAATTGCTTTCACGATCAGCAAAAGCTAATAAAATCATCCACAATCCCTCTCTAAACATATTCAGAGTGGCTTGACATTTGAGGCGCTTTACTGATCTTTAAACTCCTGCCTATAATGAGCTATAGTTTACTCTAATTCCAATGACAGTGCATGTTTTATTTACAACCGAGAGAGGATTTAGTTAAACTTGAGGCGAAAGTTGATTGGTTGCTCCCACGTGTGGACTGCCCAATCGCATTTAACTTGATTTATTTTCGAGAAAAGCATGTGGCAAAAGAAAACGAAGTGGCAAATAGAGAGAGAAAAGCATTTGGCAAATGCCTTTTTTAAAAACCTATTTACAGCTAAAATGTGCTTTTAAAAATTATTTAATAAAATCCGTTTGATTAATCAGCATTTTAAAACATGAATTTAATAAACAGTCTATTTATTTATGTTTCAATAAGTTTATTTTTAAACACATTGTTTCATTGCTTTATTAAATGACATTTAAAAACACAATTTAACTAGACACATTTAAAAATATATATTTGTCCATTATTTGTTCATTTAAATTGTGATTTATTTATATAGATTTTTATTTGATTTGATTCTTCATTTTATTTCAAACTGGCCCATCTGGTCCTCCATAGGTTTGCCTATTTATATAAGAAAGACACTGATATGATATATCTGTGTCTGCAGATCAGTGGCTGAGTAAACAGAAAAGTAAGTCCGTAAATGATGGATCTTATTTAGTCTAGTTGTTGCCTAAGGGCTGATTTATACTTCATACACTCCCAAATGGTTTTTTTAAACAAACTATGTACAAACAGTACGTAGCAAATTGAATTCAGACGGGAAAAAAAAAAAACAAATATAAAAAAAAATAGGAAATTAACAAACAACAAAAATACAGAAATGAAATAAGAAAAAAAATTAACTGAAGGCACCATTTAAATTTATATAAACAATACAAAAACAACAAAATGTGAATATACATTTAATCTTTTTGTTGCCTTTTGTTACAAGAGGTAGATATAGATTTAATATAGATTTTTAAATGTTGAAGGTGGTAAAATTTGTGGTAGCTTTCATAGCCTTGCATGTGTGGATCAAGTACTTTGCAAGCAAAACTATTAAGTTACAAAGACATTTCATACTGCTTCTCAAAAGAAAAAAATAATCTTTATAGTTAAGCTCAATGTCATTATGTATAAAGCTAAAAAAACTGATGTTACCAATAAACTGATGCAACAGCAACCAATGAGCTTGCTCCTCAACTTTTAACCCCCTGGGGTCAACAAACGCATATATGCGTTTTAGCACATAATCCATAAAAGGAGCTTAAAATACTCATAGTACTTAAAATACATTTTTGATCGTATTGATTAGACCAACACCCCTCTTCCACCTTGCACATGTGTGACTTACTCCAACCTCTGCCTTTAACATTTGCACGTTTATTAGGTCACAATCTACGTCAGCCAGTTCTGCACGAGCAGCAGAGTCATCAGAGGTTTGGCAGCTAAAACACAGACTGTTATTTTATTTTTATCTTTATCTAAGCTTAAATTAAACGTACTATGTATGTGGGGCTCTTTTTTGAAAATGGGAGATGCAGGGAAAGCAATGTTGTAATGGGGCAACAAACACATCTAAGTTCTGCTGAGTATAAGTGTTTAAGGCATGCTTATGCATAGCGTCATATCACTCAGCTCAAACTGTCATTTTTCTGAAGTGAAAAGGCAGTAATTCATTTCAAAAAAACACACCTGGTTATGCAGAGGTTGACATTAATTCAAAATACAACACTAAATAATACACCTCTGTCCCTTTTTTTGAGTATAATTGTAATTTAGCTTACTTTTCATCTACAACACAAAAGTCTCCTTAAGATATCTCACTCGCTCCAAGCTAAAATAAACCTCTATTAGTTCAGTTGAGCAGATTTAAGAAGGCATTTACTGAATTTGTTCAAATATATTTTGACAAATGTATGATTATTTTTTTTTATTTAAAAGTATGATTATTTTGCCAATGTCAGGCTGTGAGAGTGTGTGTGTTTGGGAGTAAGAAAGCAGGCACTGAGATGCAGGAGCTCATTATATTCATGAATATGAATAAAATATTAATTCCGTTCCAAATATGGACCTTCTAATTCTAGGGGTAAATCCTTTGTTTTAATAAACATATAAAAAACATTTCTAATGTTTTTTTACTTAAGCCACATACTTACTATTTATAACAGAGAACAATTTAACTTATTGAAAGGCCTAACCATATGACACCTTTAATCTGGCACAACAAAAAAAAAAACAGGCATATAACTTACCTGTAATGTCTTGTCAAACCAGCGATTGCCACTGTTTGAATAAGTTCCACCCCCATGCAAAATCTGTGCTGCCATTCGACTTGAATAGCTGCAAATCAGTGAACAATTAGTTACAAATTAATAGAAAATGCACTACTTGCAATGTGAAAATCACAATCTACAAATAATCCTTACTTCTCATCAGAAATCCTCATAACTGGTGAGTCCAAACACAACGTAAAGAGGGATTTCTCAATCAGCCTAACAGACTCTTTATTTATTTTATCTGAAAAAAAGATTGAAATTCTTGACAATTTAATTATTTTAGCAAGCGAAGGCACTTTTTAGTCTTATTTAGTCTGAACTCACAACGCTATCATGCATCACTCTTATTAACGGCTCATTAGAACAGTTTCTGAAGCTGTGGTAAATAGTTGTTTAGCGTGCAGGTCAGAAATACCTCTGAGCAAGCGAGTGTAAGCTTGTCCCCAGGTGTGTCGATGCTCACTGGTCAAAATTCCCATTGGCTCCTTATCAGTCTTCCAAGACTGAGAGCGGATCCGTAACAGCTGAGCATGGATCTGACTTTCTGTCAGTGGTGTTCCATCACTGTTGTAAACATCAAGCTGGAAAAACTAAAACACAAACTACTACTAAAAATTTTGTAAACAATAAGGTTTGTGTTTTGTAAGACACATTATAAACACATATAATATTTTTATATTATAATGTAATTATAATTAGCTATGGTGCAACACTTTCCTTATGATTTAATTAGTGTAATAAACTGAATCAGTTAATCATAAACCTGTTATTAAAGGTGCCATATAATGAAAATCTGTATATACCTAAACATAGCTGAATAATAGGAGTTTATTTCATGAAAATGGAATACTGTGAGCCTCAATTACCATTGTTTCCTCATTCTCATATAAATCTCATATAAAGGAACATAGCCAAGAATTAATATCAACCTTTGTATAAACAGATGACTTTAATAAAGTATATTGCTGTTTTTTTCACTCCAGAAAAATGATGGTAAGAACTGAGTGATATGACACGATACATTCGGCATCTGTCCTCATCGCTTAGCAATGCATAGAGAACAATCTGTAAAAACTGGCTTTAGCCTATAGTCCTTGGCTTTATTGCGGTCCTTGCATTTCCTGTTTTCAGAATATGAGTCCCACATACATAAGTTTAATATAAGCTTAGATAAACTTAAAAATAAGGTAACAGTCTGGGTTTTGGCTGTCGAACTTGTAATGACTCGGTTTCTCATGCAGGCCCGCATAAAACACAGAACTGACCTAAAGTACATGCAAATGTTGAGGGCATGCTGATTAATAGTTGTGTCTGCAATGTACCAGTCTGTGTTTTGTTCTAATTGGCCTGATTTAGATTTTACACTGACAGAATTTATATTAGAATGAGGGTACAATTGTGTTTAAAGCTCACGGTATGCCATTTCTACGTACTGAACTCTTATTATTCAGCTATGCCTAGGTATATCCAGATTTGTATCATATAGTACCTTTAAAAAAAATGGCAAAGTGCTTTGCATCTGATATGCGATAGACTTTAATAAGGAGCGGTTCTCAGCCAGCCATCTTTTCACAGCCATCATAACATAAAATGCAAGATGTACAGACTACATTTTATTCAACACCACCCCGAAGAGGTATAAGGTATGTTTGAATGCATCTTTTGCTGTGTGTATTGTGAATATTTGTTTGTAATGAAGCAACACACACATGTAAACTGCTGAGTATAAGTGTTCAATGCACAATTGTGCATCGTGTCATATCACTCAGCTCTTACTGTCATTTTTCATGAGCGAAAAAATGCTAATAAAGGTCAAAAACTCATGTCATGTAGAGGTTGATTTTAAGTCCTGCCAGTGTTTTCACATATGCCACAGGTGTCAAATCCAGTTCCAACCTTGCTAACCTGTAGGTTTCAAAGGCTGTTTCTCAATATGCATTTTTCAGCGATCTTGCGTCCTCGAGTTCTCGTATAACGTCATCATCATCCGCCGAAGTTCAGTTCCAATACTCATGACCGCAAGTACGGAGGACGCGTGAAACTTCCCATATGTGTTCTTGATATCGAGCACGCACCGATGCAGACTTGAGCAACGAACTCGCTCTAGAAGTCCCAGAAGTCATTGCGACTGGAGGTGGGAAGCGCAGCATTTTATATAGATTTATTATTAAAGTTCAGTGATATCGCTTATTTATCTCAGGAGTTTCCCTAAATGAAACGGTGAATATAAACATTACCATGGACATCTTAATAAACACATTAAGGCTGTTTATTTGCTGAAATTCGTATTAAAGTCTGTTTTATTTGTGATGTGCAACGTATATTTGTAAAGTCTTTATGCATAGTATGTATTGTGAAACGGGGGAAAACAATAAATCGTTGTATGGATGCTGTAATGTTTAAATAATTTTTGTTTAAAGATGCGTAAAGGTCATGTGACCATCAGGAAGAACACAGCATCTCATTTCTCAGAGGACGCGTTCTCTGTCCTCGCGGTCTCCCGAGTTCGTTCTTCCGATATGACCTGGCAAGACCGGTCTCCACAAGAACACAAGTCCGTTCTCTGCGTTCTTGGAATTAAGAAACAGCCAAACAAACTGAAGGACTTAATTAGTTTGATCAGGTGCATTTAATTAGGGTTGGAACTAAACTGTGCAGAGCTGCGGCTCGGCAGGAACTGGATTTCAATTAAATTAAATTTCTAAATTATATTCGATTAGATAAGAAAATGGTATATTAAATGTTTATTTTACTATGATCATTACATAAATATATTATTTAAAAACTAGCATTACTTTAGGAATATTATGCAAAAAATATACAATTAGCCAAATACTCAACAACATTTTATATTGTCCCAATATCACACAGCCTTTACTTGATGATCACATAAGGAAATTGTGCTTTTTACCCCCCTCCAAAAAAAAAAAAAAAGTTACTTAGATCTTGTTCTCTTTTACAGTCCACTGTTATTCCAGCTGCTATAATAATAGGCAATGATCCATCCCTGGCAGTATCCTCGCATGTGACACTGGAATTCCTTCTCTGTATAGACAATAATGAACGGTGACCTGCCCAAATTTCCCATGAAAACCCCACCATTCCAAGAAAACCCTGTTGCTTTAGCTGAGGACATTTTTACACTACTGCCAATCCCAGGGCGCTCAAATCCCCAAGTCCTGCTCGGGTCAGATATGTGACAAAAACAAAGGCATACAGAAGGATACAGTTGCAATGTTGTAATTTTTGTTAATATCATTTTACAGAAACTAGGTTACCTGGTAGTTCCTGACCACAGTAATGTGAGCTGGGCCACGACGTGGGCGTCCATAATGAACAACAAGATCATGTTTGGGTCCTGGGATTCGACAGGAGGAGAACAACTTGGGAAATAATTCCATACATAATGGGTTTCCACGCATGTACTCTATGGCCAGCTTGCCACTGGATGAGGGAATAAATCATGTAAAGGTTCAGACAGGCACAGTATGATATATTAAGAAATAACAGCATGCTACTAAGTTTGGCACTGCTTAACTGAGACATGCTAACAAGTGTTAGTTAAAGGTTAGCAATTAAATTAGCACAAGTGCTCTGACATACAGTTGAAGTCACAATTATTAGCCCCCCAGAATTTGTGGCCCCTTGTTTATTTTTTCCCCCAATTTCTGTTTAACCGAGAGAAGATTTTTTTTCAACATGTTTCTAAACATAAAAGTTTTAATAACTTATTTCTAATAACTGATTTATTTTATCTTTGCCATGTTGACAATAAATAATATTTTACTAGATATTTTTCAGGACGCTTCTACACAGCTTAAAGTGACATTTAAAGGCTTAACTACGTTAATTAGGTTAACCAGGCAGGTTAGGGTAATTAGGCAAGTTATAGTATAACGATGGTTTGCTCTGTACACTATCAAAAAAAGAAATAGCTTTAAGGAGCTAATAATTTTGACCCTAAAATGGTTTTTAAAATAATTTAAAACTGCTTTCATTCTAGCCGAAATAAAATAAATAAGATTTTCTCCAGAAGAAAAAATATAATCAGACATACTGTGAAAATTTCCTTGCTCATTATTTGGGAAATATTTAAAAAAGAAAAAAAATAAATAAATCAAAGGGAGGCTAATAACTCTGACTTCAACTGTAAATGTGTAAATCTACCACTGTAGATGTTGTAAATCAGACATAAATTCAAGTGACAAACCTGTCCACCTCAGCTTTGAAGTTGAGCACACCAGCTATTAACTTTGATGCAAACCTGCATAAGACACATTTTAGGTATATTGATTTATTATTACGTATATAGATTAATCATGAAACCATTATACTGTCTTACATACTTCAGATACTGAAAAACACATTTCAAATGTGCAATATATTATTTTAGCACCATTTGAAAGGTAAGGAAAAATGATGAGGACCTTTCTATTAGTAATTCTATATGGGTGTTTGTTTGAGTGTGAGGAATCTGCCTGTCACATACACTAATTGACCTCTCCAGTCTGTGAAGTCACGTTTCGGCAAAGAAATGGCTGGATTTGAATGCACTGCCAAAGGCTGCCTGCATTCCAGGTATGCCCACTGTACCCACCAATCTGATATCTGGAAAATATAAAAACACAAAATATATTAATTAACCGCAACATCGCTTATCTTTGTATAACATTGTCAAGTGTATTGTCCCTGTTGAACAAACAAACAAATAAAAAGGCTTTGTACTTTGTGTTACATTTGTATTTCAGCAAAACATCACAAGCTCGCAAGGCGGGCTGCACAAATACTGTCATTAGACTAAATTAGTCTATTTCTGTCATACTGAAATGTGCTAGACATTGTTCAAACAGTAAATGGTTTACATTAATTTGTGTATAACCAACTCTCACAAAAACAAAAGATTGTTCCCTTGTAAATCTGTTTAAACCTGTCCAGTTCTGCATGTAGTGAGTCCAGACCACCTCCATCACTTTATTTAGTGATCAGATATATATGCATTACATCATCCACTGTTTTTAAAGTTAATTGTTATTCACTTACACTATTGACCATCCTTGCATCTTTTCCTTACCTTCTGAAGGAGTTAAAACACAAAAAAACAAAGATGCACATCTTAAAGGGATGGTTCACCCAAATTGTTTCAGTTTTTCACCATTTTCTCATACTGCCCTTATATTTAGAAAATACAAAATATTTGGAAAATTAACTGGTAGTCACTGACATTCATCATAGAAAATATAATAGTATAGAAGTCAATGGTTACCAGTTTTCAACATTCCTGAAAATATCTTCTTTTGTGTTTAACACAAAGAAATTCAAACAGGTTTGGAACAAGTGAAAGGTGAGTAAATCATGACAGAATTATAGACCATTTTGAGGGATGTAACAATAACATAACAATAACTGGATTTATAGTAAAGGTCCCTCATATATATTTGTTCTTATAGTAAAATGTAATGTGTATTATAATCTAGCAATTATTTTAGTAGGTTAATACTGAATGTCCAAATAAGCATTTAACTCACTGTATTAGATAAGGATATTTAGTTACCAAGGTTAGTCTAATAGTTTTTAATGATACATTTGAGTCACGGGTTACTCAGTGCTGTTCTCACCCAGTTGTGAGAATGTTTTGCTCGTTTAATCAGCTCTCTTTGCAGGCTTTCCCCAAGGCCTCCAGTGCATCCAAACTCCTGCACGATCCTGCGAGTGTGTTCGAGCTCATCTTCCGGCAAAAGTGGCTCCAGAGCCGCCAAGTAGCGCTGCAATGTCTGGCCGAGCGGAGGAACCGGCTGGTACGGAACCGAGGAGTGGGCCTGTCTCAACACGGCCTGACGAACACAAAATGACTAAAGGTGATATTATTTTTCATTTAAATACACTTACTAAGTAATTTCTCTAAGTCTTCAAAACGTCCATATGTCAATAAAATCCTAAAACATATGCCTATACACAATAACGTTACTTACCCTCATCATAAACGAAGAGCACATTCTTGCAGGTATTCTCTTTAAAATCATTTTCCTATGCTGTTTGTAACTCACGACGAAATATAAAACTAGTACCTACGATTGTGCACGAAGTCCAGTTTTGGTATTTTAGAACCCTAACGACTCCTTAGGCAAAAAGGAAAACAACAAAAGCTTCTGACAGTTGAAGCATTTTGGTCAGTTAAAAGTCGTCCAAGTTCGGGCGTGGATGCTGCAACACATGTTTAGTGTTTACAGCCGTGTTTTTTCGTATATATTCGCATTCACGAAAAGAGTACGTTCATTCCAGTTGAAAATATACAGCGAGGCCAGCGGTACTTTTTGTTGGTTTGCACGTCTAGTCGTATGTTTACGGTACGGGTGCTGGGAGCGGTCAAAATTGATATTATGCTTTGCCTTAAACTTTCAGTTGATTGCTATTCACGGTAGGTAGCACAAAAAGACAGATTTGTATAGAAAAACATTTGGATAATTTTAAATTGACTGTTTTAGAGTAAAGTAGCCTAATCAAGCCACCTGACTACAGTTTTGTTATATACGTTACATTCTGTTTGGGGGGTGATTTTCCTTTCAATTTCTCGAAAACTTTACAGTAGATTTAATTTAAAACCAATATCAGGGCCCCAGTGGGTCATGGAATTTCTGAAAAATGATGGAATTTTAAATGGTTTATTCCAGATATTGAAAGTCAGGGAATTGTATATTTATATTTTTGTCCAAATCATGGAGTATCAGGAATGGCAGTTTCCATATGTATGTTTATTGATTTTTTTTAAGCACCATTTTAAAGGCAAGCGAGCCAGTGAAATATTAATTTTAACGAGCTTTGGCTAAAATGACCACTTCAAAGACTGGTTATTAGACCGAGTGCTCTTGTTTCTTTAAATTGTTTTTTTCAAATCTGAGGTAAATTATATTTTTGCACCCCATAATGAATATTACATTCAAGCAAATAATGTTCAGGCTCCCATTATCATAATAATATGTGAAGCACAACAGTGTCTTGTTTTTCTGTTCGCCATGGATATTCAGCTTGTAGTCAGGGAGAGGTCTGGAAATTTGACAGTTGCCTGAGAATAGGAACCCTGTACATTAATAGTTAAGGTCATCTGAACAGGAATAATTTGAAACAATCAATATACTTATAAAAGACATTTTTGAAAATGACACATTAGACATGATGTAGGCCTACAAGGATTACTGGCCAAGCAAAAAACAAAAAAGTGTATCACATCAAGGCAGCAGGCCATCAGAAGACATACACAGAAGGCCATACACATTACAGATTACTATTTTTATGTGCACAGTTGACCTGTGATACATATAGAAATGGGGACAACAGGAGTGTCTGAGGGGCAAATTCTAAAGACTATCAAAATATAAAAGAAAATATTGTAAATTGGTGTTAAGCTTATAGATCAGAGTGAATGAAAGAATGCATCAGTTAGAACAAAAAACTGTAACACTTTACACTCACTATCCTTCGGCTTAGTCCCTGAATTCGCCACAACGGATGAACCGGATGCAGATCTAGCCACAACACAGCACTGGGAAACATACACTCTCTCTCATTCACACACTTCATTTACTACAGCCAATTTAGTTTACCCAATTCAACTACACCACATGACTTTGGGCTGTGGGGTAAACCAGACACCTGAAGGAAACATGTTAAGTCATGGTGCATTAACTAATGCTATTAAGCATTAATTTGGATTTTAATAAGGCATAATTAAATGTTGAACTATGATTAATAAATACTGTACAAGTGTCATTCATACTTTGTTAGTAACTACATTAACTAATGAAACCTTATTGTCAAGTGTGACCCAAAAAACAAACATTCAAATCAACATGAGCAAAGGAGTTAGGGTAAACTTATTATTTAACTCTTTATTTACATTGTGAGTGAACAGTTATTTACTTCAAAGCTATTTATTATAGCACTCTCATCGTGTGCATCTACTCTAAGGAGTTAAGGATGAATGCAAAAGCAGAGCATACTGCATAAAAACAACTGGACATTTGCAAACTATATCAAACCAGTTTTAACTGGGCTGCCATATTTATGTTCCCATAACCGCACACAGTAATGACTGTTTAAGTAAAGGTACTGTAAACAAAATTTTTTTTATCAAAAATCTAAGATGATTATGCAATGATTGTCAATAGGTGTGTTTCTTGTTGATGAGTAGACAAAAGGAAGACAGCGCTCCTCCAAGTTTGGAGGCCTCACTGCAGGCTGTGGGCAGCAAGGTGTAGTCTGTCAAACGCTGGAAGGCCTGAAACAGAAAATAGTAAGTAACTATAACAAACATAGCTTCATATAACCATTCATCGTTTATAATCAGTTATGAAAAAAGAAATGTTCTTTCATGTCTTGCTTAAAGTACCTGCCAGAAGACAACTGATGCGAACAATTTTAACTTATCAAATTACTCACTAACAACATTTAGACATTTGTGCATTCAAAGCACATTCAGAAGGATGGAAACAGTTACTGAATCAAGCAACCACATTATTCACTGCTCCCCGGGATGCCCTAGAACAGAACTTTTAACCCTTTGACCCGTACTACCACAAGCATTGGCTGTTCCCTGGAGCGTACTATCACACCGGTGTGATTAGAATATTTAGTGTATCATGTCATCAGCTGCTAAAAGCAAATCTGCTTCCTGCAATGGCTGGAGAGTGCGGTGCTTAACATTAATATTTATGTTACAGGTGTTACTTGGAGCAAAACTTGCTAGCATGTGTTCATTTCTTTTGATGAAAACTATATGTTAACACTTTAAATTTAAGTACAGCACGGTACCATTTTTATTAATCTTTTTAAAGTACATCACATTTTAATTTAATGATTTTCTTTTTTAATTTACCCATAAGCACATTGCAGTGTTAATGTTCAAACTGTATTTGCAATGTTTAAAATGGCCGACAAAAATAAATTTTCTTATTAGGAAAAAAAAGGCTCATTTTTATTTATTTTTTAATTGTGCAGAGCTGTAGCTGAATAATTAAGCCTACTAAGCTACTGTACGTTAATGCAGGTCATAATGGTGGTACCTGGAGAGACAAATATTTTCTGAGATGTTACTTGGTGTAAAAAGTTCGAGAACCACTGCCATAGAATAATCCTCTAATGCCCAGCAGCCTTGCCATGTCCAATGCAAAATAACTTTCGCAATGTAATTCAAACTGGACAATACAACTATATATTTCAGTCTCAGTATTTTCTCAGATATTGACAGTATTTGTGCATCTGAGCTTGAAAGAAAATATACAATTTAACAAAAAGGACATAATCTGGATAAAATTATATATATATATATATATATATATATATATATATATATATATATATATATATATATATATATATATATATATATAAGATTAATATAATATTTTTTAAATAAAGTTAATTTATAATATTTTGCCCACATTTTTTAAATAAATGACATAGTACATATATTTATAGTCAACAAAGATTTACCTGATTTTAAAAGCATTTAAAGCAAACTTTGAAAAAAATACTAATATAACTAGTGAAAATTAATGGTTTTTAATATACTTGTTCAAGTTCACTGAAGCAGTACTAAAATTTATATTTAAGGGTATTTTTAATGTATAACTTCTACAAACTTATAATGCATAATTTGGATATAACACCTCTCCAATCCAGTTCTATGAATCTGAGTCTTCCATAATACACACACTGATTAATGATTCCTACTGTCTCCCTCGTGATGAAGAGTAGGCAAAAAGCACTTGATTTTAAGGCTGAAAGTATCCGAAATCACACACCATACCTCTCCTGTCTCTCTCCTCTTCAGGGGCTTTTACTGTCTCTCTCTCCATGAGGTCGGAGAATATGTGTGAAGCAGGGCGACTAACATTGTAAATACAGATTGATTATATTAAGATGTCGCTTACATTTAACACCAGGTGGAAAATAACTGTTTATAGAATATTTAGTATTATTATTATTATCCTTATTAAATACCTTGTGACTCATTTTATATATTTTATATACTTTATTTAAATTTTTAAACGAAAACATTTCCTTTCTATTGAAAATAAATGTATTTCCAATCTGCTATGTAATGGGGGGAAAAAAAGAAGAACTTGTTCATCAGTCGCTGGATTCGAACCGAGTTCATGATTGATCGCCTCAAAACACATATCCATGCTCTTTATGAGCTACACCACTCCCACCTGCTGTCGACCGCGCTGTTTAGTTATGTTGACTCTGTCGATCAAACGGCACTGGCGGGAAGCACTTAACTAGCTTATTACAACGAGGTGCGCTATTTGCACTTAGCCTAAATAGACACTCCAAAATCAGCATTTTTTTCCCCCTCGCAGGGGCCCCAAGTGCGCACGGGCCCCTGGGCCTGTGCTTATAATGCCAATTGGTTAATCCGGCCCTGGTTCCAACCCTGATCAAACGCTTCAGGCACAGGATTGGGCACCCCTGATCTACACAATAGACAATCACCTAATTAGATCTCCAAGCAGTACATTTGAAAATAATTGTATAATTCAAACAATAATTATAATTAATTAATTTTCTACATTTCTAATTTTTTAACTTAGGTTAGTAGCAGAAATATTTGATCATGTCAATATTTAATTTGCAGTAAACTTTAAGCATGTACTAATCCCAGCTTGCATAATTTTTGCCTTCCAACTTCATTTGGCCAAAACCCAATACTACCATAACAAAATCAACAACACTTCAGACACCAGCAAACTATTCAGGACATTTAATACCATGATCTATCGTTTGCCATGTCTGTGCTACTTCTGCTAAGGGTAAGGTGTGAACTCACTGTTTTAACAATGTCTCTGTTAAGATACCCGCTATCCTGAACACTGACGAAAGCATTGGAGTGGTCATCCTGCACACACGGGTGAACTGAGCTGTCAGACAACATCTCTAAGATGCTTTGTACTGTTTGACTAGTAAGTCAAAATTCACATTATAGCCATATAGACCATTGCCACACTCGTCCCGCTTAAATCACAAAAATCCATATCTGGCTCACCGCATAGAAACTTTGTCTGTTCCTTGTATTATTAGATCAAGAAGTAAATCTACTATGTGTTTGAGAAAAAAAAATCTAGTCAGATGCAAATCAGAAATGAGCAAATAATTGAAAGCAGACATTTTTTTAAGTTCAGTCTCCTAAACATCAGGTCACAAACACATAAATCACTTATTGTCAATAAAATAATAACTGATAATAATCTTAATGCATTGAAATCTTGCTTAAACCAAATTACTGTATTAGTTTAAATAAAGCCACTCCTTTAGGATATGTTTATAAGCATGAGCCTCATCGGACTGGTCGTGGTGGTGGAGTTGCATCAATCTTTAGTGATAATCCTTATGTTAATCAAAGAAACAAAATTATGTGTCTGGTACCATTGAATGAAAGCAAAAATGTGCAAAAATCCTACTATACCAGTTTTGTTAGCATAGCAACAAATATACTCCATTAAACATGCATTATTATTATTACATGTAAATATTATTTATTTTGGAAGGACACTATATACTGCATAACAGCAGGTTAACTACATTTAAATACTGCCAACCTTTTACACAACTTTTTAACATTTCTGATTTTGACTGTAATGCAACGATGTGCATCTTTTGTGAAGCTGCTTTGGAACAATAATTATTGTAAAAAAAATCCTATACAAGTAAACTTGAATTGACTAAGCCGCTTTGAACAAAACCATATGCTCTTGAAAAAAATTAAATAATGAAAAACGAAACAAAATGACTAAATGTAAACACAATAATGAAAAATATTTAAGTGTTGTCTATTTGTCTTAGTGAGGTCTACACCTACACTATATGTATCCAACTGGCCACAATAGATATCTCAGTCAAAAGCCTATGTAATCTGTCCTCACTCATCCAATTACAGTTATTTCTGTATGGACCAAGATTGTCACCGACATTGTAATTTGTAAAAAATTTAATCTTTCTTACTATATGACTAAGTCCATATTGATGCGTACTAATACATGAAAAACTGTGGTGTTGATTTTAGTGATATAATAATCATAATATTTAGATATACTGTATATCCCCTCTTACTCACCGCAATACTGTCAGAACACTCCTCAGCTGTGGGATGGAGGAGATAGTCCACTTTAGCAGGACCTCTGATATATATACAATTGGCAGCAACCTCCTCAGATACTGACAAGATCTCATAATGATGGTCAGATAGCTGCTCCATCACCTGTAACACAAAAACGCAATGTAAGAATGATTACATCCTTTTGATTAAAAAAGCTGTTTAATCCACAGTAAAGCTGCATAAACATTTTACATATAGATTATGTTACATTATACAGTCAAGGCCGAAATTATTCATACCCCTGGCAAATTCTGACTTAAACATGCTGGTTGAATAAATTTTACTTTTTTGGAAATAACACAGGCTTCTCCCAAAACACAATGTAGAAGAGGCATCATTCATTCATTCATATTCCTTCGGCTTAGACTCTTTATTCATCAGGGGTCGCCACAGCGGAATGGAAACCGCCAACTTATCCAGTATATGTTTTAAACAGCGGATGCCCTTCCAGCTGCAACCCAGCACTGGGAAACACCAATACACTCCCATATTCACACACATATTTAGTTTATTTATTTCACCTGTACGGCATGTCTTTGGACTGTGGGGGAAACCCATGCGAACACGGGGAGAACATGCAAACTCCACACAGAAATGTCAACTGACCTAGCCGGGACTCGAACCAGCAAACTTCTTGCTGTGAGGCGACAGTGCTAACCTCTGAGGCACCATGTCACCCAGAAGAGGCTTTATTGTGGAAAAAAAACTTTTTCTCAGCTTTTATTTACATATGAACAAGTGGCATGTTTAAAATTATTCATACCCTTCTCAATAATCAATAGAAAAGCCTTTATTGGTTATTACAGCAATCAAACTCCTGCTATAATTGCTGACCAGCTTTTTGCATGTTTCCAATGGTATTTTTGCTCATTCGTCTTTACCAATGAGCTCCAATTCTTTCACAACTTCACAATCTTTATCTCCCTTCACAGATTCTTAATTAGATTAATTAGAAGTCAGGACTCTGGCTGGGCCACTGCAAAACATTAATGTTTTTTGTCCGCTAACCATTTCTTCACCACTTTGGCTGTGTGTTTTGGGTCGTTGTCATGCTAAAATGTCCACTGGTTTCCAAGGCAAAGTTTCTCTGCAGACTGCCTGATGTTGTTGTTGAGAATTTTGATGTATTGTTCCTTTTTCATGGTGCCATTTATGTGATTAGGTTTCCTGGTCCAATGGCTAAAAATGGTGTCCTTAAGGTTGAAGGCAAATGAAGGCTACATCGTGGCCAAACAATTCAATTTTTGTTTCATCTGACCATAAAACAGATGACCAGAAATTATCTTTTACCAGATGAGCATTTGCAAAGGCCAAGTGGGCTTCAATTCAATTCAATTTAATTCAATTCACCTTTAATTGTATAGCGCCTTTACAATGTAGATTGTGTCAAAGCAGCTTCACATAGAAGATTGTAGTAAATTGAAACAGTGTCAGTTCAGTTTTCAGTGTTTAAGTTCAGTTCAGTTTAGCTCAGTTCAGTGTGGTTTAATAATCACTACTGAGAGTCCAAACACTGAAGAGCAAATCCATCGATGCGCAGCTCTACAGATCCAGAACCATGCAAGTCAGTGGCAACAGCGGCGAGGAAAAAACTTCACCAATTGGCGAAAGTGAAGAATTTAAAAAACCTCGAGAGAACCCAGGCTCAGACGGGCATGACCATTTCTCCTATGGCCAAACTTCTTGTGCAGACCTGCAGTCTAGGCGCTGGAGGCTGGAGAATGTTGGACCTCAGCGAAGACTCGTCTGTCCCTGGAGCGTCACAGGAATCAGTCTCCTGCTCTCCACTCCACCATGACCACCACAGCAGCTGCTCAGGATACGGCCTGGTCCAGGATTATGAAAACCTTGGGATCATCTCATCGCTGGTCTTGGGCTTTTGTGTGCCTTCTCTAGAGAACTAGTGTCCTTCTTGGTTTGCGTATGTGGAACCCATCAGTGTGCAGTGTCTGTTGAACATTCTACCTTATGTTGCCACCAGCAGAGCCCAGATTCATCAGGATGGCCTTGGATTCTTTTTTTTTTAACTCTCTCACCATCCTCCACTTGTGGCTTCCAACCAGGTCTGCTGAGATTTTTCATAGTGTGGAACGTCTTCTATTTTTTAAAACACTTTGCACTGTAGCCAATGGTACTTCAAAACATTCAGATATGGTCTTACAGCCCTTTCCTGACTTGTAAGCAGCCACAATGCCCAACAACAGGCACTCACTGAGTTTATCTTAGCCATGACTGTCCACAAACCAGACAGCTTCTGTTTTTCACCTGTTGAGTTAATTAAAACCACTGTTCCCAAAGAATCAGGGTAATTGGGATGCTTTAGAACACTTTGGTTTATTTGAAATGGTTTAGTTAACTTTTGATTTTTCCCATACACTGTGACAGTTTGTAAAGGGTATGAATAATTTTGTACATGCCACTTTTTGTTCAAAGATAAGTAAAAGGTGAGGAATATGTTTTTCACAATGATGCCTTGTCGACTTCGCCTTATTATATTCTGGGAGAAACCAGTGTAATTTCCAGTAAAAAAAAAAGAAATAAAAGAATAAAAGTAACTAAGTCAGAATTTGCATGACTAATTTCGGGCTTGACTGTACTACTATTTACTTGTGAACACTTACTCTGAGCGTTTTCTTTGCCCCATCACTGTTGCTAATAATGATAGTATCAGGGCCACCCATGGAGCAGATGTTCTTCAGACGAGAGCCTCCACACACTGGCACAGTGGAAACAGCAAAGTCCTGTGCAAATATAGCTAGTGTTAAATGATAACCCTAATATTTAATGTTGGTGTTCATGAATGATTCCTCCAATTATGCAGCTTGATCAGGAGAGGGGTGTTGTTACCCGTCTTGGACCTCACACTTTGATTCACATTCAGTAATCCACGATCTGAATGACAGTTTTAGACTAGGATTACAGGAATCTTTTACTGTGCATTCACACCAAAGGGGGCAAGAGCATGAAGCAAGTAGCTGGAAGTTTCCATTTCAATGAGTGCTGGCGGAAATAAGCAGTGAGGAGTGGCGTGTTTTCGCCGATGTGGGCGTCCAGGAGAGTTAAAAATCAAGTCAACTCTATGGTAATGAGCGGCAAGCAATTGGAATCTAGAAGTCCACCGCTTGAGAGGATTCCAGAGAACACAGACCTGTGAACTTTAGTTCCTACTACAGCTGTTCCCAAGGGTTTGATTATTGTGATCGCCAGATTTCCAGTTATTTATGATGTTTTCTTACAGGACATACATTTAGAAAAAAAGTTATTGGTGAGATACTGATGTGCATACTGTTATATACGTTTTTTAAGCGGAAATCTCATGCTAACATAACGACAGTACAAAACATTATTGCTGCTTCAGAATATTTCAGACATATTGGATAAGTGAAGCAAAGCCACGCCACACACAACAACTTGATCTTCCATGGTTAAATGAATCTGATAAAAGGCGTGCAAAATTTCATGCTAAAGTGCACGTTTTTTTTATGTGGGAATGTAAGTGATTTGCTGATATGCTGCAATAGCCCCTTTAAATACAAGATTAATGTTGTAAATTTTGACATTATTGGTGTGAATGCACAGTTAGGATTTCCCAAATTTGTCTCAAACGACCAAAACAGTGTGAGCAGAGCTTTACACAAAAAATGGAGACTTAATCATATATATATATATATATATATATATATATATTCAGTTTTCAGTTATTTTCCAGCAAATATAGATCTATAAAAACTATAAAAACAATATTTCAGAATTTTTGAGGGCCATATGTACTCAGTCACCCTTTTTCCTTGACTTGAAATGCCCCTGACAATGTGTAATGTGCATAATGACTCTTACATATACAATGTTCTAATAATCCTATACTAAGAGAACTAATTCAACAAAATACTGCTCACCCTGAAGGTGTCAGCCAGAATTTCTGCTCCCCGGTGATTTGTGTGTTTGGAAATGCCCACAAAGAACTCTTTTCCAGTGAAAAGGACATCACTTCCTTCAAGAGTGGCTCCACCAGAACCCCCTTCCTCATCGCCCATCTCCACCACTGTCATGTTCAGTTCATTTAGGACTCGCCGCACAGCCTCTGCCTAAATAAATGATAGTTATGAGCTCAAGTAATTTCTACATCTTTTGCACTTTATTTTTTATTTTACAAGTAATTTTTATAGAAATAATTAGCATTTGATATTTGGTACTAAATTCGACAAACAATTGTCAAGTGCACTGAATTACGCACAAAATGGTAAAATCAAAAATATATATATATTCTTGTAAAACATACTACAGTAATCATAATTTTATTCATAAAAAATAACAAAAACATTTTATAGCGTACATCTTATGTCTACCACTTACCTCACAGCATCTCTGCTGTTTGAAGGGTCGTGTGATGAGCGCTGTGTCACCTTGGATCACAGCAATGTCTTCGATCCGCCAGCTCTCAGGCAGATCAGAATCTACCTGTATTTCAATCAACTGTAGTCCCACCTTTTGCCTTAATGCACCTGTCAACACCCCCATCTGACGCTTGGCCTTGGCAATATCTGTCTGAAATCCATCTCCACCCTCTGCCAACTTCCCAAAGGATTCTGGGATGCCTCTAACAATAGCATGAGTGAAGCAGCCATATGGATAAATATTGGCCATGCTGGCCTGTCAATGAATGTGTTTGAGGAATGATAGGTGGCTGGTAAATCTTAAATAAGCTTAAGAGAATGTGTGCGTGGGTGGCTGTGATTGAAGTCATGCAAACTGATTACATTTAAGGATGTTAAGAACAGTCAATGTGTGGAAGTGATAAGAAGCTTCAACAGGTGACAAAAGTTCAGGAAATCTTGCTTGAGTTTTCTGACCAGGCGATTGGAAGACGACATGAAGTGTGTTTGCCCCTAAGAGAGAAAATAAATTGAGAGAAAACATAATATTAAAAGCTTTGAACAAAAAATAAAAATACAACAACAAGAACTAATCCTCAGTTAATATTTGGGCCTTGAATCTCATCCTCCAGTGGGATTAGGGGATTTGTATTCCTGTACAAACATTTTAAAAGTAAATTACCAAGTGCACTTTGAGAGCAAAATATGGAGCTCAACCTTATTTTAGCTAACAGAATAACAAAAATAATAAACTTGCACTATAAATTGGACTTCGTCATCTACTTAAAACTTAAAATATGGCATAATGTCTCAGTCCACATTGATTTACGGTTTCATAAATCATAAATCACCTCAGACCATCAAGGGTGTGAATGACCTTAACAAATTAATGTCACATAGCCCCTATACTTTTGAAATATTCCTCATTAAATTACCCACTTGCTTTGGCAGACAAGCAAATTACTAAGTTGTTGACCAATTTTCTTTGCTTAAACCTGCCTCAACATGCAGTCTTAACTTAGATAAGAAAATGCATGCGTAGTTTACAAACACATCTTATTCCAAGTGCAAATTATCGGATTAGGGATATTTTGGAAGGTAGGGGCACATAGCCTACAGTCGCTGTATTAAGCAACACATAGTGGTGTAAACATTAAATAAATTACAACTAGACCAATGAACCAGTTTTTAATAATAATAATAATAAACATGAAGCATTTCTGTTTTAAATGGCGTTCTGGAAAAACGATTAGTCCCTTAATAAACAACAACAGTTTGTCCAAAAGCTGTCGCGGCTGCCAAAGTTGACGCCCTGTTGAAATACGACAAATTGTGAACCGTCCTACCTTTACACACGATCAAACAAGTAAACTCGATATCCTTTCACTGTAATGTCCAAGTACACATTCGGGCAAACAAAATAAAGTACCGTTATTATCTACTCCTAACCTCGACTCTTTCCCTTCCCCCTCAATACATCCTGTTCTGTAGCCTTTTGGAGATTTTCACGGCTTACGTTAAACAAGAAAGGCAGATCTAACAGGAACGTACTTTAAAACGAATCCTAAATTGTTCTTTAACAAACTTCTTACCTCCTGAGACAAAGTTGGACAGCAATTGCTAAAATTTGCCCGACTCTGATCCGCATGAAAAAACAATCCAAACCATATTTTAGGATTTTCCACTTACCCCTCTTGTTTTTCACCATGCCACACCTCCACTGCTCCCTATATTTCTTTGTTTTAACATGTTACTAAACTTTCTTGGATCGAAAAATCAACGAAGCTGTGGTCTGCTGTTCTTATTAGACAACGTGATTAGTGAATTTTGAGCTATGACTGCACGTGTTTTATTTTCAGTTATTCGCTAATCCGCTCTTTTAATATGTAGGTCGGGGTTAATTTTGTCATCCCTGTCTTATCAAGAGTATGTTGCGCTTTATGGTCGGACAGATGACAGTGAGACGTGAAGTGTCGTCTAAGCATGTTAAATTTCTACCTTTTTCTGAAAATTATTTACTCACTAATGTTAATAAAATGCTCTCTCAAATAAAAAAATATCACTCCCTGTGATTTAAGCATCAAGTAGAAAATTGTGATTCCTAACTTTAACAAAATAGACTAATAATAAAAAGGCATTGCAAGGTTCCCTTAGCTAAATATAAAATTCCCTGGCTTTTCTCAGTTTCACTGACTAAATGTTTATATCCATGAGCAATAATGAATGGATAAAAATAAAATCAGACCGCTGCTGCGCTTTGCATAATTTTGAGAACAACAAAATAGAAAAATTGATGAAAATCAATGTCATCACAGGTACAATAAAAGTAGAGTAGAGCAAGGAATTCAGCATGCCCTGGAGGGAGCTGGTACTGAGTGAGATGGGATACTGTTCACGTGTGATGCCCGATTCTAACTCTGTCTGCGACCACAGAGGAAGCTGCTAATCCACATGCAGGTGAAGCTCCAAATCTCTCAGTTTGTGTGGATGGTATTAAATGCTGCACTGTGATCCACAAAGCATCTGCACATTTCTCCCAGATTTAATAGCATGGCATGAAGTGGTGTGGCTGCAGTGTCTTCAGTGAATCGATCTGCTCTGTAGGCATACTGGTGGGGGTCCTGGCTGCAGTGTAGAGTTGCTGTTTAATTGTGGACCAGTTTATCAAAGCATTTCATTGACACTTGGTGACACTTTCTGCTTCCACTGTACCAGAAGGTGGCATTGAGTGACTCTTAATTGAGTGAGTCACTGATTCATTCACTCATTGAATTTGTCCAAGATCACCTTTCTCTACATGCACACCAGACAGCATGCTGAAGATGCATAAGGTCAATACGGAACACAGAAATTCTGTGGTTAGAACACATTGTTTACATGACTAAATTAACAATGCTCTCAGACAAAAATCCAGTGCTGTTAAATTGCTTTCTCTTAACCCCTTAAACAGTATTTTATTCGATATTTAACTATGATGTTTTCAACAGAAATTTAAGAATAACGTTGCCTGAAATAGTTTTTTTTTCTTTGTTTATTACTGTGGAACTGCAATAGATTGGTATATAAAGAGTTTAGCATTAGCCATTTATAAAACACCATAAAGTTAAGCATTTAATAACTTAGTGTGTACACTACAGTCTCCATGATCACGGCATCATGGACATTATTATTTTAATGATTCATAAAAAATTTAACAATGTCTGATTTATTCATTCATTTTCTTTTCGGCTTAGTCCCTTTATTAATCAGGGGTCGCCACAGCGGAATGAACCGCCAACTTATCCAGCATATGTTTTTTTACAGAGCAGATGCTTTTTCAGCCGCATCCCATAACTGGGAAACACCCATACACACTCTTTCACGAACACGGGGAGAACATGCAAACTCCACACAGATATGCCAACTGACCCAGCCAGGGCTTGAACCAGTGACCTTCTTGCTGTGAGGCGATCGTGCTACCCACTGCGCCACCGTGACGCCCATGTCTGATTTAATTTCACTATAAAAAAAAAAGAATATATAGATAATTTTATGCTATTAGCATATTAGGTATATAAGGAGCATTGTTTTATTTTATGAATATGAAATTTATTTTTGGAATTATGTGACAGCAGACTGGATAGAAGCATAGCTTTTTTTCACAGGCACGAGGACACTGCTATTCAGAACAGCTCAATATGAGACATATATGGGGGATGGAGCAAGAGATTGAGACAAAGAGAGAGACAGACAGGATTAAAGCACCAACCATCTGCCTGACCCGTTTTATTTTTATTTTTTCAAAGCAACATCTCTCATAAAAGTGACTCAATCATGTCACTTTACGTCTAATTCCATCATGTGTAATAATGAATACAAAGTCTTCACGGTGTTTCTTAAATTTATTAGTCTGTGTTTTGTTTGTGTCTCTGCCATAATCACTAGTAAACCGCTTATCGTGGCTATGTCACGATCTTGTGTCACAAGATTGCTGTCATTTTGTGCTATGCATACCAGTAATTTTAAACAAGCAGGCATTCTTACAGTGCTTTGATCTTCAGAAACACAAAAATGCAGTACATGCATACCTTTAAAAACAGTAATATTTCCACCTAATTATAACAATATGAAAATGTGTCATTTGTCTTAAAGGTGACAGATAAGGAAAAAAAAAAACTCAATAGGTATAGCTTAATAATAAGAGTTCAGTAAATGGAAATAGCATACCATACCAATAGCCTCAAAGACTATTGTTTTCCTGTTCTCATGTAAACCCTGTGAGTGTAAAATCCCAGTGAAAAACCATGCCAACTGGAACAAAACACAGACAGTTACATTGCACACAGCGTCAATAATATGCATGCCTGGATGTGTTTGCCCACATTTCCTAGTGAAATTATAACAAACAAAATAGTTTTCCCTTATTTTTTGTTCATTTAATTCACTGTTTATGTGGGATGTGTGAAAATGGGAGAGGTAAGAAGACTAAAGCCAAAGACTACTTAATACAGGGACATTACTAAAGCTCACCACACACGTCTTTACATTGTTTTCTTTTTTTATTGCTACGTGTCATGTAAGAACGGTGCATAGCAGTGCTGCTGTGCTTATAATACAGTACATTCATAGAAAATAATATTTAAAAGTTTAAAAGATGCGGTGCGGCATTATGCGCTTTGATTGCAATAAACCATTTAAGTTCAAAAACTAATCCTAATAAAGACTGTGAACTTAATCCATTTGAGTAAATGAAGCAATTTGAGCACAGTAAAAACCGATAAAGAAAACTCAAACCAACTGAGTACTGTAAAACTCAACAAGTTAAGGCAACTCAAAACCGTTTGAGGAAACCGATTGCAGCAAACCATTTGAGTTAAAAAAAAACTAATATATATAAGTAGTGTGAACTTACTCAATTTAGGTAGAAGTAATGAGTTATTTATTAACTCATTACCTTCAACACTGAATTCAAAACTCTTTTCAAATGAGTAGAATTAACTTTCAGTAAATTTTCAGTTAACTACACTCATTTCATTTGATAGCTGACTGTTGAGTTTTACAGTGTAACAGTTCTTCTCAGTCAGCCAGCCATCTGTTCAGTGCAGTCAGAACTAAAAATGCAGGATATCCAGATTATAAATTTATTCACAGCCACCCCGAAGAGGATTAAGGTCTGTTAAAGCTCAAATCTGCAAGACTCCAGAACTGAAAGGGGTGACCCCTGATGTAAATTTATATTTGACACTTTTAAAGCAAGAGCAAAATAGCTTGGGCTGTAATTACTTCCACACACACACACGCACGCACGCACGCACACACACACACACGCACGCACGCACACACACACGCACGCACGCACGCACGCACGCACTCACACACACACACACACACACACACACACACACACACACACACACACACACACACACACACACACACACACACACACACACACACTAAACTGGCTTAATGCATATGTAGGCCAAAATGTTTGATGTTCATTTAACATCAAATCAATGTCCAGTTGTTGATGTCATATTGACATCACATTAATATTATTGAATATTTATGAATATTTCATCAGCTTGGATGGTGCTTTTAAACCATTTGTAGTCACTGCTTTTAAGTGTTTGTCTCAAAACTGTAAATAAAATGCTGTGAGTGAATCAGTTTCAGACTTTTACTGTTTTGCTGATTTACAAAATTAAAGTAATTCCAGTTTGAAATTTTCGTTTAACATTTTTTTTCTGTAACAAGTATTGTTAATTATTGTTATTATTATTATTATTTTTTAAATGATTCTATAATAAAATTTACAGTATTTCCAGTTTTAAATGCAAATGACCCCTAAATTTACATAGTGAAAAAACATATATTTGACTTAAATACAGACACCATTTTTTCCCACCAGTTTTTTTTTTTTTTTTTTTTGTGTACTTGATGTTAAGTGTTGGTGTTTATTGTGTTAAGTGTGTCATTCTTGTTATATGTGAAGCACCACCATGTCAGAAAGAATTGCCCCAAGGGGATTAATAAAGTTTTTAAACTAAACCAGTACAGATTATTTGGTGGTCAAATAGGTCAAATCATTGTCTGGATGACGTCAAGGTTTTGACATCAAATCGATTAGCATTTTTGACAGCGATGTTTGATGTAAATATATGATCAAACGGGCATCAATGTCTAGACGTCAACTGGACATCAAGTATGTTTTACTCATACTCGAAACTTTGTCCTCAGCTTTTAACATCCAAGTGCACACACTGTGGCCATACACCTGGAGGAGTAGGCAGCTATTTCTTCCAGCACCCAGGGAGCAATAAGGGTGCCTTGCTCAAGGGCACCTTAGCTGGGCATTAAAGATGGAAAGAGTGCAGTTCATTCACTTTCCCCACCTTTCCTTCACATGCTGGGACCAGAAATTGAAACCAGCAACCTTTGAGTTATAAGTTCAACTCACAGACTATTAGGCCACAACTGCCTTTATAAAATTTGATGTTTGATTACAGTCAATTTGATGACGTTTGATATCAATATGAACATCAAGTTACCCGCTGGGCTATGCAATTCTTTATGTAAAAAAAAACAAACCTATTACATAAAGGCTACTTATAAAAGTTAACATAAGCACCTTGCTAGAGGCAAGAGAATTATAATTATTAATAAACAATCCACTTATAAAATACATAATCTACAAATCAAACATTTTGATTACAAGTCATTATTTTAAAGATTATGAGCATCTGATTTGACCTCAGTGGTTGTGGTTTTATTTTCTCTGTGTCACTCACAGCAAGTTCAGTTGAGTGTTTTAAATGAGTAAAACTGGCCACAGTTTATTTTGGCCTGTGTCAAACTGCCACAGAAATATAGGCTTTGCTGAAAGGCTAGTTATTTTGAAAGGAAATTTAACTCCCTCATTATAAAGGAACTTGACAACAACAGCTTAAACTTGACAACAATAGATCCTATCAATAAGTAGAATACCCTTAAATAATGTAGCCACGTTGATGGCAAAGGTTGTCTAGTGAAATGTAAGTTAGGTCTGTTTTACAGAAAAGGATATGTCATATGTCATGGATATTTTATGTCATCTAAGTCTGAAAGTTATTGTTTATTCTTGTCTTGTCTAACTGTCCCAAAGGGTGAATACAGTCATGAGTTTCTTTTTGACGTCAGCAGAACCACATTTTTAGAGTTAAAAAATTTCAAACATGTCGAGCTGCGGGGCCTTGCTCTGCACTGGAGGCCTACAACATCACCAACCCCCAATTCTGCACCTCGCTGACTATGGACGTGCCTTAAGTGGTGTGAGAGGAATCGGAAGAGGGGTAAAAACAGAGGTATCTTGGCTAGGTTACCAGCTAACCCTGAAACCAGCCATCCCTACATTATGCTGGCCAACATATGTTCTTTCAATACAATGACAATACAATAGACTGCATCTGACTATTATGATCACCTCAGGGGATTGTGAGAGACTATTGCGTTTTTCTGTTCATGGAAACATGGCTCAGCAGCAGCATCCAGGACAGCACCATTCAGCTCTATCAGATGGCACGTTACTGAGTGGACAGAGTTCTCGTTGTGGGAGGTAAGACTCACAGTGGACTTTGTGTTTACATAAATGATGCATGGTACCATGATGCTAATGTGGTCTGCAAACTCTGCTCACCTCTAGTGGAGTTTATAGTTATTAAGTGCCAGCCTTTCTTTCTACCGAGAGAATACAGCCAAACTACTTGTTGCTGTATACATCTCTCCCAGTTCCAATAACAACAACAGGAGTGAGGAACTGAATGAACTGTACCAGCACATCAGTGAGCATCAGACACTTGGCACTGTCCCGGACAAATCCCATACAATGAGTCAAGGAACAAAACAACAATGACAACATAGTTTAGCGGGTGACAACAGAAAATAGAATAAATAAATAAAAATAAATAATTAAATAGGTAAAATAAATAAATTAAGTCTCTGAAGAATGCACAGAGGTTGAGGGGCTGGTTTGTCCATTCAGATAGTTAAGAAATAAACCCCAAACACTAAAAAAATATTTTAATAGAATGAGTCCTCAGAAATCTCAGTCTTTCTATCTGTATTACCGAAATCATGTCCGCAATCCACATTTGAAATGTAGGAGGTGAAGATGACTTCCAATAGCCACAATCATACCTAAAGACAAAGACTGCTGGGGTCCATCTGGGAGATGAGAAATGTGTTGTGAATATACGAAAATAGCAAGTTCTGCATCAGGTGGTAAAGATTTACTATAAGCTTTAAAATACCAAGCAAATATTCTTGACCAAAATGTATATAACAAAGGACAAAACCAGAAAGCATGGGAAGTCGTGTCTTCTACTTTGCACTCTTGCTGTGAGGTGACAGTGCCTGAGCCACTGTGCTGCCCCACCCATCTTCTCATTAACAGTAGATGATACAGAGTTTTCAGGTGGGTTTCTTGAAGATAGACAATATGAGCCTCTAGATGTTGAAGGTGATCTTACTTTGTTTAACTGGTTCATTTACTCCTTCATTCCAGCTGACAAATGTATACCTGCTCCCAACCAATTTTTAGTCGTCCTAGGTTGTGTCATAATCAGTTCGTATAAAATTCCCTGTGTAATTGACAAAGTAGGCACAAAATTGGCCGTAGTTTATGAAAGTGTATGGGTGCTTGCCAATACTGGGTTGTGATGGAAGGGCATTTGCTGTGTAAAACATATGCTGGAATAGTTGGCGGTTCATTGCGCTGTGGCAACCCCTTATAATCATGGACTAAGCCAAAGGAAAATTAATGAATGAAATATGAGATTATGCCTTTCATACTATGGACAGGTTTAAAGAGGTTAGTATTAGGTAAGAAGTAGTATTAGGCAAGAAGTAGTATTAGGCAAGTTAGGAAACTGATGGTATTTTGTCTTGAATAAAATTGCACAATTGCATATACCTAAAGAAACTGTCTTGGTAACTCAAATTTTTCAGATAATTGTTGGAAAGATGTGAAGACATTGTCTATAAATAAGTCCTATAATTTCCAGTGATGAGCATTGGGTAAAATTTCCGTTCCTCAATGGGTCCAAAATATTTTCAAAATTTCCTACAAATTCTGAATTAGTTTCAACAATTACATTTTTGGTATAAGGAAGTGATGAACATTTAATGGGTAGTGAAGTCAGTCTGTGAAGTCAGCTAGTAAAGTCAGCCTGCATGACATAGCTTCCATGGATTGCCATTTAGATGGCATGGCTCTAAAATTAGATGCCCAGTAGTAAAATGGTAAATTAGGTAAAGCCATCCCAAGTTTTTTGGGTCTTTTAAGGAATGATTTGCGAATTTTGGGATTTTTTTACTCCAAATTAATGTTAGGATCAGGGTGTCCACTTTACGGAAAACTGATGAGAAATTAAAATGGAGATACATTGGAAATAATAGAATCATTTTGAAAGGATATTCATTTAACTGAATTAATTCTCCCTGCTAGTCACAAGGGAAGCAGTGACCAGCATTCAAAATCTTTTTCTATTTGAGGAGGTACGTTAGCAAAGTTAAATCTAAAGAGGTCATCAAATTCGTCTGTGATGCAGACTAGGTACTAAGGTATTTTAATGGGTTTCCTCTGGGTGCTCCGGTTTCCCCCACAAGTCCAAAGACATATGGTATAGGTGAATTGGGTAGGCTAAATTGTCTGTAGTGTATGTGTGTGGGTGTGTGGATGTTTCCCGGTGATGGGTTGCAGCTGGAAAGGCATCTGCTGCATAAAACATATGGATAAGTTGACGGTTTATTCCGCTGTGGCGACCCTAGATTAATAAAGGGAATAAGCCGAAAAGAAAATGAATGAATGAAATGTATAGGAGGAGATCATCTGCATACAAGGACACCTTTGGCTTAGTCCCTTTTTTATTAGGGGTCACCACCAACTATTCCGGTAGCGGATGCCCTTCCAGCCGCAACCCAGTACTGGGAAACATACACTCTTGCATTCACACACACTCATACACTGAGGCCAATTTAGTTTATCCAATTCACTTACCATGTCTTTGAACTGTGGGGGAAACCGGAGCACCCGGAGGAAACTCATGTGAACATGGTGAGAATATGCAAACTCCACATAGAAATGCTTACTGACCCAGCCGGGACTCGAACCAGTGACCTTCTTGCTGTGAGGTGACAGTGCCTGAGCCACTGTGCTGCCCCACACATCTTCTTATTAACAGTAGATGATACAGAGTTTTCAGGTGGGTTTCTTGAAGATAGACAATATGAGCCTCTAGATGTTGGAGGTGATCTTACTTTGTTTAACTGGTTCATTCACTCCTTCATTCCAGCTGACAAATGTAAACCTCCTCCCAACCAATTTTTAGTCGTCCTAAGTTGTGTCATAATCAGTTCGTATAAAATTCCCTGTGTAATTGACGAAGTAGGCACACTGTGTGGAGACCAATTAGGAGAGAAGAATTAATTAATAAATAAAATAATAAAAAATATATAATCTAAACCTGAGGCATCATGGTGGCACAGTGCGCAGAAGCGTGATCGCCTCACAGCAAGAAGGTCGCTGGTTCGAGCCCTGGCTGAGTCAGTTGGCATTTCTGTGTGGAGTTTGCAAGTTCTCCCCGTGTTCGAGTGGGTTTCCTCTGAGTGCTCCAGTTTCCCCCACAGTCCAAAGACATGTGCTATAGGTGAATTAAATAAGCTAAATTGGCGTAGTGTATGTGTGTGAATGCAGGTGTGTATGGGTAAGTGTGTTTCCCAGTGCTGGGTTGCAGCTAGAAGGGCATCCACTGTGTAAAACATATGCTGGATAAGTTGGCATTCATTCCGTTGTGGTGACCCCTGATTAATAAAGGGACTAAACCGAAAAGAAAATGAATGAATGAATGAATGAATGAATATAAACCTGCAAAAAAGCAGAAAGACATCCCACCCATCCTGGAAAAAGTTATTGTTTACCTCGTGTTTGTAGGAAGAACTGATTTTTTTAATGAAGTCCGTTGCCGTGGTTGGGTCTTTAAACTTGTGTGCAGTTCCGTTGGGCAGAGTGATCCATACCACAGCAGGGAACAGAAGATCAAATTTGCATTTTCAAACGTAGTGAATACAGAAAATAATTAAGGGGACGAGGGGGATCATAGCACTAATAATTAAGTGCTATGATCTCACAAAGTGAGATCTAGCAGAGGTTCCTCGTGAAGATGTAGTAAAATCTGCAGGAGCTGAGCAACAAAGTCAGCTGGTTGTGCAAATCCGACGAGTCGAACATTATTCCTTGTTGATCTTTCATATTTTCACATTTGGCATTGAGCTGCCGCACCTGTTTTTGAAGTATTGAAATTGTGGATTAAATTCTTTTGTGGTGTCGATGTAGATTCAACTTTTTGCTGTAGCCTATAGGCCCAAATCAGTCCTTGACTTCTTGCTTAACAGTGGCAATCTCTGTACAGTAGATAGGGAATTGGTTTTTGTGCATATATCATTTTTGATCAACTCCAACATGCACTGGAGGATAGGTATGCTTGCGAATGAATTGGTGAAATAATAGTACACAAGGTCACATTAGAGGTTGATGTGTGGCTTTGCTCCAGTTGCTCTTGCTTGCATCGGTTTTTGATCGAGATGATGTCATTTTGATGAGTTACAGTTGATCTGCTATCATTAATGAAGTTCTTTTCCAACTTTTTAAAAAGTAGTTATATCAAACTGTGCAAAAATAATGAATAAATAAAGCACTTTTTCACAGAGTTGGGGGGAATCACATCTTACATCCTTTGCGCCCCTTGGGGCAAGTGGAACTTGCAGTGATATTGACTGGGGTATGCGGGTCTGTACTGCCAAGATCCTGCAGGGCCTGCCTGGAGTCTCTCCAGCTAGCGAGTGGTGGGTGGAGACTGGAACCAGTGAGCTCTGACATCTAAATGGTGGCCGCAGGGCATAGGCCTCTCCATAACTGCTTCTACCTGAAGGTCCTGTTTGCTCATAAACTGGTGTGCGCTACACCACCTGAGGCACACTAGCACCATCAGGGTAATATTGATCTTGGCCTCTCTTCATACTCTAAAATGGCATGATCTAATTATCTTTGCCTTTTAACCCTTTACATTCAGAGAACAGAACTGAACAGGCCTGAACACCACCAGTGTGCTTCTTTTACACTGCTCCCTCATTGATGGTGGTGGTCAATATTCTACAAAAGAAGAAAATATTGAGCTTAAACACAGAAAAACCAACCAAAATATAAACAAATACGTTTGTAACAAAACAGACCATTTAACTACACACAAACTAAATAATTTCTCATAATGTGTCTGGCTATCAGTCTTGAGGGACAGGTCATTACAGTATATTTGTTTTATTAATAACAGTAAATGTATTTTATAAATCAATTGTTTATATGGATCATTAATAACTAATTCTCAGAATGCAAAAGCTTGGTATGTTGGTTGAATAAATCAAACTAATACTAAATATGTAGCGCTATCTGATGGAGTGTGTCAGCATGTCTCATGTCATGGTTGCAAGGTGCACTCCCTGTGCAAGCAGTTGGTTTTCATGTGCTGCGTAATATTGCGCATTAAAGCGTCATGCTAATGGTGGCAGTGCGGTGGCGCAGTGGATAGCACTGTCACCTCACAGCAAGAAGGTCGCTGGTTCGAGTCTCGGCTGGATCAGTTGGCATTTCTGTGTGGAGTTTGCATGTTCTCTCCATGTTGGTGTGGGTTTCCTCCCGGTGCTCCGGTTTCCCCAAGTCCAAAGACATGCGGTATAGGTGAATTGGGTAAGCTAAATTGTTTGCAGTGTATGTGTGTGAATGGGTTGCAGCTGGAAGGGCATCCACTGCGTAAAACATGCTGGATAAGTTGGCGGTTCATTCTGCTGTGAAGACCCCTGATTAATAAAGGGACTAGGCCGAAAATAAAATAATAATCAAAGGAATCCTAATGGTCTAATCTGATTCAATGATTTATGCTACACATGACATATTCTCTTGCTTTCACTCGCTCCCTCTTGCCTCCATGATTTCCGGGATGTTGTATGTAATTTGCAGGCATTAGGGAGCCACTATGGATATGCACCCCTCCCGAGAGGGGTAGGATGTCTGCCTTCCAAACTACTGTACGTGCGATCAAGCACACATCATGCTTGAAAGCAAGTACAAGTGCCAACACAGAGACACAGTTAGGGCACACCAAAATGAATCATTTTCATAATCTTTACGTACACATACACTATGTATTTATATTTAAGATATAAATGTTTTTTTTCTCAACACAAAGACCAGATTCCATCTTCACAATGAGTAAAAGCAAAACATACAGTTCTGATATGCACAAAAGAGAAAGAGGCAACAAAAAATTATATGTAATCCCATTTACACCATCAGGTCAATAATTAAGTAGTTCTATTCAAATGGAAATCTGCATGAAAACAGAAAAAAAATACTAGTATTTTTTTTACAATGTTTTACAACCTGAAATATCTAAAATACTACATTAATGTAAAAATAAAAAATAACGCATTTATGTTTTCAGTTAATCTTTATTATAAATGGTATCATTGAATTACATGCTGTATAAGCATAAGATGGTTAAGAGAAGTGTAAAATGAAGTGCAAGGGCAGAAGACTTGGTATACTGCATGACTCGAGATGAATAATATTTGAAGGTAATTTTGGAAGCAGTCAGAAACAACATTAGCAAATTTCATTAAGTGCTATGAAGCTAAGATTGAACACCACTGAATTGAAGGCATTCATTATAAACTGTTTCCTTGATACTGTATATGAAAAAAATACGTCAACAAAGGCTTTGCTACTATTACTGGTTTTCTCTTTTACATAAGGTAACACACTTGGAAGTCACGATGATTGTGAAGACAGGTTTTTTTTGTGAAGAGCAGTTGACAGTAAACAATATGAAAAATACTGAAAAATAAAATAATATTTATTCTTGTTACCACCAAAACTGCAGGCAACCAATGTGAATAACAATAGAAATGACTTTGACCTCTGCAGTTTAGAAGTTTTTAAAAAATATAAAATATTTGACCATACTTCGTTTAAAAGTGAAACATTAGGACCCTGCTGGTGCAAACAACCTCAAGAGCTTGAGACATTAAAAATCCACATGAAACACTAGGATAATCTGGAAGGAAAATTGGTAAAAACATACATGAGAGCGTGACTGGGAATGCTCTATTTAAGCGCCTTCACAACAGAAGAGTAGGCCACATATATCTCCTCATCACTGGGGCAGGTGGATGAGAACTCCTCTCTGGCATATGCTGCATCCAGATATCGCCACAGAGACGTTAGGGAGCGAGGAATGGAAAAACCTCGAAACTTCAGACAAACAACCTGAGAATAAAGAAAATAAAAGCTAAGTATTTATTTTGTAAACGTTATATAAGGGTCAGCCTGTTGGGAGTCTGTCTCACTTTGACAATGTGTAGCTTGGGCAGCAGGTTGCAGTCAGCCAAGGTGAGCTCCTGTCCATCCAAAAACGAACGGGTGGAGGAAATGACATCATCGGCACTGTTCTCATCAATCTCATCTGGGAGAGGAGAGCTCAGATAGTCATCCAACTTCTTCAGGGCCTTCAGTAAACCCTTCTCTAGATCTATAAATAAAATAAACAGTTCAAAAAGCTTACTTTGAAAACTTGACAATTGCAATTACCTTCCCTATTTTGATGCATGTACTATTGAAGATTCAGTCAGAGCTATAGTGCTATTCACAATGTATACAAAGACCTGTTCACACTGCCACAACCCACCTAGCAATGTTTGTTTAATAGACATCTACTATACATCTATACATCAAAAGCATGGCTAAAAAAAGGCTAAATTTGTGCTGTCAATGAAAATTCAACAGATGTCTAATAATAGCCCATAATTAGACTAATCATCAAATACACAGGTTACATAGACTTCACATGTTGTATTTTGAGTAGGGATGTCCAGATCCGAACACGCGGTTTCAGACATGATCAGAATCGGACGTTACCTCCCGATCGGGACTCGAATATGTCGAACAACAGAAGAAAAATGTGGTCCAATGTAAGGTGATTGTCAATAGGGACACACAGATTGCATACACAACTGGACTTGAAACCTGACAAATTGCATAAAACAGAAGTAACAAAAGTAGAACTCATTTCGTTTTAGCAGATGGGCTAAAAATGATAACTTCAGTCTTAGAGTCATTCATTCATTCATTTTCTTTTCGGCTTAGTCCCTTTATTAATCAGGGGTCTCCACACCGAAAAGAACCGCCAACTTATTCAGCACATGTTTTACGCAGCGTATGCCCTTCCAGCTGCAACCCACCTCTGGGAAACATCCATACACACTCATACACTACGGACAATTTAGCCTACCCAATTCACCTGTACCGCATGTCTTTGGACTGTGGGGGAAAACCGGAGCACCCGGAGGAAACCCACACAAACGCAGGGAGAACATGCAAACTCCACACTGAAACGCCAACTGACCCAGCTAAGGCTCGAACCAACTACTTTCTTGCTGTGAAGCGACAGCACTACCTACTGCACTACTGCGTCGCCCCGTCTTAGAGTCATTAGGTGTTAAAAAAATAGTTTGAAAGTCAAAGTTTGACCTCGTGAAGGCAGGACAGTAATGTAAGCAGAGCAGAATGGTCGTTGCTTTTTTGCGGTAGGTAGATCGGACAGTTATCTCCATAGAAGTGAAATGATACACAAAACTTTTTTCAATATTGCACCCAAAGGAAGCAAATAAAGGGAGAACGGTGAAGCTGACAAAACAAAGCCCTGGGGAAGACCAGATGTGAGCAGGGCAGTGTACAATTCAGAACCTTTTATCCCCACATGAGATTGCAATCCAGATAACAACACCGTATGATCAACAGTATCAAAAGCAGCCACTAAGTCAAGGAGTACCAGAATTACAGAGTTCCCAGCATTAGTAGCTATATAAATGTCATTTACAACTCTCAAATAAGCGGATTCTGTACTGTGGAAAGTTGTAAAACCTGATTGAAAGACCTCTGAGAAATGATTCTTATTCAGAAACGAATGGAGTTGACAGAACACAATTTTTTCAAGATCTTAAAAACAAATGGAACCACAGAGATAGTGGTGAAAATTATTTCAAACCAAGGTGTCTAAGGAAGGCTTTTTGAGTAGAGGGGTAGCTGGGGCCACTTTCAGACTTAAAGGAACCGAACCAGTCTGTAACAGTTACAGAAGTCAACAGCTGTGTAGATGCACAGGTCAAAAAGAACTTGTATTTGTTGTACTTGTAGAACTTGTACTCAAAGAACTTGTAGACTTTCTCGAGCTGTACAAGTCAGTCAACATCCCAAAACTTAAAAGTAGGCAAATCTTTGAGCTAGTGCAAAAATACATACACTTCAGCAGCAGCCAATGCTGTGTTTACCTAGCTTCGCAAATGCAGAAGTGTGAAATGGGTCCATACTGTCTGTTAACAACTGGTCAGTTGGTCATAAACCTCACAGCTGAAACTTAAAAGTCGGCATGAAACAGAAGTTAAGTTTGTTCCATTTCCACTAGGCTGACATACATTAACTTTAAATGATTCTAAAATGAGAAAAAAAAAAGTACTGCGGTGCATGTTTTTATCCTTTGGGAACCAATTGGTTTGTTGGAAGATGGGCATTGCTAACAAAATGGAGGAAGATTTGAATGCCAGTTTGTACTCAGTTGTGAAGGGTTGATGTACATCAGAATAACTGTTGGCGTGCACTCACTGATGTAGAATGTTTTTTAGATGCCCGATTATGATGATAATAAGAAGCTAAATTTTACACATGGAATCTTATCATGTTTGCTGGAACTACTGCCTCCTGCAAAGGCAGTGCGAAAACAAGACATGAACTTATAGAGTTCCCCTTAAGGCATCTCATGTGATCAAAAGTGAAGAAAAGTCATTTAGTGGGGGAGGGAAGATTACGATTATGAGGGCAAATAAATTTTTACAAAAATAATGAAGTGCAAAGATACATAATTGATAACAAATACTACTATCTATATATAATATCAAGAAGAGTACATTTTGATTTCATGCCAACTTTAATAATAGCCATCTTTTTAACAGAATTTAATAAAAATAAACACCAATGTTTTTTTGCACTTACTGTCGTTCATCTGAGGGTTTGAATTTTTAATGTAGGCTGAGAACTTTGAGAACACATCAAGACCTGCAGTGTTAGATTCAGGATTGCAAGCTGCCAGCCGTGGATATCTGGAGGAATAAAGTGTAGCAAAAGAGATGGATATATTAAACATAACAGTTTGGTCTTCCCATTTCATATTAACAGGTAAGAGAAAACTTTTATTATATATATATATATATATATATATATATATATATATATATATATATATATATATATATATATATATATATATATATATATATAAAATAAAGGAAGGGGTACGGTAGGGCTAAAAAATAGAATTGGAATTGGTGCTAATGGTCTTTGGTGCTGATCCTTCTTTTAATTACAAACGGCCAGCGAATCCCACAACCTGATAAATTGTACAAATTCACAAAACTAACAGATTGTATAACTGATATTAAAAACTGGATGACTGATACCTTTATATTACTATTTAAAAAAAAAAAAAAAAAATTGCTTATTGGACAAAAAAACCTCTTGCGCAAAAACCTAGAATATTGCCCTTACTGAATAAGCCTTGCTGGAGGTTTACTTAAGTCCTCGTCGTCTGTAAAAATTATATTTTATAGCAACCTGTCATTTGAAGGCCACATTTCAGCCATCTGTTAAAATGAATATTTCTAGAATATTAAAATATTAAAGATTGACAATTACATACTGGAACAGGGTATATGCAGGAATCCTAAAGGTAATTTTAATACCTTTTTAAGACTTTTTAAAGACCTTCGCAGAATATTTTAAGACCTCATCGCCACTTAAAGTTTTAATCAGTATCAAACCTTTAAATTAATAAACAGTTGTTAATAAACAGTTTTAGTTAAATAAATAAATGGAGCACAACCATGCAACAGAACTCAGATAAGCTCATAAGAAACAAAGCTTGAAATAATAAATTACGCGGCTGTTTTCAGAAACAGGCTTTAGCCACTGTTTAAACTTGTCTTTCTCCAAACATGAGTACGCAAACTTACATTTTCCCATCTGTTTCGCTTTATGGTTTCGCTACACGTGGAGTGTGTCACATCACCTTCCCGCGTTTGTCGCAAATTACGTGACATCACCCGGATGGAGGAACTTGGCCAGTCGCGCCCAGGCCTGAATTAATCGCGTGGCTCGAGCATGCCATTGTTTAAATTAGGAGGAAAAAAAATATATTTATAATATTTTTTTTGAAGTCAAACACTTTTGTACAATGCTTGAACAAAATTTAAGACCTCGTAAAAATGCAATTAAGACAATGCAATTAAGACAATAACTTTTAAGGGCCTTAATTTTCTCATAATTGATTTATCAACTTTTAATACTTTTTAAGACCCCGCAGACAGCCTGTGTAAACACGAATTTGCATTACTATTCTGATGTCATAATTACCTAACCCACATTAAGAAAATAGGCTTAAATACATGTTACAGTATGTTTACAAGTTCAACATCAGGAATTGTATCCAACTGTGCCTTTCTATACCCAAAAACAACAAGGATTGAGGAATCAAACAGATTTTACTACTACCCAAACCACCTCAACTCCAGAAAATAGTTTTCTTTTTTTTTTATACTTTCCATTCTTCAGAAATAGAAAAAAATATTAAAAATTGCAGCCTGGGACCTGGGACAAAATGACCTAATTGTAACATGTAAGACACATTATACAATTATAATAAGTATACAAATACAAACGCAGTGATGATATCTAGCAACATAATGAAGGGAAATGAAGCATGCAATAATGAAGAAAGTTACTTAGGAGCACAGAGCGTTTCTTCCAAGAACTCTTCTATTTTGTTGGTGTCTGTCTTAACCTCTGTACCATATAGCAGGAAAGGAGGCTGAGCACCAGGGGCCAAATCTTTTAGAATTTCTGGTTTCCTGCTCACAAAACAGAGAAAGAGGAAGTTGGCAGAGTTAAAATATCCATATAAACCATTTCAATTTCAATTAAAAAAGGTGCACTGCTCAAGATACACAATGCAACAGAAAAACAAACCTCTTCATGTCAACAGTGGTCACATTAAAAGTCACGCCTTTCAGCCACAAGACCATGAAAAGCCGCTGAGAAAACGGGCAGTTTCCAATACTCTGACCATCACTTCCTGCCTGTACACAAATACACAAATTCAGAGAATGACTGTGTATAGACCAGGGGTGTTCAGCCCTGTTCCTGATGATTAACCTTCCTGCAGAGTTCATCTGCAACCTTGATCAAAAACATCTGTCTTTAATTACCAACTGATCCTTCAGATACTTCTTAGTTGGTTTAGTTGTGTTTGATCATGGTTGAAGCTAAACTTTGCAAGATGGTATCTCCAGGAACATGGTTAGCCCCTTGTTATCCTTGCACTTGAATCACAAAAAGGTACAATTTTTTTTCTTTATCTGTACATACAAGGAATCATATTGTACCCGAATGCAAGCTGATTAGTTCTGTCAAGTGTCCTCTGTGACAGGAATTAATTTATTCTTAGAGAACATTGATAGTCAATTTTGTATACCAGCTAAACAAAAAAGTGACTATGCAAAATGACAATAAAAATGAGTTTATTTCATGCATTCAAAAAAAAAAAAAAATCATGCATTCAAACAAAAATCACAGCATGCATCATGTTTTTGTTTGGGTAAGCCTGACTGCCTCAGTGCAAAGAAGACATGATTGGATTAGCATGGTGTATAAAAATGTACATAGCCCACACAGAGCCCTAAATTAAACTCCATTAAATGTTTTGGCTGAACAGGACCTGAAATTTTGAGCCAGGCCAACAGCAGTGTCTGCTCTCATAAATGCTCTACAAGATGAATTTGAAAAAAAAAAAGCCAACAGAAACACTTCTATGAAAAGCTGTTCTATGCTGTACTATTAGGCTATATATTTTTAGGCTATAATATATTAGTATTTAAATCTCCACTCGCTTCCAGTTAAACTGAAAAAAAAACTAAATTAAGCATCTTTGAACTACATGCATACAGATGGGTTAAAAAAAGACTCACTGAAAAAACAATATTTATTTAAAAGGATTGGCTATATCCCTCCAGTAAAGTACAGGAAGTATTGATACTGTACTGGTAGCATGTGGCATGTCTGTGTAGTGCATATAATGCACAGTAATGCTAATTACTACTTAGAATTACATTAACACACTAACACTAAGAACAATATAATAATAACACTGCACATTTTAATGTGATGCAGAATACCACTTTTTTTCTATGATTTGAAAGAATAATATTTATTCCTTTTGGATTTTTTTTAGAAATGTTTGTTTATTGTTATTTCATAATGTAAAGATTTATCATGTTTTGTCTGCCTGTCAGTTAAAACTCTAGTCCTTATGAATGTATGAATAATGGCCTGCGGGTAAACTCACCTTCACGAAGAGCTCAACCTCAGGTTTCTCCTCACTCATGCTGGAGTTCAAACTGTTAAACCAAACTTCTAGCAAAATACGAATATCTACAACGCTTTACGATACAGAGATTTTAACTCAAATGTATATCTTGTATTCCTGTCGCTTTATCACCGAGCTCACTTCCTCTGTGTCGTGGTCAATTTGAAACTTCACCCCCTTGGACTCCGAATCTGACAGTGGTTGGTAAATGTGGAGCAAAGTACCAACGAACGTCAGAAAGTGTCCAATTTTCGTGTAATGTATGTTGTATTAATAATTTACGTTACTAATTCAGTATCGAATTTAATCGATAACGCCTAGAGCAAGATTAGCCTACTTCCTCCTCTTTCTCTCTCTCTCTCTCTCTCGCTCTCGCTCTCGCTCTCTCTCATTTCCTGATTTCGACGAGCCTGAACTTCCCCTAACTTTAAGTAACCATAACTATTGAAGGTGCTAGAAAATAAAACGTTATTGTGTGCAGTTTGTACATTTTAACGTTTTTAGTTTCAATTAAAATATTCCTTTTTTTCGAGTGGTTCTTATTTAAAGGCAAAGTATGGATTTGACAACATGCATTCTGACACCTAGTGGTAAAACTGAAACACTGGCATTTAAATATGAAAACCCTATTAATACTTACCTAATAAAATAGAGCCCAAAGATAGCTCATCTTCTATTGAGCTTAAAATATTGATACTTACCTAATAAAATAGAGCCCAAAAGTAGCTCATATTCTATTGAGCTTAAAATACGCTAAAACAATCTGAATTTGAATTGTGTTCGTTTAAATATTAACAATTGTAATTTATTAAAACTGAATATTAGGCTATATGCCTTTAAAATAGTTTTTGAATTTTAATTTCTTAATTTAATTTTTTTAACTTGAATATTAAACATCTGAAATTAAGGCAACTGAATTTTTTTGTCTGAAAATAGATAAAAATGTGTTTTTTTAAAATCTACATATAGCCTAATGTAAAATTAAACTATGTATTTTTTAATGTATTTTAAAAGACACCTATGGTCACACTTTAAAGTTAACATCACAATATTTCATGATAAGTTTTTTTATTGGTACAAGAATGCAAACTTCTCATCATTTCTCACCAAAATAAGCCATTTTATATATAATAAAACAGGTTTTCTTTGAGAATCACAAGTCTGTAGGGTGCGAAGATTGGATCTGGAAATCCTCGTAAATGCTTCAATTTTAATGTTTTAATTCAAAGTTTTGGAAAGTGCTTGGATTTTAAATAAAGTGCTTGCAACTGGTTGAAAATGTAAATATTTAGCTTTCATACTTTCTCTTTTCAAATAGTTACCTATTAAAATAAAATGTAAACTTATATTTTTGCTTTTGTATAAAGTGAAACTCCGCTGGTGCAGATGCCTGTTGCTGATCTGCGTGGCAGCACTATCATCGCTCATTTTAAAGCAGTGGGGGAAAAAAATGCTTGGACATTGTTGCTTCACAATCACTGGCTTGAAGATGAAAGCTATAAATACATTTATTAAACCAGAGAATTGTATCCAAAAAAAACATAAAACCACATCTGCCCAACTCACTGCAGAATTAAATGTGGACCTCAACTCTCCCTTTTCCACCAAAACTGTCTGCAGGGAGCTCCACAGGGTCAATATACATGCCTGGGCTGCTATAGCCAATATTTTGGTCACTCATGCAAATGCCAATCGTCGGTTTTAATGGTGCCAGCCAGCAGTGAAAACCTTTGGCTGTGGACAATATTAACCATATACATAAATGAGTCCACCATCACTTTCCTTCCCACATCCGGGAAAGTTAGGGTGTGGAGAGGCCCCAAAGAAGCATATCACCCAAACTGTTGCATGCCCAGAGTGAAGCATGGGATGGATCCTATCATGGCATTACCTATGCCCAATAATTGTGCTAGATGTGCGCGTCACTGCCAAGGACTATCGAACCATTCTGGAAGACCATGTGCACCCATTGGTTCAAACATTTTATCCTGAAGGTGGTGCTGCGTATCAGGATGATAATGCACTAATACACACAGCAAGACTGGTGACAGAATGGTTTGATGAAATGGACAGAATGGAGATAAAAGTGAAGTTGAACGTCTCCCATAGCCTACACGGTCACTAGATTTAAATATTATTGAGCCACTTTGGGGTGTTTTGAAGGAGTGACTCAGGAAACGTTTTCCTCCACCAGCAGCATGTAGTGACCATGGCCATTTTTCTGCAAAAAGAATGGCTCAAAATCCCTTTGTCTAGTGTGCAGGACTTGTATCTGTCACTTCCAAGATGAGTTGATGGGCCGCAGAAGGAGGCCCTACAGAAGTGTTTCTCGACCACGTTCCTGGAGGACCACCAGCTCTGCACATTTTCAATGTCTCCTTAACCAAACACACCTGATTCAGATCATCAGCTCATTAGCAGAGTCTGAAAGACCTGCAATTGGTGTGACAGACATCCAAAACATGCAGTGTTGGTGAACCGGGCGTTTTATTGTCTAACCCAGGGGTCACCAAACTTGTTCCTGGAGGGCCGGTGTCCTGCAGATTTTAGCTCCAACCCTAAACAAACACACCTGAACAAGCTAATCAAGGTCTTACTAGGTATACTTGAAACATCCAGGCAGGTGTGTTGAGGAAAGTAGGAGCTAAACCCTGCAGGGGCACCGGCCCTCCAGGACCGAGATTGGTGACCCCTGGTCTAACCCATGATATGGAGCTTGATGCCTGCTGACATTTTAAAAGTGATAAGCCTTAATTTAAGATTCAATGGAATAAAAATGCAGATTATATTCTGCATCCTTTGAAACTAGTCTAAAATTATTTATTCACTATTGTTTTCAGCATAGTAATTTTCCAAAATTAGCCCTCTACCGCTTGTCTATTTGTATTTGTAGAAGTTAAAAAATGCAGACCGCCTCTTGCCAAGGGAGATCTACATGGCCAGTGACTTTCTGCATAGCTTGCCAGCTTTACAGATAAAGTCTCAGGTTATAAGTCTGTCAATCTTTAAGTATTTGTTCTAAAACAAAAAAACAAATCTCAGCACCCACATACACCTTTCAAAATTATGTGCGTGTGTGTGATCTGCCAGATACAGTAGTAAAGGCACTTTGCAGAGGTTGCTAATGCTGAAAATAAGTAGATACTCAATTCTAAACATTTCTTTGTTTTTGTGTGTCTGCAGGTGTGTGCAGAGGTCCAGTGTGTACATGTGAAACACATTCTACTCAGACCTGGACCAATGCTCTTCTCGACTGATAGACCTGTATAGAAAGGAGGTGTCAAAGACAGGCAAGACAGCAAATGCACTACTTTATGATCTGCAGCTATGTCTAGCACTAACTCTATCATCGTCATCATCACAGCAGATATCACATTTTTTTTCAGACACTTTAAAGTATTGTTGCACAAAACTGCATCAGAAAGCTGACTCAAAATAAAAAAAGCTGCATTTGATCAAGTTTAATGTTGTTAACTCATAAATTATTTTATCACTAGTCACACAAACATATTCTTTGTTTGATTAGTTTCCTGTGCTACTGTCAGAGAACAAGTGTCAAAATAGCTCTGCAATAGGTTGGATTTATTTTTCCAAATAAAATAAGTGCTCATTGAAGGTAGGTTGGAAGGAGTGCTCTGGTGGGTGGCATGCTTTTTTAGGCTGCAAGGGCTCCAGTGGATGGTTCTCTCAGTTCTTTCTGGTCACCCACTGCTGTCTGTGAAATCAGGTAAAGGTGTTTTAGCTCTTTTCTTAGGGAGAGGTTTCTCACCCTTTTCCAGGCTTGAATGGCTTATATAGCCCTTGGCTGATGAACTGCAGCTGGTTCCAATCTGACTGGGCCAAGGAGGTGCAGGTGATCCTCATTTGTATTCAGGGCGACGCTGATGATCCTCGTCACACTAGGAAGAACATGAAATCACCTTAAGACTTTTTGTGTGTCTACATGAGGATGATCTGGAGTACTTCAAGACCTTTTCATGCAAGCCTTTCTACAGTATAATCAAATAAGATAAACATATAAGCAAACCTGATAGTGTTTCATTCATTCATTCATTTTCTTGTCGGCTTTGTCCCTTGCGGGGTCGCCACAGCGGAATGAACCGCCAACTTATCCAGCACGATTTTTACGCAGCGGATGCCCTTCCAGCCGCAACCCATCTCTGGGAACTTCCACACACACAATTCACACTCATACACTATGGACAATTTAGCTTACCCAATTCACCTGTACTGCATGTCTTTGGACTGTGGGGGAAACCGGAGCACCCGGAGGAAACCCACGCAAACCCAGGGAGAACATGCAAACTCCACACAGAAACGCCAACTGACCCAGCCCAGCCGAGGTTCGAACCTGCGACCCAGCGACGTTCTTGCTGTGAGGCAACAGCACTACCTACTGCGCCACTGGGTTGCCTGATAGTGTTTCATTTGTTCCTATTAATTAATGCAAAGAACCTAAGAACTAAAGGGGACAAATTCTCTGCACTGTAAGGATTTCTTCTGTAAGAAGTCATCCATAATCTGTTATAACCTCTTGGTACTGTAGCTTTTACTGAATTTGAATGTTAAGTGAATGTTACATTTGTACCAGTATTGATAGAAAGACAGACCACTAACATCCCCGTACCATACTTGCCTAACTTTTAAAATACAGTACTGTACTTGACCATAGTCATGTAAATGAGCATAAAGTATGACTTGTGAAAATGGCAGTGGTGGAAAGAGTACTGAAAAATATCACACTTAAGTAAAAGTACCATTAATTGACTAAGAATGTAGTGCTAATAGAGTAAAAGTATCTGATTTAAATATTACTCAAAGTATGAATAAAAAGTAGCCCTTTCAAAAGTAATCAAGAGTAGTGAGTATTAAGCTGTAAAAAAGCTGATGCATTTCCATGTAATTTGTGGATGTGTGTAAACGTAACATTCTGTAGTGCATTTAGTTATTGCCCAGCAGTCACACAACATCATAAGACGTCAATATTAGGTTCGATTTAAGTTATGATGTCAGGTGACCAAAACTCAATGTCTAGCCATCGTCTAAGGACAATGTTATTTTGATGTCCAGTAACGACATCAAATGATATTGATATTTGGTTGATTTTAAGTTGTGTTGGAAAGTGACTAAAATCAACTGTCGAACCAACATCTTAAACCAACGTCATATTGACGTTAAAAACTGACATTAAATCGTCAGATATGGCAACCAAAATCCAATGTCTGATAAACATCATAGTGGTAACATCCACACAACATCAAGCTGTAACATCATTAGACGTTGATATTTGGTTGATTTTAGGTTGGATGTTGGACATTGGGGCCAGCCTGACGTTGAGTTCTGACGTCAACCCGATTTACATTTCCAAACAAAATGCAACATGACCATGATGTTGGGGTACAACTTCAATCTGACGTCATGTTGACATCTTGTGCCTACTGTGTTTAATGCCATTGGGGTCATCATACAGTAAGCATCCATCATTTTTTCATCAGTGACATGCATCTAAACAGTCTCTGGGTCAATGCGTGTAAAGATTTTGGACAGCAGTTTGCTGCAATTATAAATCGCAATTATAAATGTCTTGAGGTAGTTCATTATGATGCGATTTACCTTCTGTGTGCGATCTGACTGGGCAGGAATCACAGGACTGGTTTTTCTAATCCCCATTGACAAAAAAAAATTTAAGAAGGAGTAAAAGTACCGATGCAGCACTAAAAACGTACTCAAGGGAAAATAAAAGTGCATATTTTTAAAACTACTTAGTAAATTACAACTTCTGAGAAAAACTACTTAATTACAGTAGTTTGAGTATTTGTAATTTGTTACTTTAGACCATTGGAAAATGGTTTTGGAACTCTTCTGATAATTGCATAGGTTATATTTTGCAGCAAGAAGAGGAGCCAGATACCACTGATGCTCTCTTCAGATCGGGAGCAGACAGACCTCTTCAGTGTTGAGAAAGATTTTATTGTACTTGAGGAGAGCATTGATTCTATGAAGATATTTTGTAAACTTCCTATACGGTTAATGCATCAACCCCATTTTTTATTAGTAACATGCACTTCTAAGAACATTAATTAGATCTCCAATTTAAATGTGATTTTCTTATTTAGGGGATTCACGGTGGCACAGTGGGTAGCACGATAGCCTCACAGCAAGAAGGTCGCTGGTTCGAGCCCCGGCTGGGTCAGTTGGCATTTCTGTGTGGAGTTTGCATGTTCTCCCCGTTTTTCCATGGGTTTCGTCCGTGTGCTCTGGTTTCCCTCACAGTCCAAAGACATGCAGTATAGGTGAATTGAACAAGCTAATTTGGCCGTAGTGTATGTGTGTGAACGCAAGAGTGTATGGATGTTTCCCAGTGTTGGATTGCGGCTGGAAGGGCATCTGCTGCGTAAAACATATGCTGGATAAGTTGGCGGTTCATTCTGCTGTGGCGACCCCTGATAAAAAAAAGGGACTAAGCCGAAGGTGAATGAATGAATGAATGAAGAAAAAAAAAATGCTGGAATGTTCAAGCTCTGAATTTTCTTATTTAGATAATATTTAGATTTTTTGAACCTCCAGGTTTTTAAATAGTTGTATCTCAGCCAAATATTTAACTATATTATAACTATACACCAATGCTTATTTATTCAGCTTTCAGATGAAGTATAAAACTGAATAGTAATAATAAAAAAAAAACCTGACACGTACTACCTATTTTTTGCAGGGTGTTTTAAAAAATAATAAATAAAGCTAAATACATTTAATCACTACTTTTATAAATGTTTTAAATTAATTGAAAATGTTTTTTAATTAATCTGCTAATGCTTGAACTTTTCAGTAGATATAAGTTGTGTAAAATAAAAGGTATTAGATTAAGTAAGTTAAACTTAGCATCACTAGGTAGTATTAAATTTAGTATTAAAAAAATCTAAAAGATTAAAAGACTTGAGTATAAATGTAATAATAGAATATGAGTCAAGATAACTTAAAACTTATTAGTCCAGGAGATGTACAGTTTTAAAGTAAAGTGTAATTAAAAATGTTACATTGAATAAAATTTTATTAGGTGATCGGTTACTTAATAACAGTACTGTTTTTGTAATAAATGGAAAGCAAATGACATTTGTCTCCTCCTTTTTTTGCGGATCTGAAAAATCTATTTAATTCATCACTCAAAAACTGTAATGTGATCCAAATCATGAGCTTGGTGATCCGTTACATCACTTGTATATACTGTAATAGTAATACAGTAATACAAAATATTAAATACATTATTCAAGTTTATTCAATCTTTAGATTTATTCAGCTCAAATATTCCACTTCATTCCAAATATTTTATTAAAAATGCATGATAAAAAAATTAAAATTAAGAGAAAAAAAAATTTCGTTTTACAATGTGTGCAAATATTATCACTGCATCACAAGTAAACATAAGACAGATAAAAATAAAATTACTAGAACTGATGGTATTAATGCATCCTAGAAGACATATTTACTGATTTAAGTAACGTAACATGGTACAGGCAATGAGATGCTATATCTACAACATGTAACTGCTCCAGATGGAGGCCAATAGGGCAGTGCTGAGAGCCGCAGTCGTGGATAGTTGAACAGCACTTGCTCCATTGCACAGATCTGTGATGCAGCAAGTTTTGGTGATTGAGTATCCCGCGCCAAGGATGGTTCCAACAGTGTTGTTGCAATTAGATGTGCAGCCACTTGAAGACAGACTCAGAAATCCAGTCACATTGAATACTGTAAAACATAATACATCAGGATTTAGTTATTACATGTAGGCTGTGTAATATTGGCTTGGTTTGGTTGTACTTGTGACGGTAACACTTTATTTTGATGGTCCATTTGAGTATTAGTAGACTGTCTGCTTAAAATCTGTTGACACTGACATTTAACAGTCCTTCAACAGACATTTAACTGACTATAAGAAACTTTGTAATTACATGTCAACTTACACTAACCCTAACCCCAACCCCAACCCTAACCCCAACCCAACAGTATACTTATAATCTAATGATAATTAGTTGCAATGTAACTTAAATTCAACAAACGGATCGTCAAAATAAAGTGTGACCCTTGTGACTACCACTTGGAAATGTTGCTAATATGTTAAAGGTATTTTAAATAGTCCTTAACTATAAATGTTTATTTGATTTACAGTTCATGGTCTCACGAGGAAACGTAACTATTTTTTGCTTTGTCAGTTTAGTGGCTAATTCATATACAAGTGCAGTCGTACAAAAATGTAAGATTTTTAAAAAGGGCATGCCACCAAACCCCACCCTTAAACCCAGCCATTATTAGGGGATGAGCAAATCATACCAAAATGTACAAATTTATATGAATAGCCATGTTTTGAGTTTACATAACCCTTCATCCAATTATAAAAAAGCTTAAGTAAATTAAGTTCCTTGAAACGTGTGTGTGTGTGTGTGTGTGTGTGTGTGTGTGTGTGTGTGTGTGTGTGTGTGTGTGTGTGTGTGTGTGTGTGTGTGTGTGTGTGTGTGTGTGTGTGTGTGTGTGTGTGTTTGTGTGTGTGTGTGTGTGTGTGTGTGTGTGTGTGTGTGTGTGTTTTCTGACCTGCTGAAGCAGTGTAGCAATTGGTCTCAGAGGCAGCGCATGACACTTGGGAACTATAGAAGCATTTGCCTAGGATCCCCACTTTACATGAATTACACGTCAGGGCTTCAGCTGGAGAAAAAGAAAGACAACATAAAACGATGAGCAATTTAACAATTAAATTTTAAATAACAATGATTTGGTATAAAAACACATTTAGTTTAACAGTGGGACAAACTGAGCATACAATCTTGTATGGACATTTGTAATATTTTTCATGAAAGATGTTCACATTGTTAAATCAAATTTTTGAATTGAATTAAATAAAAAGGTTAAAGAATGTTTTGTCTACAACAATTAAAACAATAATGTACATAATTATCAAGATTTTTAAAATCTTTCTAAAATCTAAATGCAGCTGGACCCTTGTGAACTTTTATAACAAGATATCACAAGAATAAGCACAGTTGCTGATGCTTCAGCAATGCACAATTCAAGTCCTGTACTTTCATTTGAATGAATTTAATGATTTTTACTGTCATTTTCCTCCTACTTTTCTTTAAACAGGTACAGTTTTTTTTAAATAGGTCACAAGCTACAGTATATAAAAAAAATCAAGCTTAACCTATCAATTAAATTCACAGTCATTTTCCTTGCATTTTTGATTGTTTTTTTTATTAATCATGATTGATTAACTTTTCCCATGCCCATGTCTAATAAAAAAAGAAAAGAAAAAATACCCAAGACTTTTCATAATGACCTATATCTCTGTGGACTTACCTAGAGTGAAGAAACCAATCACAGCAATGACTCCAAGCACTATTCTGTTCATCATGTTGATGATGTGTAAATCAGAGAGCAGTCCTCAAATGATTCTTGTGAGATGAACAGGTCCTCGTACAGCAGCAGACTAGATGGCTTTTTTCTTTTTTTTTGCAATTTGTCCAAATATATGGTCAGGCACAAGAGGGTGGGGTTTTTTTTTGTCAGAAAGGAAAGCAATGAATATGCGCAAGTGTAAAGAAGCATTTGAATGTGAAGAATGAGCAAAGCATTCTGGTTTGGGGAGTTGAGAGATACCAAACTATTGACACCATACTGACACAAGTATGCTCAGTTTGTGTCATTATATACACTCACAAGCACACACATAATTTTCTTAAGATGATATATTAGACATGGAAAAACCATGTAGGCACATAAATAGACAATACATAATGGACAGCTGAACCCTGGTAAAAAAAAAATCTTCCAACTTTTGAATAAAACAAACTGGCATATTATTGTTACACTTGATTGCTTAAATTCCTTTTGTCTTGTAGAGGTGAGTGGTCAAACCATTGCATAAGATGTGCCACACCCTGTATCTGCCATGTATAAACTACAAACTAAATACCACCTATTACATGCGTACAATTGAAGTCAGAATTATTAGCCCCCTGATTTATTAGCCCCCCTGTTTATTTTTTTCCCCAATTTCTGTTTAACGGAGAGAAGATTTTTTTTCAACACATTTCTAAACATAATAGTTTTAATAACTAATCTCTAATAACTGATTGATTTTATCTTTGCCATGATGACAGTAAATAATATTTTACTAGATATTTTTCAAAACAATTCTACAGTTGCAATCAGAATTATTCAACCCCCTGAATTATTAGCCCCCCTGTTTATTTTTTCCCCAATTTCTGTTTAACGGAGAGAAAAAATTTTTTCAACACATTTCTAAACATAATAGTTTTAATAACTCATCTCTAATAACTGATTTATTTTATCTTTGCCATGATGACAGTAAATAATATTTTACTAGATATTTTTCAAGACACTTCTATACAGCTTAAAGTGACATTTAAAGGCTTAACTAGGTTAATTAGACCTAACTGAAGAATACATCTTCAACATATGAGAGAGTTTGAACAAAACCCCGAATGTCTGCTAAATTCAGCATGGTACTAAAGTTAGCAAGTGTATATTATTTATACTGTATTTAGTTTTTTTCAGTTTGTTTTGTTTAAATTTTAGTCAGTGTACGTAATACAATATTGTCGCACTGATCTTAACCACTGCGTGGAACAGTTTTTCAAAACTAACAATGTAACATATGTCATGTTGGGGCAAGTGGAGTCAGTGACTCATGATATTGATGTAACAAATACCTAATTGTTGAGTAATCACCCATAAGCAAACATACAGTACACAAAAGCTTATTTACACACTTTCTAATAATGTAACATGGGAACAACATTACAAAAACAAACTGGAAAGTATTGCATGGTTTTGCCTTAATAAAGAAATTAATTCAAACCATAATAATTAGATAAGATTTATTTATTAATCATCAAATGTAAGAATACATCCCATTGTACACTCACCCCACACTTATTTATGCTCTCTCAAACTTCTCTCTTGATAAATGTGCATCCAATTTTATTTTAATAATATCTGAGAAATCATAGGCAGAAATTTAAGATGTAGAATATGTTGTATTAATCAAGCTAACAGCATAAAGTTTAAGGTTTAAAAAAAAAGAAGCTGAACCTTTGAGTCAAATAATAATTGAAATTATTAGAAGAGGGCGACGCAGTGGCGCAGTAGGTAGTGCTGTCGCCTCACAGCAAAAAGGTCACTGGTTCGAGCCTCGGCTGGGTCAGTTGGTGTTTCTGTGTGGAGTTTGCATGTTCTCCCTGCGTTCGCTTGGGTTTCCTCTGGGGGCTACAGTTTCCCCCACATACCAAAGACATGCGGTACAGGTGAATTGTTTAGGCTAAATTGTCTGTAGTGTATGAGTGTGAATGAGTGTGTATGGATGTTTCCTAGAGATGGGTTGCAGCTGGAAGGGCATCCGCTGCATAAAACATGTGCTGGATAAGTTGGCGGTGAATGAATTATTAGAAGAATCCCTGTTGGTCAATTTACAGAGAATGTTTTATATATACACTTCAGTAGTTTGACTGCAATGAAGTTAAGAAACAGGACTCGCATAAATTACAAAATGCTAAATATTTTGTTTCTTTTAAAACAGGTTTATTGCTCTTATATTGTAATGGCAGCACACATTATAATGACAGCTTAAATAGATAATTTGTTAAAACAGGGCAAAGGCCTTATAATTGCTTTGCAAACAGTTGTAAACATAAGCCTTCATTCTGTAGATCCTGTTGATGAAGTTTACACGCATGTATTCCAGTAAAGGATAAAAAATTATTTTATAGTTGAAAAAAGGCATACATCTAACATACTAAGCATGAAATCCCCAATAAACTAAACAATTTCCTAAACATAATGCATGCATTAATATTTTGGTCTAGAATAGAAGACCATGGACTATTGTTAAAGTATGGTTTTTATGCAGATAAAATCATAAAATAGACAACAACATTCTACCAGTAATAAAACATTAATTTAACAAGGATTTTATGTGTGTTCAAAATGTTGCTTGATGCTGATTATTACATGAAAACCTGCCTAAATTGGTAAATTGATGGTATGTGCCATATTTTTACAACTGAAAATATTAATTTAGGATTGACAGCTATTCAAGTTCCAGTGTGTGACCCATTTTAAATATTTATTGTATAAATGTATTATATTGCCTTCTTTAAAGCCGTATTAAAGCAACAGGGATACGATTATACTACTATGCATGATTTCCTCTGTATATATGGAAGCTGAAATGATCCTCCTCAAATTAGCAATTTGGCCAAGAACACAGAAGTGATGGTAGTGAAAGCCATGCTGACAGCAGAGATGTGAATGTGACCTGAGTTACACAGGTCAGTAGCACAACATGTCTTAGTCATCTGGTATATCTGAGTGCTTGAGTTGGCTGGGAAAGTCGTCGCTTCCGTTTTGTTGCATTTGGAGAGCTCTAGACATCCTTTCGTCTTTACATCCACAAGACCACCTGATATTTAAATGTGTGAAAACACAGATTACAAAGTAAATCTTGTAATATTTGTAACAGGCAAATGCTGAATATTGAAAAATGTAAAACAAAATAATACAGCTTTGAACGATGAATGGTAAATTATGTTGGTAAACTATTATGTTGAATTAATGTTTTCATTTTAGATGAAAATGTGTGTCTGCACTTCCTTTATTATTTTTATGAAATCAATGAGACACTCAAGTCAGTGCTATATTGTTAGTATATTTGTTGCATGTTCTGCCTAACAACATTTAGTTTATATTTGCTTTATTATAAGCATTCTTTCTCATAAAAATCTTGTAAAATGTGCGTGTTACAGCTTTTGAAAAGCATAAACTTACCTGCTTTCCCTATTCCACTGAAGCACTGTTGGCCAGCATCACATATCTTTTTGGTTGTAAAGCAAAGATCCCAAAAACCCAATTTACATTCATAACACTGCAGGCCATGACCTGACAATAAAGATTCATAAAAAAACTGTTAGTGATTGTTGTAAGAAATACCTATGTAAGGAATTAAATAATTTAGTTAAAAGTTTCAAAAAACTTTTTTTTAAATATCTTGTTTTAGTGAGAATGCAGTAACTCTAATACACATTTGTTCCACACACTGGTCAAGCAGGCAAGAAAAGTTAACTGTTCAACATTTCTCAACACATCTTTCTCCACTCATTGTTTGCTCTAGACCTGATGTTCAGTGTGCGAGTCATCTGAAGCACTTGAAACATTCACGTAACAAGAAGAAACATTGAAAAACAACTACACAGCCCTGCTCTACAGGTCTGGCTTCTTTGGTAAAATAAACTTTTTTGCTAAATGATGTCATTCACAGCATGCAGATGCAGAACTGCACATAAACTTAGCCCATCAACTGAGTAAGAGTGAGTAAATACTAAGACAATTTTTGTTTTTGAGTGAGATTACACTTTCAAAGTTTACACACTTTAGTATGAAACATTTAACAAAAACATGCTGAGTTTTGGCTCCCCAAAATCTTTTATTCTGTAGAAAATGTATATTCTTTCCTCGAACCTTAGCTTCAACACTAAATGCAGCCATAACATTTATTTATTTATTTTTTCAAAAAGATTTTTACATTTAAAACAATCTAGTACGGTTTAAAAATGTCTCAATGAGAAAGAGTTTGGGTATTACTATACTTGTGGGTAATTTTGTCCCCTTAGTATAGGAAATGCTTCACACAGAAACTGAATACAGCTACATAGAAAAAACTGTAGACGGAATGGTTTCGGTCACACCCTGAGGTGGAAGTTAAAGCCTTTTAGGGATAAATGACAAAAGCAGTCAACCCTCCTTTCTACCACACCCACCCCTAAGTCCATCAACCCACCCACCAGTTTTCCTATGTTTATCTTGATATCTAAACCAGGACATATGATACATTTATACACAATAATTTACAGAATTTTAGATGAATCCCTAAATTAATATTCACATTCATTTATTAAATATTAAAGGGACTAAGCCGAAGGAAAATGAATGAATTTATTGAATGTATTTATGAATCACAATTTTGAATACCTAAACTACTAAAAGAGACCTTACCACTAATAGAGATAAACACATTTCATAAGATCTAAACAAGTATAAACATGACTTTGTGATAGATAATTACTAAGTTCCTCCCTCTTTCCCGGGAGTCTCTTTTCTTAAATCCCTGTTAAACCTGTTTTCCAGGCACAGGACCGTTTGAAGAGTTGCAAATAGGAAGGGTGGAGGTATAACAGAGAATATGGCTTTGACACATCAAGCTGTTTAAAGCTCTTTGCAATACATAGTTCCAACATACATTAGTCACTAAGGAAATGTTGTCTCCAAGATTCTGAGTTTAAATGGAAAATAAAAGCCATGGAATATTGTTGTTGTTGAGCTAAAGTTGCTTCAAGTGTTTTTTCCACAATGATTCACAGTTTTGTAGTGGCGTGCAATACCACCTAATTGAATTAAACAGTATGCATGTATGACTAAAGGGAAACAATTACTACAACATGGTTGTATAAATTTATCTTTGGATCTTCTGAAGAATTCATTTTTACTAAATAAATAATGGCATTTCTCACTAATAATATATCATGTGAAATGCTAAAAGGTTTAGTTCTGAATATTTTAGCAACTCTTTTAGCAATTGATGAACTTGTAAATGGACACTGGACAACTCAAATGTATAGAAATAACAGTATAACACTTAAAAATGAAGAAGAATGGATTAAAAATCACATTTCCACGATGATCGCATGCACTAAATATGTGGAAGAAGTGGAATACTTTTTGAATGTGCTGCAGACAGATTTCAAGCAAGTCACTGCTTGCTAAAGCCTGAAGGTACTGCTACATTTCTGTGGCCGAAAATAATTAAACGCATCAGGCACTATATTTATGCTTGTGTTGGGAAAGTGAGCTCAAATTTCTTATTATTTATTCAAAAGATTATGGAAATGTATATATTTTTAAGGGTTCTTCATTATTGCGACACTGAGGGAAAAGGCAATCAATGTAGCCTCAATCTATTATTTACAGACCTGCATATTTCATTAATTCATTGAAAGACAATGTAAAATAACAATTACATTACACAATTTTTCTAAAGTGCATAATGCATTCTCTAACTCTTGAATGGGCACTCTAAGATTTTTTTAAAACCAATTTCTTAGGTATAACTGTTTTCCTGACACCACTCTAAGCAACTTTTCTCATTTTTGTTTTAATGATAACCCAACAGTTACAATGCCTGTTCAATTAATGTAGCAAACATTTTAATAAGAGTACTGGCTTTGCCTGTTATCCCCTAGAGGCCATGAAACTTAATAAGCTACAAAATAAAAGAAGGTTCTGCTTATTTGTTGTTCTTGTTTTTAATGTAGTATCTATTTACACACTGTGTGTCTTATTTGCACAAATAACCCATACTGCTGGCAGAGCCTATTGGCTGACTCTAATTAACGCCTGGTTGCAGTAGTCAAAATGTCAACCAACGCCCTTATTTCACAACTGATGTATTCTGTAGGTTGGTAAGATGTTTGGAAGAGGACACTTTGGATACACCGAAGCCAGGTTTGAATTCACCTTTTGAATTTTTGTTTTAATGATAACCCAACAGGTTGTAATAATGCCTGTTCAATTAATGTAGCAAACATTTTATTTAGAGTACTGACTTTGCTTGTTATCCCTTAGAGGCCAACGAAACTTAATAAGCTACGAAATAAAAGGTTCTGCTTATTTGTTGTACTTGTTAATGTAGTATCTATTTACACACTGTGTGTCTTATATGCACAAATTACCCCTTGTGCTGGCAGAGCCTATTGGCTGACTCTAATTAATGCCTGGTTACTGTAATCAAAATGACAAGCAACGCCCTTCTTTCACAACTGAAGTATTCTGTAGGTTGGTATATGTTTGGGAGAGGACATTTTGGATACAATGAACCCAGGTTTGAATTCACCTTTTGCTGAAATCGTCTTCATTTTTTTTTTTCTTCAGGAGATTGAAAATGCAAATGCAATTACTTTAAACAATTTAAATAAAAAAATAATTTAACATTCAAATAAAAAACCTAATGTGTATTTAATAAAAAGCTTTAAAATGGATAGTTTCAGTCCATTATTTTGATGGACCCTTTTCACATTTCCGGTTTGCTCAGTAGCGGAAGGCGTCATAGCTGGGTAAACTTAGGCCCCGTTTACACTAGTACGTTTTAGTTTTAAAACGGCGTTTTAGAATGAAAACGATCCGCATCCACACTAGCGTTTCACCCAGCGTTTATGAACAGCTCTCTGTCTACATCAGAGGTGGGCAAACTACGGCCCGTGGGCCATATGCGGCCCACTAAACACTTTCATCCGGCCCGCGAGGGAGTTTTTAAAATGCTGCTTCTGAGTAACGGTTTGATTTCAGAATTAGTAAATTAATGATGCAATACAAGTGAACGCCATTTGATGGCAGTATTGCACGCGGTACAGTTAGCGCAACCAGTAAAATTAGAACACACTCTCGGATATTACAATGCACTCGACCGTTAATGACTGAAAATGAGTCAGGCAAAAAAAAAGAAAAATTGACTCTGAATGTCGTGTGTTTAAGGAAGAATGGAAAACAAAATACTTTCTCACCAATATCGGTCAGAAAGCGGTATGTCTAATATGCCAAGAAAGTATTGCTGTTTTTAAAGACTACAACCTAAGTCTGCATTTTTCACGCAAACATTCAAATTATTTTTAACGTGTTAATATGAGATTTTTTCTATCAGACAATATCTTTTCTATTTCCACTGTAAATTATTACATCATTATTATTATTATTATATTTTATAAGGGATTATTTTATTGTTTTATGATGATTGATAAGCAAATATAAATAGCAGTGCAAATTAATTTGACTTGTAAATATGACTCAATAATAACTATTAAAAAAATGTGTGTTAATGTGACACGTTTCTGTCCGATATTACATGTTTCTTGCATACTGCCACTATAATATATAATATAATTTTTGAAGGATTTGACATGTGGCCCTTCACTTGATTTGCAAAACTTGATGTGGCCCTTGGGTCTAAAAAGTTTGCCCACCACTGGTCTACATTAAAACGGTGAAAATGCACACCACGTGACCACACACACACTCTCTGGCATGTACTGCAGCGTGCTTTGAGCACACACCCACATGAGAGTTGTGCACGTCGTACTGTTCATCACCGATCTCCCGCTGGATCTAATCTCACTATATTTGTTAAACGTGATATTTAATTCATCTTGTTGTCTATATCTAATGACATATTCCCCGACTTTGGTCTTTTGAATCTATTACTTGTTCTCAGGTAATGTGTTTTGGCTGAGCGCAAAGTTAAGTTAATATCTTAATTAATGTAACCGCGGACACCGATTCTGCACATCTGACTGATTGCTTGCCTTTATTTTCTCTATTGTATAATCTTATTGTGCGTTATACTTTTATAGTGGCCTTTATTAGTTATTAAAACTGATATTCAATGAAAGACCGGGTATGTTTTGTATTTTCAATGAAAATGAAAGGAGGCAGTTCTGTTATAGGCTCCGTTTTGTTATAAATATGCATGAAGATGACGGTCATATTATGCAGCTACATGACGCCTCAACATTTTTGATGTCTGTTAAGTTGCTAATATCAAAATGAAAATAGGCAGTTCCTTATGTCATGTTTTCATTTTATTGTCAAGATAGTGAAACGGCATAGCCAGGGTGATGTGAATGATTTATAAAGTACACACTCGGGAGTTTGTTTTCCATATCAAACTTGCAAAGTCTGAACTTACAAGGAGAGGATGCAGGAACTGTGTGTATGCTACTTAATATTGAGGAAAAAGCCCCAATCAGATAGGCGAATGTCTGCAGCCCCGCCTCCGTTTTCAGATGTCTCTGTTTTCCTCCATCCACACTGAGACGGAGCAGCAGCGTTTTAGAATGAAAACGGCCTCTCCAGCGTTTTCAAAACGCTCTGTTTTCGGGGCTTGAAAACTCCGGCGTAGTGTGGACGGATGGCGTAACTGTAGCAAAACTTATGCGTTTTAAAACTAAAACGTATTAGTGTAAACTGGGCCTTAGAGTGCAGTGATAGGGAGAGTACAACAAATATTTTTTTTACTCGATTTGCAAAAATAACAAAAGAAAATCTCGATGAAGGTGTTATCAAGACTTTCAGAGAAAATAAAAAATTTCTGTGAAAATGACGTAAGCCAGAGGAGAGAATAAAGTAAAATTTACTCTCAGCCCCATAGATGCTGCATTAGAAACACCTCACATAAGCGGTAATTCGTTTTTTTGTAATTTGACGCAAAGCTTATATAATACATTCATAAATGCATATAACTGTTCATACATTTTTTTACAAATCAAAAATTTTAAACTTTAAAGGATTTAAGACTATGATGACCGTTAAACACGTCATAACAGTCTTGTGAAAAGGGTCCATTGCTTGATCTGCATTCTTAACTGTTGTAAATTAATCCGCAAACAAAAACATGTGACCTGTTTTATTTGCTTTATTTAATTTCGTGAAACCCTGCTTTGTAAACTGAATAACTATATTATTAAAGCTTTAGAAAAATAATCAATTTATAAAAGCTAAAGGGGTTTTGCTATGTATTGTGACTATTAACTCCCCTGGTAACTAGTTGGTAAACATGGTTAACATTCACAGTAAACCGTGGCTTCTAGCTTTTCTTTGTGTTAGAAGAAGGTATACTGTAGATATTCATTGTTCCAAAAAAGCTGCAACAATTTGATAAATATTTCCAACTACACTCAACATAGTATTATTGCATACTGTTTTATAATGTAGCCTAGAATAAAAAGAGTAAGAAACATCTGCCACTGTAAATAAAAGCATCAAAATACACTTGCTGTAAGTAAAATGTTGTTTTAATATAGTGCAAAAATAAATATGATAAATATGAATGCTGCTATTTTCACTTGGTGTAGACAACGTCTAATATTTGCACTTGGTTTAAAAGTTTTGATAACATAGACCTTAATGTAGTATAACATTTTAAGTCATTTGGGTTTGCAGCTTGGAGTGTAGAATATGTATTAATTTATAAGTTTGAAATATTAAATGCAAAATAACATAAATTTATGAAATATGCTGCTTCTTCAAATCGAAATATCTTGCAATTCAGCAGATCTTAGAAATATCTCCCAACAATGTTTCTTAACAGTTTGGGTGGTTTGATGTATCTTCTACATTTACCAACATTGCTCTTGTTATTTTCAGCCTTTTCCCAAAATACTACACAAAAACTGCCTGGTATTTCTTTATTTGCTAACATTTTAAATTTTCCTAAAGTTGATAGGGACAGGACCATTGTTAATTTAACTAGATTAGCACTGAAAAGACAGTGCTTGCTCTAATGAAGTGCAAATGATCAAATATGAAAATATAAATTGCTGATGGAAATATATGGTATATGTGGTCAGATGGTGTTAGAGGCGGATTCCTTTTTGCCACCCTCTGTGTTCATTTCAGTCACACTTTAGTCAAGAAAAGCAGTAAGCACAGAAAATAAAGTGAGAATACATAATCAAATGTGACCCAGTGTATCAACTTTTCAAGCTCAAAGAAAGAATGCACTATTTTCTTTATTCACTTTGTAACATATATGGAACTTTATTGTCTCCTGCACTTCATTGTGTCTCCACTCTATAACGAACAATTGCAGAAGGCAGATCTTAATTCAGAGCCAAACTGACTGGTTCAGTGGGCAAGATCAGTCAAGTTCTGCTACAAACTGGGTGGGTCTCTCTGCCTCAGGCTAACCTGTCTCTTTCCCATGAACAAGCACAGATCTATGACAAATGGGCAGGAACATAAACAACTACCCTCCAAATATAACATTCTATTAACAAATTCCAAACTGCATTATTACATTAAAAGTTTGAAACATCTAAAATCGTCATATAGCTTGATCTAGACTCAAACTGAACACACTAAATGCAATAATTATAATGACTCATAAATCACTGGCTTATAAAGTTATGTTGTCACAGAACACATATTGTAGTATTAAGTCGTAAACAGTCCAAAAATAACCAAACAAATACTAATATACTGCGATTATAGCTGCTGTTAGAAGCTAAACTCAAACGATCCATTTCTAGTCGCTGAAGGTAAATTCACAGTGCAAAATCCTGTATTATTTAGTAGGCTGACATGAATCAAGTGTAATAAAAATGGTATCTTACCAACTGCGTAATAAAGAGCGAGCACAAAGGAGGCGAGAATGATTTTGTTCATGTTTTCTGCTGTAAGTTAGCTGGGTTCAAGAAGAAGACCGTTACACTGCTGTCAGACTCCTGTTAACAGCGGCGATCCGCTAGATTTATACAGTAGGTGTACTCCCAGGGAACGCCCGTTAGTCCTCCGAAGACGGAAGGCAATGAAACACCAACAGAAGTTGAGACTCCAGGGCGCGGTGGCAATTAATACGCATATTTCCAAATAATATTAATTCGATATTAGTTTTGGAATCGACATTAGCATCTAATATAGGCTAACAAGTACACGTGCGAAAAATTCACAGCTTTAAATATATGTGATTATTTTATATGTAATAAACACATAAATTGCGCATCAACACCTCACATAAACGACCAGAATACGGCATCCCTGCAAACACAACCTTCAAAAGGTTCCCGTTTGGTTAGGAACCAACATAAAAACTTCCCTAAAAGTAATTGGTTATTTTTATAACATAGAGAGAAACTTTACAGAACGTTCCTTACAGGTTATTTTCGATGGTCACTTTTATTGCCCACAGAGAACCTTCCCAGAACGTTCCCTCTAGGTTCTAGGTTTTATTTTTATAACCTTGAGAGAACCTTTTTAGAATTTCCATGCAAGTTATTTTTGTGATTTATTTTATAACCAAAAAAGACCCTTCTCAGAACTTTTTGTGTAGGTTATTTAAATTTTATATTTTATAACCAAAAGAGAACCTTCCCAGAATGTTCCCTGTATGCCATTTTCATATTTCATTTTATAACAAAAGTAGAACCTACCTAAGTGTTCCATGTTATTTGTATGTTTTAGCCTATAACCTAAAGAGAACCTCCCAGAAAGATTTTCTGTAGTTTTTTTCTCCCAAATTATAACACACACAAAATAGGATGACGCGGTGGCGCAGTGGGTAGCACGTTTGCCTCACAGCAAGAAGGTTTCTGGTTCGAGCCTTGGCTGTGTCAGTTGGCATTTCTGTGTGGCGTTTGCATTGCATTCTCCCCATGTTCGCGTGGGTTTCCTCTGGGTGCTCTGGTTTCCCCCACAAGTCCAAAGACATGTGGTAGGCCTACAGGCGAAATGGGGAATGCTAAAATTGACCGTAGTGTGTGTGTGTGTGTGTGTGTGTGTGTGTGTGTGTGTGTGTGTGTGTGTGTGTGTGTGTGTGTGTGTGTGTGTGTGTGTGTGTGTGTGTGAATGAGTATGTATGGACGTTTCCCAGTGGGGGGGCCTGCCTGGAAGGGCATACGCTGCGTAAAAACATATGCTGGATAAGTTGGAGGTTCATTCCGCTGTGGCGACCCCAGTTTAATAAAAGGAATATGCCGAAAAGAAAATTAATGAATAACACACTTAAACACACACGTGCGTTTTATATAATAATAATAATTTTTTGTAATACAGCTTGATAATTTATTATTTTATTTAAAAATATCTAGTAATGTAATTTAGATATAATAAATTATATACAGTCGATGTCGACTATCACGTGATTATTTCAAACCAACGACCGGCGGCTGGAACTCTGTAGGCAAGAGCTGTCACTCATGACGTCGGCCAGTTGTGCTAATAAGGTAGATTTATCTTTTATATATATATATTTTTTTTTTTTTTCGGCAATTTTTGATGCTCTTGTGAATTTGTTAATTAAACCTAAATAATTATACTAAATGTACAGATTGATGAGGTCATTAATCAGATTACACAGTTCTTGCTAATTAAAAGCAACTTATATGGTGATTAAATAAGGTGTGACAAGATGAGAAATTTAAAAATTATTTAAAAAGTTTATTTAAAAGCATCCATGCATCAGGTGTTTTAAAATGTACAGATTATATTTAAGTTACTTTCATGTAATTAAATTTGCACCTTTTTTTATTTTTATTTTTTTTATACAAATGTTAAGACTGAAGGTACCTAAAAGTGTCAAATGGTGCAACTGCTAAACAATGTGAAATATTAAACAATTTACTCCTCCTAGATGGCATGCATGTGTACGCACATAAATAAATATTTCATTTTAAAATACCACACCAACATTTATTTTAAGTTATCTCTAAATGAACATTTTAATGAGTTTTTCCAATATTCTGATATCTGATTTCTAAATAATCTTTGACAAATTATGTAAAAAGTGTTAAAAAAAAAACTATTTTATTACACTAAACTAGGTGTTTAAAATTTTATTTCACATTATCTCCATGTAGGGGCATGGTGGCATGATCGCCTCACAGCAAGAAGGTGACTGGTTCGAGCCCCAGCTGGGTCAGTTGGTATTTCTGTGTGGAGTTTTGCATGTTCTCCTCGTGTTTACGTGGATTTCCTTCGGGTGCTCCGGTTTCCCCCACAGTTCAAAGACTTGTGGTATAGGTGAATTGAATAAGCTAAATTGGTCATAGTGTATGTGTGTGAATGCAAAAGTGTATGGGTGTTTCCCAGTGTTGTGTGGAAGGGCATCTGCTGCGTAAAACATATGCTGGATAAGTTGGTGGTAAATTCCGCTGTGGCGATCCCTAATTAATAAAAGAACTAAGCTGAAAAGAAAATGAATGAATGTATTTCCATGTATATATTTTTTTTTAATGAAAATTACTGGTTACACCAGTTGACAAACTACTTAGTTACAAACCACCAGAGTGGCTGTTTGTTAAAGAAATTGACAATTAAAATCAAGAATGATAGTCAACAATTGCAGCTGAAATGGTTTTTACATTTTTTTTTAAATGTTGACCAAAATGTCTGCCAACAAGAAATCATTGTGGTGTTGACACAGTGTCATGTCTCATATTGAAATGACAGTTAAGGAACAATATCTGGAGGGGATTGTCATTGACAAATATGTTTACAGCCTTGAAACCAAGTTGCTAAACTTTAATACATAAAGTAATAACATTCTTTAAATTAAATATATGGCCCTCATCAATAGAATAATAACAAACTAAAGAAACGTGTTTAGAATTTAACACCTTTTCCACCGCACTGTTTCTTTTCAGTTGGTTAAAGTAAATTAAAATAAGTAGATGATATTACAAAAAAGAAAAAAAATCCACTTTTTTACGTTTATGCTATTTAATAGCAATTTGCCAAACACTGACAAGTATGTAAAAGCTGCTGCTGCTCTCTTGTTGTTGCCTTGGTGCTGGGATTAAAGGCCAGTGTTTGCAAACATACATAACCAACTGACAACAAAGCATGGAAAACATGTTCATGAGTGTCCTCCTAACTTATCCACAACCTGTTTATAGATTAATTCATATGTTTAGCAACTCCTGACTTCTTCTTCACCACTTTTTGCCATTAAAGTTCCTCTGAGTCACCTTCAGTTGTTACTAATAATAGTACAACAACGGCGAGTGCATCAAGCATGAAAACCTCCAAAACTCAAGGCTGTGTGCTCAGTCAACAGAAGTTCGTAGAAATTGTTACCTCTCCCATGTTAAATTGAATTCTTTAATTTTTTTCCCAAGTGCTTTTTAATGGAGATAAGTTTATTTTCAACACATTTCTAAACATATTTTAAATAACTAAATTCTAATAACTAATAACTAATTTCTTTTGTCTTTGCCCTGATGACATTCATTCAATTATTCATTCATTCATTTTCGGCTTAGTCCAGGGGTGCTCAACCCTATTTCTGGAGATCGACCTTCCTGCAGTTTTCAGTTGCAGCCCATATCAAACACACCTGCCTGTAATTATCAAGTGCTCCTCAGGTTCTAATTAATTGGTTCAGGTGTGTTTGATCAGGGTTAGAGCTGAAATCTGCAGGAAGGTCGATCGCCAGGAACAGGTTGGTCACCCATGGCTTAGTCCCTTTATTAATCAGAGGTCGCCACAGCGGAATAAACCGCCAACTTATCTAGCATATGTTTTACACAGCGGATGCCCTTCCAGCTGCAACCTATCAATGGGAAACACCCATACACTCTCAATCTCACACACACACACACTATGGACAATTAAGCTTACCCGATTTTTCATCGCACATGTCTTTGGACAGTGGGGGAAACCGGAGCACCCAGAGGAAACCCACACGAACACAGGGAGAACAAATTTTTTGCTGTGAAACTAAAAGAAATAAGACTTTCTCAAGAAGAAAAAAGACATTTCATAGGAGGTTGGTACAGTGTCTAACTGGTTAGCACAGTTGCCTCACAGCAAGAAGGTTGTTGGTTCGAGTCCCACATGGTCCAGGAGGCCTTCCTGTGTGGAGTTTGTGTGGGTTTCCTCCAAGAGCTCTGACTTGTGGTATAGGTGAATTGGAGAAACTAAATTGGCCGTAGTGTATGCATGTGTGTGTGAATGAGAGAGTGTGTACCTTATATTAGGTGAATAGAAACATGGATTAACATTTAAAAAACATTAATGTTGTGCAGTATAATTATTTTATCCTACATGTAGGTTTACAGAGCTTTTATTATAAAGCTGTGGATTAAGTAACACTTTCTCAAACAAAAATAAACAAATAAATAATGCAACACTATGAACACAAATAGTTAAAATAGTAGATTAATTTATAATGCATTTTTAATCAGCATCATGAACTAATGATGTTTGAGTAAATTGGCCCCCGACAGAAAGACTCCTGTAATAAGAGCCAAATGGTGTAACCAGTTACACTGTTTGACATTTCAACTTAAAATCGATTTAACAGGCATTATCATCAACACCTATGTATGCACATGGACTTGGTGGGAAAATTTCAAATGTAATTTTTATAGATAATACTTATTTTTATAACGATAAATTATCACTGCATTCCTCTGGTCTTACCATTTGACATGCATGCCTAAGAATACCTGACCATAGTCTAAAAGGTCAAGTATCTCACATTTTAAAGAGAGTTACAAAGCTTTGTGTGCAGCAATTAGTCTTATCAAGAGTCCTTCTCTGTGATACAATTTCCTGTCATATGGTCTTGTGCACAATATTAACAAAGTGACTCAATAAATGATGGTTACACCATCTTGACACTTCAGGAATTTGAGTTGAAAGATATAATTCCCCAAATTAATTATAATATTTAGAACAATTGTGCTATATTTATGTGCTTTATTTACTAATACAACCCCGGTGTTACAGAGAAAGATACAGGAAGTCATTTTTACCAACAGTGATCAGATTGTATAACCAAATTATACCAGATGATTTGTGCTGAACTGTATTAGTATTAGATATGGACAAGTGTTTGCTCGTTGTTTTTGGAACTAAGGTGTGAAGTATGAATGTAATTTTGTTATTGTTGTTTTTATGTATATGTAACTTATCTGTTTTAGTACGGAAAGCTCTGCTGTGATGTGAATTTCCCTTTGGGAATGAATAAAGTTAAACAGAAAGAGTAATAAATATGTCTAAAATATAAAATTATGCCAAACTAGCTGATACGATGTTTCATTGAGAATTTCCCATTTTTTAAACAAGATAATCTATTTGGTATCATTTTTTTGTTTACACCATTAACATTCTTGCAATAATCCCCTAAAAATGATCTTAAAATGGATTTTAAAAAATAGACTTCCTCAAAATAGAGAATTATATGCAAGTAATTTGCTTATTTATTTTGAAACTGCAACCTTTTTAAATTGATTTAATACTTGATCATTGATAATACTGTTTGGACTGTTTTTTTTTTTTGCACAATAAAGAATTGTTTACACAGTGAAAAGTGCAATCCAGATGCTATAGACAGAAATTGACGCAGCAATGGCAGAGCATTTTTGGCTTAAACATGTATAGGGGATACAAAAAAATAAAACATACATTTTATTTAATTATTTATTTATGTTTGTATATATTTTTTAACTACTTTCAAATTATTTTTCTTAACGTTGCTGCATGTTTGTGTTTATTGGTTATAATACTGTTTGGATTCTTTTATTTGCACAAAAAAAATGCAAATGCACAAATGTCATTATTACAACTGTACAAAGTAGGCTGTTTTATATGCATGTTTAGGTGAATCTACTCATAAGAAGCTTGTAAAAGAATCCAGTAAGCAAAAATAAATGATTATTTATTTATTTTCAGCTTAAGCCTAAAAGGGTTATAGGCTCATAAACATAAGATTCAGCAAATGCATCAATGGAAATTAAGCTCATCACACTATTTGAGATGACTGTACCCAATGCTTACTCAGTCGTGATTGCATATTTGTATAAGGGTGAAATTGCTTGTCAAGCTTAAGACAGACTCACATTTTGAGACTTACTTCACAAGTTCAATTCATGTGAGTAATAATTTTCTGTTTTTTAGGGACAAGCTACCAGACAGGATGCATTCTGACTAAAGCAGATGAAAGGGGACAACCATTATTTGGTTGTTATTTATTATTAATTAGTCATTAGTTATACACCATTCCCCAAAGTGAAAGAGAATATGCACTTATGTTTCTGAGAGTTACTGTAAATATTTTGATCTTTTTTCCTTTAATGTCATCAGAACCAATGATTTTGACATGGCTTTGCTTCCTGGGGACTTTATACTGGGGATTACATACCTTTAAACATTGTGTTATTTTGTGATCAACAGTATGTTTCTACTAAATACAAAATTTAGTTTTTAACATGTTAGTGGTTGAAACTTTGATAACACCTTGACATGCAGGTCCTGCACTGCGGTCAGGCCAGCCGCATAGTCAAATTGAACAGTCATTCTAGCCGCCAATCTCTTTCGGCGGTCGCTCATACACTGCGTATTACGGTAGAGCGCCAAAGAACTGAGCTGAACACAAATACTGTTGCTGCTAACGCATGTTTGTCATGATACATCCGCGTCTCTTACTTGACTGATGATAAAATATTAAATAATAACGAAAACACAACAAATTATTGCAACTAAACAACCGTCAGGTCGAGATGGCTTTATCCGTAATTACAAAATAAAAGCCATTAAAACCTCATTAACTATACTTCTTTGTCCCTCTACTCAAAAAGGTATAATATTAAAACGAATTGATTTCACAGTCCAGCTACACCTTTGATTATAGACACTTCCAGGATTTAAACAAAATCTTTTTCATGGCCATCTCATGTGGAATTATAAAATTTTAACCTTACATAAAAAAACTATATAAGAGGCCTTTTGACCTTAGACAAAACACTGTTTGCCCTGATTAAAAAAAATATTAAAATAAAACTATTAGATATCACAGCCCAGTTTTACCTCAGATTGATAATAGACATTACCACAATATTAACTAAACACTTCTTACAGGCATCTGATGTGAAATTATAAAATAAGAGCCATTTAAATCCGACACACAAAACACTGTTGGGCCTTATTAAAAAAAAAATTTTAAAATAAAACTATTAGATATCACAGCCCAGTTTCACCTCAGATTTATAGTAGCATTTACCACGGTATTATCTAAACACTTCTCATGGGCATCTGATGTAAAATTATAAAATAAGAGCCCTTTAAACCTTACACAAAATACTAGGTGCGTTCGACTTCATGCAGCGCTGCGCAGATCGATCGAAGTCTGTCTTAAAGCGGTGCATGCTGGTTAGAAATTTTGGCCGGATTGATGCTGCGCCGACGGCATGTGACTGTCACATGTGGCATCAAAGTACCGCGACAGCGCTTCGAGATCAGACGACTGACTCAGCCCGCGCAGCAACTGAAGAGCGCCTGCATGAACTCTGATGACGACACCAATATAATACGATTGGCCAAGTTCACCGCATGACAACAACCACGTGTGATTCAGGTTTATTATTGGACAACATCCTTCTCACAAATTTCAAAACAAACAATTAACTGTTCATACACTCCCTATCTTGTACACATCATGCTTATTAAAAGACTACAAATATTTTACAGCAGCATCATCTTTTGTTAAGTAATTTGTTCATACTGACTAGATTGTTTGCACAGGTTTATTCTGCCTTTTTTATACAGACTACTGTATTTAGCTCCATAAACGATATAAATGATATATTTTAGTAAATAACTTAAATATTAACTCAAATAAGTCTTACAGACTTGTAATACAATAATTATCATCATTGATCCTGACGATTTCTTAGCAAATTAAGTTATATAAAAATATGTAATATAAAAATATGATTCTAAAATATTTTATTTTCTGTCAAACCATATTACGCAGAAATAAAAGTTAAAAGTGTCATTGATGTACCTGCTCTTTCTGGGAAATTTCTACTGAAAGTGTAGCTCATTTATTTTGGTCATTTTGTTCAATCTTTTTGGATTAAAGGGCTTTTTTAAAAATGCCTTCATTATTCAAAATAATCCTATTCGTGGATATTTATTTCATTTTTATGTGCCCTTATTTTCCCCCTTATTTCTGATGCATTTGTATGTAGGCTACTTAATTTTAATTCATAATTCCCTTACTGTTTAAAATGAAGTTTGTAGAGACTGTATTTTGATTTTATTTGTACTTTATATCTTTTGTTGTTATTTCAATAAATAAATAAATAAATAAATAAATGATCACGCCATGTGATCGGTAATCATGACTGCAGCAACTTGAGTCCCCGAAGTGGCCGGCTTGACGGCTCCGTTTTCAACTCCGCCCCCGCCTGCGCTCGGCTAATCTCGTTGATCACCGGCTGCAGCTGTGCTTAATGTCGAACGCACCTACTGTTTGCCCTGATTAAAAAATATATTAAAATAAAACTATTAGATATCACAGCCCAGTTTTACCTCAAATTGATAGTAGACATTACCATAGGTTTAACTAAACACTTCTTAAATGGCATCTGATGTGAAATTATAAAATAAGAGCCCTCTAAACCTTACACAAAACACTGTTGGGCCTTATTTAAAAAATGTTTTTTTTTAAATAAAACTATTAGATATCACAGCCCAGTTTCACCTCAGATTGATAGTAGACATTACCACGGTATTATCTAAACACTTCTCATGGGCATCTGATGTGAAATTATAAAATAAGAGCCCTTTAAACCTTACACAAAATACTGTTTGCCCTGATAAAAAAAAAATAAATAAAATAAAACTATTAGATATCACAGCCCAGTTTCACCTCAGATTGATAATAATCATTACCACGATATTAACTAAACGCGCTTTATGGGCATCTGATGTGAAATTATAAAATAAGAGCCCTTTATACCTTAGACCAGGGGTGTCCAAACTTTTTGGGCCGAGGGCCAGATACAAAAAAAAAAACGTTGTCCCGGGCCAAATTTTACATGCATCACACAGACACATATATTTACACACACACACACACACACATACATATATATATATATATTAGATTTGCTGACAAGTCTTCAATTCGTCGTCCAACTGTGTTTCTAGAAAGACTTACGTTTTTAAAATCTTGAATCTTCTCTGGGCAAATTATATTTGCAACACTCATCAGACACTCCTTTATAAATTTTCCTTTAATGAAGGGTGCAGAAGTGAGATTTTTCTTCCTTTCTTTTGTCCATTATTTCTGTTTATTAAATTGTCATGCATATAAAACAATAGTGCAAAATAATTTTTTCTTACTGCAATGCTTCATTTTTGTTTGATGCAAACCATAAATTTATTTTTCATAATGTAACAGTGAGACTTTTTATAGCAGATAACACTCAAGCACATTCAAGGCAGAATGGTAATGAGAAATGTTATTCTTTGTTAGCATTATTGTCATCTTCGTCATCATAAATATTTTATAATTGATATTTTATAATGAATCGACATTCATTTTGGAATTATTGCACAAATATCAATAAGTCATAACAGAATTAGTAAGTTGTTTCTGGTTTTTGTTAGTCCTAATTGATGTTGTTTTCAAATACAATAAATCCGTTAATATACAATTTGCAGTGGTGCTCATTCATTTTTGGTGGGTGCTCCTAATTTCTTTCTGGTTCTCCGACATTTTCTTAAGTTGGGAGCACTGGTGCTACCAGGTAAACAAGTTTATTTCAAGCTCTGCATTAGACAAATAATGTTTTTTTAATTTATTCATTAATTGTTCTGTCATTTATTTACAGTGTAAAATTATTTGTTTAAATGTCAAAGAAATTCACTTATTTTTAAGCACAAAGAAATGTACTATTGTTTGTTTCTAATATTATTATGTGCTGTGTTAATTGGTTACTGAGCAGCAATAAATAACACTGTAAAATTTAGGGAGTTTTCATCTTATTTTCTAAACTAGTGGTGTTTGAAATTAATGAATGCATAATAATCGTGATAACCGTGAAACCGTGATTATTTCTCAGACTATCATCGTACAACCAAATTCTATAATCGTTGCATCCCTACTTTTAATATTATATTCCTTCATTACTGGAACTGATTCCTGGCAAATTAAACAGACACATTTCCCGCTGACCTCTGTGAAGAAATATTCTTTGCCCCAACGTGACTGAAATTTCCTGCACTCACTGTTGATTTTACTTTTTCTTGGTTGTGCCATGGCTCGCCAAAACGTGCTTATCAATAATGTTTCCTTCAGTTTTGGTCGGTTGGTTTTATGTCATAACAGGAAAGGCTGCCTAATTGAAGGCATGTGATAGCGACACCCGGTGGTTATTTATTGAATTACGTTCATTTTTGTACAGCGGGCCAGGTTCTATTAATGTTTATTAAAAGCCTCGCGGGCCGCCACAAAACTGATTGCGGGCCGCAGATGGCCCGCGGGCCGTACTTTGGACATCTCTGCCTTAGACAAAACACTGTTTGCCCTGATTAAAAAATATATAAAAATAAAACTATTAGATATCACAGCCCAGTTTTACCTCAGATTGATAGTAGACATTACCATAGGTTTAACTAAACACTTCTCAAATGGCATCTGATGTGAAATTATAAAATAAGAGCCCTCTAAACCTTACACAAAACACTGTTGGGCCTTCATTTAAAAATTTTTTTTTTAAAATAAAACTATTAGATATCACAGCCCAGTTTCACCTCAGATTGATAGTAGCATTTACCACGGTATTATCTAAACACTTCTCATGGGCATCTGATGTAAAATTATAAAATAAGAGCCCTTTAAACCTTACACAAAATACTGTTTGCCCTGATTAAAAAATATATTAAAATAAAACTATTAGATATCACAGCCCAGTTTTACCTCAGATTGATAGTAGACATTACCATAGGTTTAACTAAACACTTCTTAAATGGCATCTGATGTGAAATTATAAAATAAGAGCCCTCTAAACCTTACACAAAACACTGTTGGGCCTTATTTAAAAAATGTTTTTTTTTTAAATAAAACTATTAGATATCACAGCCCAGTTTCACCTCAGATTGATAGTAGACATTACCACGGTATTATCTAAACACTTCTCATGGGCATCTGATGTGAAATTATAAAATAAGAGCCCTTTACACCTTACACAAAATACTGTTTGCCCTGATAAAAAAAAAAAAATTAAAATAAAACTATTAGATATCACAGCCCAGTTTCACCTCAGATTGATAATAATCATTACCACGATATTAACTAAACGCGCTTTATGGGCATCTGATGTGAAATTATAAAATAAGAGCCCTTTATACCTTAGACAAAACACTGTTTGCCCTGATTAAAAAATATATAAAAATAAAACTATTAGATATCACAGCCCAGTTTTACCTCAGATTGATAGTAGACATTACCATAGGTTTAACTAAACACTTCTCAAATGGCATCTGATGTGAAATTATAAAATAAGAGCCCTCTAAACCTTACACAAAACACTGTTGGGCCTTCATTTAAAAAAAAATATTCAAATAAAACTATTGGATATCACAGCCCAGTTTTACCTCATATTGATAGTAGACATTACCACGGTGTTAACTAAGCACTTCTCATGGGCATCTGATGTGAAATTATAAAATAAGAGCCCTCTAAACCTTACACAAAACACTGTTGGGCCTTAATTAAAAAAAAAAAAATATTAAAATAAAACTATTAGATATCACAGCCCAGTTTAACCTCAGATTGATAGTAGACATTACCACGGGTTTAACTAAACATGTTTTATGGGCATCTGATGTGAAATTATAAAATAAGAGCCCTCTAAACCTTACACAAAACACTGTTTGCCCTGATTAAAAAAAAATAAAATAAAACTATTAGATATCACAGCCCAGTTTTACTTCAGATTGATAGTAGACATTACCATGGGTTTAACTAAACACTTCTCATGGGCATCTGATGTGAAATTATAAAATAAGAGCCATTTATACCTTACACAAAACACCGTTGGGCCTTAATTAAAAATAAATATTAAAATAAAACTATTAGATATCACAGCTCAGTTTTACCTCAGATTGATAGTAGACATTACCACGGTATTAACTAAACACTTCTTATTGGTATCTGATGTGAAATTATAAAATAAGAGCCCTCTAAACCTTACACAAAACACTGTTTACCCTGATTAAAAAAAATATTCAAATAAAACTATTAGATATCACAGCCCAGTTTTACTTCAGATTGATAGTAGACATTACCATGGGTTTAACTAAACACTTCTCATGGGCATCTGATGTGAAATTGTAAAATAAGAGCCCTTTAAACCTTACACAAAACACCGTTGGGCCTTAATTAAAAATAAATATTAAAATAAAACTATTAGATATCACAGCTCAGTTTTACCTCAGATTGATAGTAGACATTACCACGGTATTAACTAAACACTTCTTATCGGCATCTGATGTGAAATTATAAAATAAGAGCCCTCTAAACCAGTGGTTCTCAACTGGTTTGGCCATGGGACCCACATTTTTACATGGTCATCAAGCCGCGACCCAAACTTTTAGGAACTGTAATATAATTTTAGGAATTATAATTAATTTGTATTTATTTGTTAACATACACAAATAGTGACAGATAAATCACAAGTCACCAATATTTAAAAATAAACAATATTTTATTGCTGTCATTTAACAAAATGTATCAAATTATAAAAATATTACAAAGTAAGGGTAAGAAAAGGTTCAGTTACCATGAACTAAACTGAACTGTTAATAAAACATTAACACTGATCCTGTTGAACAGAACAAATCAGCAAATTACAGTAAAATTATTAAAACAATCATAACCATTTTTACATCTAATATGACAGCAATTACAAACATCTGTTTCACTTAACAGTAATTTGGGAAGCTAATGAGATAACTGAGTATGTGCGTTACTCCTGATAAGAGTTTAAAGTCTGGGGTGATGGTAGACCCGAAGATCGTGCTCTATGTCCAACCTGTTCCTTTGCTTTGACTTAAGCTGCACCAAGGAAGAGAAGCCACTTTCACACAAATACGTAGTGCTGAATGGTAGGATGGATTTGATCGCACGAATGGCAAGGGACGAATACTCAGAAAGCACTTTGCGGCACCAAAACTGGGAGAGGCTTTACTTCACTGAATTTCTTTTTCAGCGTCTTATCACATGACGGCTCCACCATAGATATATACACTAGATGTCGCCTACCCTGCTATTGTCTATTAGAACGAATGCGTCAATAGAGCCGCCATTTTAGTACAGGGTAGCGCTCCTTTGAAATGAATGCAGGACTAAGGTGAAGCGGAGGACTGTGGCCATCCAAAGCCAGAGAAATACACAAATACACATATATCTATGATCGGGAGTTTTCCCCGGTGGTCAGTATGCAAATATTTTTTTAAATTACGAAATATTATAATTTTACATCACTTTTCTACATTGATGGATGTGACCGCACAGGCATTCCTGACAAAAAGTGAGTGTTTGTGTGCATGGAAATGCATTACCCTCCTTCCCTGTTTAATTTGATCTAATCCGTGTCCTGAAACACACCCCCTCTCCTGCTTTCACTTCTCATTCTGACGGAGGGAGCGAACCGTTTGTGACTGAATCTCCGTTATGAACGACTCGTTCACTTAGCTGACAATAATACAAGTTTCTAGCACGGCAGCATCTTCTTGTCATATTTCATAACATTGTTTGCTTATTTTATTCAACAAAACTAGCATAAGTCTAGAATTTAGTGCGAGTTGGTGCTACTTTCCTTATGGTGAATGCAGCAAGAGACTGAATTATCATCAATAACATTACTTGTTAAGCACAAAAGTTCATAACATACAAAAACATAAAAAACAAAATCTTACCTATGAAATGTTCTGCCTTTGTGCTTTGTTTTCTTTTTTTGCTCGTTACTACAACGCAAACACAGCGCTAAAGTCCAGCATCTTCACTTTGTCACACTGTTTTGACTAGTGCGGTTGAATGACGTCTGTCCTAGAAGCACTGTACCAATGTGGCGGCGCTATTGACGCATGCTCAGGGTCCCTATGCGATATCTAGTGTATATATCTATGCGGCTCCACAAGCTGATTCTCTTTGTTGCTCGGCAACGTGACGCTTTCCACGTCGATTCCAAAGGGATTGCTCATCCACGGATCATCATAATGTTTATCGGGAAGTAGTCGGTACGGTTGTCGCGCGCGCATTTCAAAATAAAAGTCCGGTATAACCAAAATAAGTTAAAAAATTAAACTTTTGTTGTTTTTTTGACCACACACTCCGCGACCCACTGAAAATGTTCCCGCGACCCACTTTTGGGTCGCGACCCACCAGTTGAGAAACACTGCTCTAAACCTTACACAAAACACTGTTTACCCTGATTAAAAAAAATATTCAAATAAAACTATTAGATATCACAGCCCAGTTTTACTTCAGATTGATAGTAGACATTACCATGGGTTTAACTAAACACTTCTCATGGGCATCTGATGTGAAATTATAAAATAAGAGCCTTTTAAACCTTACACAAAACACTGTTGGGCCTTAATTTAAAAAACATATTAAAATAAAACTATTAGATATCACAGCCCAGATTAAACACTGACTGATAGTTTTACAAAATGTCATGATGCAGTATAAAGTTTACATCTTTGCTTTGGGCCTTGTACTCTGTGTGTGTATTGTAAATGATAAATTCTTAAAACATTTATTTTCTGTTTCAGTCAATAAGTCAGCATCACACATGCTCTCTCAACGTCAACTGTTGTTATGGTGGAAGAGATGACAGAAGTTTTAAAATAATGTAAAAATAAGCAATCTATGTTACTTAAAATTGCATCAGTGTTTATACATTTCCTTGCAAAATAGAATGGTAATAAGGCCCAACAGTGTTTTGTGTGTCGGATTTAAATGGCTCTTATTTTATAATTTCACATCAGATGCCTGTAAGAAGTGTTTAGTTAATATTGTGGTAATGTCTATTATCAATCTGAGGTAAAACTGGGCTGTGATATCTAATAGTTTTATTAAAAAAAATTTTTAATTAGGGCAAACAGTGTTTTGTCTAAGGTTAAAAGGCCTCTTATAAAGTTTTTTATGTAAGGTTAAAATTTTATAATTCCACATGAGATGGAAAAAAAGATTTTGTTGAAATCCTGGAAGTGTCTATAATCAAAGGTGTAGCTGGACTGTGAAATCAATTCATTTTAATATTATACCTTTTTGAGTAGAGGGACAAAGAAGTATAGTTTCTGAGGTTTTAATGGCTTTTATTTTGTAATTGCGGATATAGCCATCTCGACCTGATGGTTGTTTAGTTGCAATAATTCCTTGTGTTTTCGTTATTATTTAATATTTTATCATCAGTCAAGTAAGAGACGCTGATGTATCATGACAAACATGCGTTAGGAGCAACAGTATTTGTGTTCAGCTCAGTTCTTTGGCGCTCTACCGTAATACGCAGTGTATGAGCGACCGCCGAAAGAGATTGGCGGCTAGAATGACCGTTCATTTTGACTTGGCGGCTGGCCTGACCGCAGTAAATGACGTAGATTTCAGCTGTGGCCAGTTCAGACTGCATGATTTGAACCCCGATTTTGACTCACCGACAGGTTTTGAGAAATCGCTGACAAATGCCTGAAATCGCAGAGAAATCGATGCTCGTTCACTTGAGTAACAATCTCACAGTATGAACTATCAAAGACGCGATCTGCAAGAATTTCTGATGAGTCGCCGGTGCCCGTGAGATATTTGCAACCCAGGTTCATTCTGAAAATGTAGTCCCCTGGACGTTTCTGGAGGCCGCGTAATAAGTCCCGGGAGGTACGTATTTTTGCAGTTTTTGTTTTCACGAATCCCCAAGAGGCCGCTGTGTGTGCTTTTTAGTTTCTCAAATGTCTCTAGCGAGTGCCGTTCGCGCTATTCTTGCGTAAACCTAACAGAGGCCACTGTCGACTGACTGAATGATTGACTGGGCGACCGGCCAATCGACGGACTCACCCTCCTCCTTCCCTAAACCCAACCGATTTTACCAATTGACCCGCCCACCCACTTGCTTCCCCCAAACCCAACCGACGGTTTACAAAAGCCGTCTAGAAAAAGAAAAGCCCTCGTCTGAATTTAACCACGTTTTCGGATTTCACCACATTCTCACCCTGTTGTTCACTCATTCATTTTATGGTTTTGGATTCTGTTTTTGTCTTACCTGATTTCTGGAACCGCTCCTCCCCAGACTCGAACCCGGTCATCGTCAGCTAACTGGACAAACTGGTTGCGGCAGGTCAGCCGGTAAGCGCCAAAAGGAACGGCGTCATAACGCCCCGTAGTGTTCGCTTTAAAAAATGAAATGCAGGCATAAGTACCTCCCGAGACGTATTTCGTGGTCTCCCGAAATGTCTACGGGACTACGTTTTCAGAATGAGATATTTGGCATGCTACAGTAAATATCTAGAGCGGTCGGCGATTCAAACCATTCTGTCTGAAATGTGTTCTGACTGAAAACAACATTGGCGATTGCCTACAGCCAATGAGAGAGCAGTATCCACTAGTATGGGTATCTGCAGGCCAGCGGGAGGTTGGGGGAGAAGTTAAAAGCACTCATTTTCAGTTATATTTGGACCCAAGAAATGGAGGAAAAACAGCATCCATGTCTGTTTGACGTGTCATCTGAGCAATATCACAACCGGGTCAAAAAAAAGTTGAAAACTTTCAAAAAGCCAGGTGAGCAAAATAAGTAGATTTTCTACCCCACTGAAGGCTTCTGTCTCATTATGTATTTAATAACAAAAGATGTACGACTTGACGTTGCATTGTTTCCATGTCACTTCTGGCGTATGTTTGGTTGTGAGATGTAGTTTGAACAAAGTTGTCAGCGATTCTTCGCTGTACATTCTTGCGCTGATCCATTTTGCAGTGTAAACTTCTTGCAGTTGACTTATAAGCACATTTAAAATGTGCTTAATAATTGTACTTTCATACTTTGCTACTGATAAGTTTTTCATTAGTAAATTAGGGATTGCATTATTTACAAACCATTTGTAGGCAAGTACAATTATTAAGCACATTATAAATGTACTTATAAGTCAAGAATACAGCATTTGTTGCTGTAACATTTAAACTGCTTAGTAATGTCTTATGGAGTTAATGCTTAACAAATAATGAGTTAACTATTTGCTAATGCTTAATAAATTATTTATAGTGTGTAGTTATTATTTAAGTGTTACCAAAACGTTTGAAGTGGTTTGACTAGATTCAACAATGACTTATTTTGTTCAGACAAGCACCTTAGGTAAATGCAGAAACGGTGTGTTATGGTTATTTCTTTGAATACATTACAAGTTCATTCAGAGTAGCCTGTTTTTTGTATGAAAATGTCTTTGACTGTGTGTAACAGATATGAGTTCAATTTAATGAATGCTTTTATAAAGTGGGTTTTTATATGACGTATGATGAATTGTTTATAGTCTGCTGTAAAACATTTGAATGCATTAATTCCATGTTAAAGGGAAAACAAATAAACAGTATATATGAGCAGTGTTTAATGGTTTCCTGTGAGATTTCATAATAAACATACACAAATTGTATATTTATTTAACATTTATAATATTTTTTACATTAAAAAAAAAAAAATGGATAAATACAAAAACAACACATCTGTGTGTCTACTTATGTTGCACATTTATGTTACATTTTATTACACATTTTGTGTGTTAAACATGTTGTCTCTGAGCACACTCAGGAGGTGTTGAAAATAACACGTGCTGTTTTTAACACATTTGTTTTTAGAGTGTAGACTGCCTGTGCACCCCTCTTTAATTCACAATTGGGAGAGCAAGGTCTTTTTTTCTCGCAGATCTTAATATGTTGTTTTGAAAGACATATCTGAAGTAAAGTTATGTTTTTTCTATCATAAAGTTATATTTATGTTAGCAGGAAGTTTTTGGGCAAGAGAGGCATATACAAATACAAGGGGGAAAACAAGACTCTGAACTGCATGTGGTAATTCTGACCACGGTAGTTTATGGTAGAAATCAGAACTTTTTGTAATTTTAATAAAATAACATTGTTATCAAAAATATGTATACATTTAGGGAAAAAATGATCAAAATAACCGCCTTAAATACATGAATTATTGAAGTGAAACATGTTTAGTGTAATGGATTATAGTATTTTTATTGATTTATTTATTAAATGAAATTGAACAATCTATTTATTCTGTTAATGATCGGTTGACACCAGTTTTCCTTTAAGGAAATTACAGAAATTAACAATCTTAATTTTTTAAAAACTCCCCCATCATGCGAGGCCCAACCACAGTGCGTACCTTGCGTGCCCGTCCCCTAAGTGCCACTGCATTAAGTATGTGTAAAGTACGTGTCAGTACACATATTTTTTACAACCCAGGCTCATGCTGATTACATACCCCTATATACATTTCTGGAGAGAGCAAAATATGTACCAGGAGCTACGTTTTTTGCAGTTCTTGCTTTCGTGAATCCATCAGAGGCCTTTGTGTACACTTTGAGATCAAAAATATCTCTTGCAAATATCTCTTGCGAATGCCATTCGCGCCTGCTCTTTTTACGTAAATCACCCGAGTCCAGAAACGTAAATAGGGCTACGTTTTCAGAATGAGCCTATGTTGATTTTTTTTTATGTGTTGGCCTTCCATAGTTTGAGTGCGTGCGGTGTATTCGACGACATCGTGCTTGTAAAACAGAAAGTCCTTGTAAAACATAAAGTGGGGCCCCCCCCGCGGTGCGTTTCCTGCGGGCCGTCCGCTACTCAACTGACACACTCATTCTCACACATACACTAAAGACAATTTAGCTTACCCAATTAATCTATAGCGCATGTCTTTGGACTTGTGGGGGAAACCAGAGCACACGGAGGAAACTCGTGCAAACATGGGAGAATATGCAAACTCCACAGAAATGCCAACTGACGCCCCTAAATATTTAATTTAAATATTAAAGAAATTGCTTGATCAATAATTTGGACAAATAAAATAAGGTTAACACTTCAATTTACTTAATTTATAACAATAATTAAAATCACACAAGACTAAATTATTAAAGTTGAGAATGATAGGCCTATAGCCTGCTAATTTAAGGTAAAACATAACAATTTAAATTAATACATCGCTATATGTTAAATAAAAATATAATGCACATAAAACAAATAGGCCTACTATTTTTAATTTAGATTTTAATGAAATTTAAAAAAATGTGATTAATTTTATCAGATTAAAACTTATGAAACGTATTAATTATTATTACAATTGTTATTTTGTGTTCATAATTATCTAACAGGCTATTGACCTAATTCTAAAATGCGGAAATGCGCTTGTTTTTGTGATTGTTTTAGAACTTCCGATTCAGTTGCCTATGGGAGAAATGACTAGGAATAATAAACGGCAGAAAACAGTCAAACTACTTGCTCTACAAACAAGTGTGTCTATGACTATACAGACAAAGCAGAATAATATAATAAGAAAATATTAGCTTGCAACATCAAGCAGCACAACGAGCTGTTTTTAACGTCTAAAAATGAATGGAGGTGAATGAGACCGAAAGTCTTGAGCCAGAGATTCAAATGGCTGCGTCCGCTCATACGTGAAGGATAAGGTCAATAGACAGACCCCTGGGTAACACTTTATTTTGATGGTCCATTTGAGAATCAGTTGACTGTCTGCTTAATATCTGTTGACACTGACATTTAACAGTCCTTCAACAGACATTTAACTGACTATAAGAAACTTTGGAAGTACATGTCAACTTACACTAACCCTAACCCCAACCCCAACCCTAACCCCAACCTAACAGTCTACTTATAATCTAATGATAATTAGTTGCAATGTAACTTAAATTCAACAAACGGACCATCAAAATAAAGTGTGACCGACCCCTGTTCTACAAATTAGCCTATTTTGTCCAACATCAAGCAAAGAACACTAAAATGGAACAGAAAACAACAGCAGAAATGCAAGAAGCTAATTTGTTAAATGGGTTTGTCTATAACTCATTAGATAATTATGAAGACAAAATAATGTGAAGTGTGCATCATTAGATATGTTTTTGACGTTTAAAACGGCATTAGCTCTGTTAAATGCTGTATTTGTGTTTGTAAATGTGATTAGTCAATAGTATATTTATGACCCCTTTGACTTGCCATTGTGTCATGTCACATTCGCCATGCACACTCAAGCAAACTAACTTTCTTATGAAAGAATATCTAACACTAACTAATAGCCTGAGGTGCATGTAGTTTACGATGGTAAACATCCGCGACTTCTATGGCATGGATACATGTTTTAAGGTGTTTTCCCAGACCAGTCGAATCTTCACTATTGTGATTTGAATCGGTGTTGATACAGTGGAAAATCTGTTGAACTGCTGTTTACAGTATATTGTAATATGTGTAAACATACCCTTGGTTGACTGGAGAGTTTTCTGCAATGCAATAACATGTCATATTTGCGTTCATCTTTACTAGGGCCAGAATGATCCGACAAATCTCCTTATTGCAGTACAAATAATAAAACATGGATTTCTTCATATTCATCTACACTAGCCTGCATGCCCAAACTCATGAGATGCCCAATGAATGATGTCACAGTCCCTCACTCTTACTGGCCTTCTATGGCTCAGTATTGTAAAAAAAAAAAAAATTCATTAATATGTTCAAATTTACTAACCTTTTGTTATGTTGGGTGTGAAAACATCCACTATTAATTAAACTATAATTAAACATCTGTAAAAATGCATCAAATAAATATTTTTTTTTCTAATTGTTTTGCTTAAATATGCTAATCAACCTTAGTCCTGATCAAAACTACTAAATTGTTTAGAAAATTTACAGGATTTTAACTCTTTAGTGGCCAAATTGATAAATTATGTCACTGATTTGGTTGAAAAACACACACAAAATTACGTATTTTCAATATAAATTATAATTGTGGACTGGATGTTTTTAAACCTTTTTTTACAGTCTTGGACATGTGAACGTTTAGTATCAACATTGACTTTGATGCATTGTTAGATTTTATTTTTTTCTCCCTAATTTACGCTTGGTGACTGTTTTGCCCTATTGACTTTCATTGTTACCACATTTGTTGGTGCATAAATGCACAGTCTTTGTTTTTATTGTTTTTATTTACACGTATAGTTCTGAGAGCTGAGATGCATATTTAAATTTTTCAGACACATCAAGGTAAGTGCATAAAGGTCACTCTCACAGAAATAAAATCCAGAAACTAAGCTTTTTTTTTTTTTTTTATTGTAAAGGCCTGTCTAAAGGGTTAATGGTACCAACTGATGATCAACAGTAAAAATTATAAATTTTACCTTATCCCAATGGGGAAAACCACCAACAATCAAAAATGCATGATTACATGGTGTTATGGATTTGTAATAAAAAAAAATGGTTATAATGAGTGTCAAAATGTCACCAACACTAAATTAGGGAGAGAAAAAAAAGAAAATTAATGAAAAACAATGCATCAAAGGCAATGTTGTTTCACATGTCCAAATCTATGATAAAAGGTAAAAAAAATCCAGTCCACAATTACTTTTTATATTAAAAATACGTAATTTATTATTTTTTTTTTCACCAAATCAGTGACATCATTAATGAATTTGCCAATTAAAGAGTTTAAAATCCTGTAATTTCCTAAGCAATTTAGTAATTTTGATCAGGACCGAGGTTGATTAACAGATTTATGCAAAAAATATATAAAAATATTAGTTTATTTAGTAGATGTTTTCATCCCTAACTAGTAAATTTGCCTAGAGTGTATTGTGGATTTTTAAAATTTAATTCAAAGCTTTTTCTCAAAAAATGTGTCAAAATAAGATTTGTAATAAAAAATCATTCTGCTAGCTGAAACAAAAAAAGTTCTGGCCAAATTAAGAAGTGTCGTGCTGATTTTAGCTCCAACTTGCCTCAACACACCTGCACAGATGTCAAATTAATGACGTTAAAATCTTAACAGTTATAGACAGATTTTACAACATATGATAGAAAATTTATAAAAGAGCTTTATGATTAATATAGGCCTCTTGTCATTGGTCAGGGCCCTTTATCCCCAGGGCCCTAAGCGGCTGCTTACCTCGCTTATTGGTTAAGTCCGCCCCAACACGTGGGTTTCCTCTGGGTGCTCCGGTTTCCCCTACAAGGTCTAATGTCTTCCCCTCACAAGCTAAATTGTCTGTACATTCTCAGAAACAAAGGTATGCGAGCTGTCACTGGGGTGGTACCTTTCCAAAAGATACAAATTTGTACCTTAAAGGTCCATATTAATACCTCAAGAGTACATATTAGTACCTAAAAAGTACAAAAGTGTACAAAATTTTTTTTAGGTACTAATATATACTTTAGAGGTACCAATATGGACCCTTTAAGTACAAATGTGTAACTTTTGAAAAGGTACCACCCAAGTGACGGCTTGTGTACCTATTTCTATGGGTATTTCCCAGTGATGGGTTGCGGCTGAAACGTGCATCTGCTGCGTAAAACATATGCTGGATAAGTTGGTGGTTCATTCTGCTGTGGCCAGATTAATAAAGGGACCTAGCCGAAAAGAAAATTAATGAATGAAACATGAGTTACATAAAATAAACTGTTCACTGACCACAAACAAGAAAAGAACTTGCATTAAATTACAAACGTGATTGCAAACTGTAATGCTGAGTAAACATGCAACTGTGTTTTGTGTTTGAAAAGAAATAACTTTATATGAAAATATGGTGTGAGTCCTCTGCACCGAACCTATGCAGCTTGGTGGCCTACATATTAAAGCATGGCATCAGCACCACCTGGTGAGCAGGTTGTGTATGTACTGTGGCGATGCATGGCATTATGCTGCTAGATGCCTGGTAAAAGGGCAAGCTCGCCAGTAGACCACGGAGAACTGGCCAGTGCTATCATGTTATCCCCCGCTGCGAAGAGACATACTATTCTTCCTGCTCTCCTGCGCCACAGTGGCACCTCCATCACCTGCAAGGCTTTCACTGACTTTGGGGCAGAAGGGAATTTCCTCTATGAGTCGTGGTGTTACATCATTGCATTCCTTGCATGGACATTGATGATCCGCCCAAGGTTTTCACCCTCAATGTTCAGTCTCTTCACTGGATATGACGAGTGACTATTCCAGTAAGTCTCATCATCTCTGAAAATCATTAAGGGACTATTCAGTTTTATTTGTTTAGCTCTGCTTTTACCCCGTTAGTCCTGGGCCATCCCTGGCTCTCTAAGCACAATCCCCATATTCTCTGTCCCTTGGGACCGTGATGTCTTGGTGGCGCACATATCATGTAGTACATCTGTAGTATTGACCTCATTGCAAGTATCTTGGCAGATTGTATTCTCTATCCAAACCGGAGTATGAGGCCCTAGAGAAATATCTCTCTGAATCGCTGGTAGCCAGTACCATAGACCTTTCCACCTTGGCTACCAGTTTCTTTTTTGTAAAGAAGAAAGATGTCTCATTGTATGCTTGCATAGATTATTGTGAGCTGAACAGCATAACAGATAAGAACCACTATCCTCTGCCCCTCATGTCATCAGACTTCAAAATAGTATGAGGAACAAGTGTTTTTACCAAATTGGATCTCCATAATGCATATCAATTATTCCACATCAGGGAGGGTGATGAATGGAAAATCATGAATGCTCTCCTCGTTCACTTTGAATACTGGGAATACTGGTCAATGCGCCATCCAGGCACTGGTAAATTACTTTCTTAGCGACATGCTCAATATCTTTGTCTTTTCTATAGTATACATTTTGAAACACCCTGTGCACTTATGTTATAGTGTCAGTCAGCACAGTCTACTCAAACATTTTAGAGAATTTCCGTTCACAAAGATATAGAAATGGCTTATACTCTATCCTGATGTCTTTGCATAAATGCTATTGTAAGGAAACCTTTTTTTCTGACACAAATCCACTGCTACAACCTTTTGGTGAAATTACACTGCATTGGCTGTGCTGCTAATATTTTGAGATACTGCTTTTACTGTATACATATATACTGGTTTTATATGTTATGCAATAAACAAATTCTCTCAGATTTTGTCTAAAATGTAAGTATTCCTATAACAGAAAGTTAAAAATGTTTCCATGACATGGATAAAGCACTTTTTTAGAGCTTAAAACTACTGTAAATTTTTAATAGATTTAAGTTGTCTACTCTGTTGGGAAAAAAGGAATTCATTTTTTATTACCTTTGTCTATTTTTACCTTTTATTAAACATATGTATTGTTTAGGGCATATACTAACCAAACAATTTTTCTGAGTGTGATATGCATCCAAAACTGATGAAGAATTTTCTTAGAAGATGTGGCTGACTGGAAAGATACAGTGACAACAATAACTCGTTTCATTTCATTTAAAGACTTCCTGTCTTGCAGAAGTGTGAAATGACCTTAAAGTTTCAGGGAACAGGTTGCTTGCAGGTTTACCATATATGGAAATTATATTGGGGTCGATTGAGGCCTCAAAGCAAGTCCATTTAACTGTTCAGCTCTTGTGTGCAGAAAACAGTTTGATGAAGATGCAAAAGGGAGCTGACAGGAAGATGCTAAAATCTAAAATGGGTTTTAGATTTCTAGCATTCGGACTGCCCGATATGAGACTCGGATAGCTTTGTTTAACTGATAGGGCTTATCTGTGCAGACCCAGAGCTCTGAAGCGAATTATTCATTTGAATCTAAAAAATTACTTTTTTTAAATTGAACATTCTCTCCTGGCTTTTGTATGGAACACACATGGAATTCCAGATAAGGATTCAAACAACAATTTTGTTATCAGTGGAACATGTTTATAATTTCATTATAAAATTATATATTTAAAAATGTTATGAATAAGTCATTTACATTAATAAATATGGGTAAATTCCGATTGTGCTTAAATTATAAATGCACATTCTACTAATAATATTATCTACCACAGTAAAATAATTTTCACACTATTAATGTTATGATCACCAGCAATCTAGCGGCTGCAGATCGCTAACAGACTACAAATCTGCCATTTATGGACTGCAAAACCCAGTCATGCACCACACACACACACAACCGGTTCCTGATCATGCCTGATTGCATACACACAACCGGAGGATTGTCATAGACTGATTACATGGACTATAAAAACAGCACAAACACGCACATTGTTGCTGAGTCTTGTTGAACTGTTAAGTGAACATTACAATGCGTTTCCCTTGCCTAGTCTTGCCGTGTACTGATCTTTGCTTTGCTTTGTTTTGTTTGTTTATTCCTGTATGCTGCCTGCCTTTTGACCATCTGCCTGTTTACTGACCATGACTTTGGATTACCCATATACATTTGTTTGCTCCTGTGTTGACTGTTACTAGCCTGACCTTTCCATTTATTAAACCCTGCGTTTGGATCCACACACCCTGTTGTCAGCGTCCACTTTACGTAACAATTCAAGTAGTTTTTGCTGAAAACAATTATCTTGAAAACTACTTAAAAATATTACGTGTAATTGTTACCACCATTTAAAAAAAAATAAAAAGCACATACGATTATTTTGCAGTGTGTCTAAGAGGAAATAGCCGTATTAACCTCCCATGTTATTTATACAAAGAGGAATATGACAGGGCTGCCTTATATCTTCCTTTCTTTTTTTTATTAGACACTCAAATTTTGATTAAACAAAACAAAATGCTTAAAGGTATTACATTCCACGATAAGGTGATGATACCGCTCTTTTTATAAAGGAGCAAGCAGAGGTGCCTAAAGCATTAGAAGTCATTTACAGTTTTTCTCAGTCGCTTTGATGCATTTCTCACAACACTATTTACATTTGCGCAACAGTTAATGCATTTCTCAAAACAATTAGTCATTTGTGCACATCATAGTAGCAGTTTCTCATTCCTTCCAACAAATTGCAAATGCTTTTGGACATGCATCAATTGCTTTTATACAACTCTCTGCTGTTTGTAACATTATCATTTGTTGATGTCATGTCAGTCAAAATTAACTAAACTTGTGCATGCCGAATAGTCATTCCATATAAAAATAATAGTCCTCATTTCATTACTTGAGTCATTACATACAAAAATGTTAAACTAGTTGTTAAAATCTGTCAAGCAAATTTTATTTAAAAAATTTAAATCTTTTTTTTCTGAAAATGTCTTCTAAATTGAACAATTTCATGAATGATTTACAGACCGGTGTAGGTTCAGTTCCAATATGTAATGCAATATTGTTTACAGTTGTGCACAGCTCTACCTAAATGAAGTTTATATTTGTTGTAAATAAGGGTGTATTTATTGTTTTGTACAATGCTGTGAATAAATTAGAATTGTAAAGAGCATATGCAGTAAAAATGTGAAACATACATATCCAGTGTCTTGTACTCAGATACCTCACTAAATGCAGTGATGTCTAACTTTACTGTAGTTTTCAAATGGCTTTGCAAATAGTATATAGTGCTGTCTTGAACATTTTCAGAAAGTGTCACCAAAATCTGACTTTTTTGCATTGGAAAAATGTACAGAGTAAACTGTCATAATGAAAACATGACGAAGCCATTTGACTGTCTTGTTCATAAACAATGGTGGCAGGACTTTTCAATTTGATGACACTGACACTTTCATTGACATGAATACTTGCTTTTGAGGAAAGAGCTATCCATTTTGAGCAAGTGACATGCTTTTGCAGGTTATCTACTAGGTTTTGCAATTTGTACTAATTGTTTTGAAAAATGCATTAACTGTTGTGCAAATGTAAATAGTGTTGTGAGAAAAGCACCAAAGCGACTGAGAAAAACTGTTAAGTTAAATGATAGCATTTTAAATTTAAGTATTTTAAAATGTGAGATAATATCTTTAAAAAGTAAAAATAAAAAAGAAATATGTAGATCTTTGAACTTAAAGATGTAATTAATTATCTGGGTGTTAACATTAATTCATAGTAATGAGAACAAAACTATAATTCATCACTAATAAAACCAACAGCTTATGTGAGTTCAAACTGATAAAATTCAACAGGCCAAGTACAGCAGAGAAAAATAAAATAATTAAAAGAATAGTGATTAAACTCAGCAGTTAGATCGTGCACACTTTTATTAACTTTGCATTTGTCAACTTTTCCAGGTGAGTAAGGAGAAACAACTGAGATGCAAAAGGTATTTCAAACATCAGCCATACAATGCATTTAAGACCACTAAATGCTACGTGCTATCTACTAGCCTTCACTGCTACTAGAAATGCATAGACTTCAATGCAAACTCGTTAGCGTTAGTTTAGCTTAGCTTCACGCTATGCTCTTTGTTTACAAATCAAGCTGGCGCTAGCGGACTGCACATGTGCGCTTGAATGTAATTCTGGCAAGTATCTCTTTACTTCTGGATCAAAGTTGCTGCTATGACAAAGACCACAAAGTGGAAAACAGCAAGTTTCACAGTATTATTTGAGGTGACGGCACATCTCACACTGCTCAAACAAAAAGCACTAGTTAAGATTTTATATCTTAACAGTACTGAACGATCTCAACTCATGAGAGTGAGATAAATTAATCAACAGGATTTCTGAGATTAATACAAATCATGACAGAGATATGGGGGAGTCTCAGCACTCTGTGTTGTCTTTTTAGACTGCAAACACATCCGTGGATTCAAACCACTATTTTAATTGATCAATTTCAAAACTTCTCCTATAAAAGACGGTTGGCAGCTCTCTCTGCATCACCGCATTTTATATAATTCACTAAGTTTTAGCAAATTACAAGGGCAACAAGAATTTAGTTAGCTACACTAAAAAATGCAGGGTTAAAAACAACCCAATTTGGGTTGTTTTGGTAACCCAACGCTGGGTAAAAAAGGGACGAACCCAACGCTGGGTTACTTTAACCCAAAAAGTTGGGTTACACGTTTATCCCAGCATGCTGGGTTGTGATTTTTAACCCAACTATTAGTTAAAAGTTACTACACTGCTGGGTTGAATGTAACCCAAAAATGGGTCAGAAATGTAATCTAGAAACTGGTGATTAAAATCACTGAAATAAAAACAATTCTACAGCAATACATACTTTAGTAATGTAATTTTATTTATGACAAAACATAAAAAATGTGTCAATATGAATTTAAAACAGTTTTCCCATCTTCACTTCAGCATTAAGGCCATTTCAATAAAAATTTCAATAACAGAAATGACAGAAACACTGTGACTAAAGTCAGTAACAATGCATCAGACTGAAGTCATAGTAACATTTACATCATGCATAAATCAGGAATCATCAGTTAGAATCAACTGCAATGTAATTGCAGAGTAGAGGAAAATAAAAGTATGTAGAAGTAATAATGAAAATGCATCTAAATGTCTGAAGTCAGAATGATTAACTTAAAATACAAATACAAATTTGTGCACAAACATCAACATATCCTCATATATATAAATCATCAACTGCAATGTAGAAAACATATGTGAAAGTTATAATGAAATGACATCAATCTGACTGAAAAAAAACAAAAAACTAAACAAAAAACTAAGAAAATACAAATTTAAAAATAGGAAAAAATAAAAAAAGCATTTTATAACATTCCCTTTAACAAATATGTGCAAACATCAATATATCCTGAGACATAAAGGACTCAGTAAAGATGATCAATTGCAATGTAAATGCAGTTTAGGAGAAAAATCAGATGTACTGCAGAAGTAATAATGAAAGCTGAAGATAGAAGCATTGACTTTGAGAAAACAAATTTAAAATAGGAAAACATTTCATAACTTTTACTTGAACAATCACGTGCAAACATCAATAGATCCTGAGATATAAAAGTCACATTAGTTGCAATGTAACTGCAGTGTAGAAGAAAAATATATTTAGAATAATGAAAGAGCATCAAACTGACTGAAGTCAAATTTACTTACAAGAAAATATGCATTTGAAACATGAAAACATTTCATAATGTGCACAAACATTTACATGCATGAGCATCAAGGTACCATGTGAGAAAAGCGGTCACAGTACGATTCATCGATTGATGTTACTGCAGTTTTGAAGTACAGTTGAAGTCAGAATTATTAGCCCCTCTTTGATTTTTTTTTTCTTTTTAAATATTTCCCAAATGATGTTTAACAGATTTAGGAAATTTTCACAGTATGTCTGATAATAGTTTTTCATCTGGAGAAAGTCTTATTTGTTTTATTTCATCTGGAAACTACAGAACAAACAATCGTTATGCAATAACTTGCCTAATTACCCTAACTTGCCTAAGTTAACCTAATTAACCTAGTTAAGCCTTTAAATGTCACTTTAAGCTGTATAGAAGTGTCTTGAAAAATATCTAGTCAAATATTATTTACTGTCATCATGGCAAAGAGAAAATAATTCAGTTATTAAAGATGAGTTATTAAAACTATTATGTTTAGAAATGTGTTAAAGAAATCTTCCGTTAAACAGAAATTGGAAAAACAAACAAACAGGGGGGCTAATAATTCTGACTTCAACTGTATTTAGAAGTAAAGGTGTACAAGTTGAAGTACACAGAATCCAAGGAAGCGGTGAGATCACAGTGTTAATAATTACTGTTTGTCAGCAAAAATTTATGCTTGCAGAACTGTTACTGCCAGTGTCCCCTGCACAGGAACTCCATACACCACAGTCTGTAGAAACTGCCAAACCAGGGAACACTGCTCGGGGTAGTTCACACCAAAGATGTAGAATGCTTTAAAGCAAACGTCCACTGCAGCATGAAATGTACTTTGCTCACGTGCTGTGCCATTTATTATAGCAAAGGCTTGAAAGCAGTGGTGGTCTCCAAGCATGAGAACATACGGAAATTCAATGGACTTCTAAATTGAATGGACGAAGATACTCAGCCATATTGATCCCAATCTGAAAAAATACAAAATAAAAAAATTGATTAAGAACTCAAAAGTGTACAAGTTAGTTAACTTTAGAACACCTAAAATACCTGTAGGAGCAAATAAGATCATAACACACCAAGCTATCAGCCAGTGTTGGGATTGATTTAACAACCAACCATGGCACTATGCTGCAACTTCTTGGCCCAGATGCAGATGACTTAATGCATAAACTTCCAAAATGCAGTTTAAATTCCACTGCAAATGATCACAAATGCAGTTGTAAACAATCTCAGACGAGAAAGAAGGGTCTTAAATAGCACAACAATCTTCTATTTTTTCTTCATTAAACAATACAATTTAAATACTTTTCAATGTCAAACATTCATCTTGTCTTGCTCTGCCTTGTCTGAACTGTGTATTCTAGCTCAAGAAAGTTTGGGTACTGAAAACTCTGACTATATTTTACACAGAGTTCAGGCAGAGTAAGGCAAAGTGAGCATTTGAAATTATTAAGTATTTTAATTGTATTTTCTTAATGAAAATAGATAAGACCCTTCTTCCTCAGCTGGGAGTGTTTGCAACCACATTTGGGATCATTTGAAGCCGCATTAAAATTTTCTTTTGAAAGTTCAAAATTGAGGCACCATCTCAGTCCATGGAGATGGAGAAAAATGCTGAAATGTTTTCCTAAAAAAACCTCAAAACAAAATTTCTTTACGACTGAAGAAAAAAAAGACATGAACATCTCGGGTGACAAGGGGGTGAGTACTAGTGATGCGCGGATGGCGGTTAAATCCGCGGGCGCTGCGGATAATCCGCGGGTCGGGTGGGTCGGGTAATAAAAAATACATTATGATTAATTGCGGGTGGGTCGCGGGTGGATGTAGCGGGTCATAGCAGTTGACCAGCAAAAAAGCAGAGAGTGGGCTTCGCAGAATGTGAAGATGAGAGACGCCGTAAATAACTGTAGATGAAGTGCAAGAGTACTGTGCTAACTTCAGTTAGAGGAGTCATCAGAGGGAAATCTGCTATCGTTCTGGGAGAAACAAGATCGCTTATTTACACAACTGCAGCGCCTTGCAAGAAGAAGCTTGTGCATTCCTCCAACAAGCGGTTCGCGCGAACACTCATTTAGTGCAGCCAGCCATGTTTTGGAGGCGAGGCGGAATCGCCCGAATCCAGGCACAGTAGATGCTATTATGTTTTTGCACAGTGTTAAGAAAAGGGCCAAGTAAACACAACATAGCTGCTGTTTAGGCTGAAGGGACACCGTTTTTGTTCTCTTTTTCCTGTATATGTAAAAGCTGAATCTGCTGTTAATAACGAACGATCCACTGTGACCTAAGTTGCAGGAGAGGGGAAATAGTGTGGCCGCTTAGGACTGCTTTTACGGGAGTTGTAGTCCATAGCGAGGGGCATTGTGGGTAGTGTAGTTTGACACGCATGCTGTGTGACGTGAGCTCTCGCTGTGTGCTGTGCGTGCGGTGAATTAGAGGGAGAAAGTTTTATCCGGTTTTGTTTTATGTTTACTTCAGTAATTCCACCCGGGAGCTGTTTTGCACTGTGAACCTGAAAACACTGAAATAAGTAAAAGAAGGGCATGCATCGAGTACTTTTGTCCGTCGCATCATTTGCTCGAGCATGAATTAACGAGCTGTTACTCTGCCGCCGGACATTGCGGAGAAAGTTACACCTATCATCATGCTTAAAACAAAGAATTAGAATTATTAAAGTGGTGATCGGGTGCGGGTCAGGTGCGGATATATATAACAGATAAAATAATATGTGCGGGTGGGTGGCGGGTGGATGATTAGAATAAAGGAGCGGATTCGGGTGACATTTGAGCTGATCCGCGCATCTCTAGTGAGTACATTATGTGTGAATCTTTTAGTTGGAAGTGGACTTCTCCTTTAATGAAAATAATGCAGAACTGCTACCCAGTGCTTTCTCAATTCATGTTAAACTTACAGGCCATATAGAGTTTGTTGCATTCACTATTAATATAAAGCATCTTATCACAAAAAAATTGAGAAATATAAGCCATAGCTGTGACCAAATCACTCCCTACTTACTTAAAATTATTTGTCAATAAAGAAATTATATTTACATGATTTAAAAAAAAAATGTTTTGTGTTAAACAGATGCAAAATTGAAGTTTTCATTTTTATTTTATAATAACAAACATTCATTCATTCATTTTCCTTTCGGCTTAGTACTTTTATTAATCAGCGGTCAGCCCAGCGGAATGAACTGCCAACTTATATGTTTTACGCAGCAGATGCACTTCCAGCTGCAACCCATCACTAGGAAACACTCATACACTTTCAATCACACACACATACACGCACTACGGACAATTTAGCTTACCCAATTCACCAACACCGCATGTCTTTAGACTGTGGGGGAAACCAGAGCACCCAGAGGAGACCCACGCCAGCACGGGGAGAACATGCAAACTCCACACAGAAACACCAACTGACCCAGCCGATGCTCGAACCAGCGACCTGCTTGCTGTAAGGCGACAGCACTAACCACTGCACCCCCATGCCACCCTAATAACAAACATAAAAATAACATTCATTATTAATAAAATAACTGTAAGAAAAGCATTATGCAATTATTATGATTTATATGGTTTATTAATAAATGTGTAATTATTCAACTAATGCTTCAAATGAACATCACAAGTCAACCAGACAAATCTTTAGACAAGGGCAGCCCTAATGATTACAATGAACCAAGTAAAATATTACTACATACCTTCAAATGTGGGGATTAACTCTTGAAGATTCTACTCTTTTAGTTTGGTTTCCACATATTCATCCATCTGAAAAAGAATAACAGATAGAAGCATTTTAGCAAAATTAAGTAAAAAAGATCAGCCAAAAGTCACTTTATGACAAAAATACTCCTAAATGATTATAATTATCCAGGGTGTCACATAAAATGGTGGTCAAACTTTTTTCTTTTTGGCAGTCGAAGATGATTAGGTTGGATTTAGCCTTAGCTGAGATGTCTGCATCAAAATAACCATACATACAGGATTAATTAAAGATAACAGTTATCTCAAATCACGACTACAATGCAAAAGGCTCACAGTAAACTAATAACATTTGCTATTCAATGTACAGCTAAACAACATGTACAAGCAGAGCAGGAAAATTATTAAGTATGTTCTGACCAAAAAAAAAACATTGTTAGAGAAGCTGAATTTAACACTCTTATGCATCAAAGTATTGTTACAAAAATCAATGAACAAATTAAAGAAGTACATGAGTAAAAGTTCTACTTACTGTTTTACAGCTTAAGATTACAAATCACAGTACTTGCTGCCATTACCTAACCTACAAAAAAAAAAAGAAAAATCTGTCATTCAAAAAGCATTTTATTACAACAAAAAGCTCCTAAATTATCCTAATTATCCTTGGTGTGGGGCTTATAAAATCTAACAAAGTAGATACCAAAGACTCTAGAATAAAGGGACTTTGCCTATATAAAAATAATATAAAAAAATTAAGGAAATTACCTTATCTATCCAAGCTCCTTCCGATGTCACGTGCGCTTTCCCATCCACAAAGCAACAGGTCCAGCCGCGAAGTAAAGTAGCCGGTCCGGTCGCGAGGCGAGCAGCAGGTCCGGCCGCGAGGAGAGCAGCAGGTCCGGCCGCGAGGCGACGCAGATCCGGCCCCGAGGCGAAGCGCGGTCAACGCGTAGTGGTTAGGTTTAAAAAAACAGTGAGGTTTAAAAAAAAAAAGTGCGTATATACATTATAATGTAAACTAAATGTGTTATTTCTTATGAAAGTTGTTAAATACACACTGAATAACTTACGTCTTAGACAGAATTTCACTTGCTTCCCTCTAAAGACGGCGCAAAGAAAATGGCGGTTTCTCACGCTGATTTCCCTGCATGTTGACGTGACGTGCGTGTTCTCTTTCACGTCCGCGTTCCCAACCCAGCACTGCTGGGTTATAGATCAAGATCGACTTTCAACCCAAATTAGGTTAAATCAACCCAATTTTGTGACCTAGCAGTCTCAACCCAGCATTTGGGTTAAAAAACCAACCCAGCATTTTTAGAGTGTATGCTAAATCAGTTACCAGGAGAAAACACAGCTGAGTTTCGAGCCGGGAACGCGGCGTGCAAAATCATACTGTGAAGGCCTCATTTGAAATAAGAACAAAGGAATACGATTTGTCTTTCTCTTCATGCGCTTCAGAGCGGCTTATAGTTTGTCTCGACTGACAATTTAAATGCAGTTTTACTTCCTTGACAACACTAAATGCAGTCAAGCAATAAATCTACTGGTACCACAATAGAATTGTGCAGTAACAAAACTTCTGTTCCCTCTAATCTATTCTTTCCGGACAAAAATATAAAAGATTAACAACGTGTTTTCGGGGTTTTGTGCTTTAAAAGCTAGATCTGCTGGCCCGCATTCTCCACCACTATGTAAGGAATCAGCTCTTTGGTTTAAATCTAAAGTTTCGAACATGATTCACATAGAATTATTGAAAGCTTACAATTAACCTTCTCATTTGTCCAGCAAATAGAATGGTTAGTTTAAAGCAATCCTGTAATATATTATTATGTGGCCAACTATAACAATGTAAAAACGGTATCTAATTATTTAATGAGCAAGGTAACAGTATCTGAAGCTGAGACATTAACTTATAAAGCACACAACACACCAACACGGATCTTAAAACGAAACAAAGGTTTATTGCTACTCTACAACACAAGGTATCTACATAACAAACAAACGCACATACACACATATACAGTTTGAGGAGAGTTATGACGGAGAGCGAGTAAGGATTCAACTTCTAGCATTTGCTAAGTTCTTAGCATTGCAACCTGAGAGAAATCATAAAAGCAGAGAATTTCGCTATTCTTTACTACTTAAATATAATTCACACCAGTTCAGCAATGGATAGAAACAGTGTTTGTGTTACTTACGATTCTAATGGGATTTCGGTTTCAAGTTTCGGTCTCGTGAAGTCCTTCCTGGAGTTTCGGCTCTCTGCGGAATTCTGTAGTTATGGCAGTGTTTCAGAGTTCTGATGCGTTGACCCGATGGCTTGTTGTTCAAGCGGTTGCCCAAGCAGATTGGGGGTCGAGCCGGCAGCAAGTGAATGTCGCGGTTTGCTCCGTGATGCAACGAGGCTTCCGGCGAGGCGATGTAACGGCCAGCACGAGAAAAGCAACGTCCGGGCAGTGACAACGGTGATGAGCGGCAAAGACACGGCAAAAGACGACGTAAAGAGTTTCCTTGTTCAAAGTTTATAGGCTTGAGTATAGGTGTGGCCTACACAGAGATTGTCCAATAAGAGAAGCTGCGGGGTGGGATCACACCCTATTCCCTCCTCTAGGAGGTTGGGTTAGCCCTTCATGTGAGAATCATGCATTACCTGCCTTTAATCGAAAGCTATTAAAATAAAGTTTTATAACATGGACACTTTTCATAGTATGGTTTATTCATATAAACCAATGCATTTGAAACTCTCTTAGGTTTCAATCAATATCAAATATGAAATGTTTCACAAACGTTCTGTAGATTTCATGCAACAGCAACAGCTGTAACTCATTACCTCTCCATAACAGTTACGTTAAACACATGGAACATGTACACACAAAAACCTACAGAAAAATAAAACAAACATACATTACTCAAATAAACACAGTTTAATTGAAAGTCCGTTTAAACTCTGGAACTTTCTGATAGCTTCTGTGTCTGCCTGAGATGTGTATTCCCTTGCAGACGCCATTTGCAGGCGTGAAGCAACAGGGGTTTGTTGAGCTCTCTCAAAAACTGGTTTGGGGAGGTCTTTGAGTGTAACCTCTTTATTGTTTTAAGATGTAAACTTAATTTAAATCGCAAATGGCAAGTGGGCCTGTGGATTTGCCTTTTGCTGCCTGTCAGTGGATTGCTTTGAAAATGTAATCAAAGCTCAGATATGTAGACACCGTTCAATCTTAAGAATAATGTGGTGTGTGATTTTTCAGTTCTGGAAAGATCCGTTGACTCCCCACACAACACACACACATATTAAACAGCAAAAGAAACACGTATAGCTTACTAAAAGCCTTTATGTCAGTATATATTTTTTATATAAAATGCAGAGCAGCAAGACCCATGGGATTCCATCAGCCACTCACCATCAGAGTCCTCAGAGGAAGCTGAGAAGAAGAAGAGAAGAAAAAAGAAGCCAAGCAAGAGATGCCAGAAAAAGAGGGAAGGAAATAACGTGTTATTTTGTACATAGTATAGACAGGGCAGCACGGTGATGCAGTAGGTAGCACAATCACCTCACAGCAAGAAGGTCTCTGGTTCAAGCCTCGGCTGGATCAGTTGGCATTTCTGTGTTTTTGGAGTTTGCATGTTCTAACCCCATGTTAGCGTGGGTTTCCTCCGGGTGCTCCAGTTTCCCCCACAAGTCCAAAACATGTAGTGACATTGGGTAAGCTAAAATAGTCTGTAGTGCATGTGTGCGTGTTTCCCAGAGATGGGTTGCAGCTGGAAGGGCATCTGCTGCGTAAAACATGCTGGATAAGTTGGCGGTTCATTCCGCTGTGGGACCCCAGATTAATAAAGGGACTAAGCCGAAAAGAAAATGAATGAATGAATGAATGAGTATAGGCAATGATAGACAAGACAATGTTTGATTAAGATGAAGTGTTTTAAAATGCCTATTTATTAAATGAAGGTTACAAAGTAAATAAATATATTGTGTGTTTGTATATTTGTTTCACTACCTTCAAGATTTTACCCTGTAAACTACAGTAAGCAAGAGGGGAACAAATGCTGTATTTACCCTTTAACTACAGAAAACAAGGAGGGAACAATGCTTCACTTTAATTTACAACCCGCAAATGCTGTATTTACCCTTTAGGTACAGGGAACAAGGGGGAAACAAATACTGTATTTATCCTTTAACTACAGGGAACAAGGAGGGAAGAAGCTAAAGTTCAACGCACTAGTGTATACTTAAACACTAAGAACCAGGCACGTGCAGAGGTGGGGGCTTTGGGTGCTTGAGCCCCTGCCCTTTTTTCTCCTGGAGAGAAAGTGCCCTTTTTTCCTGGGGATAATAATTATTTTTTAAATACTACTAATAATATAATATATGTATAAGTTAATGTGTTTTCTATTTAAGGACAGCTTTCCCTGTCAAACGATAAAAAAAACTACATTTTAAAGTATATCTTGGTTTTAGTCTAGCCGCTCCAAGCGAGCCTCGAACCGGCGATTTGGAAAGAAAAATCACGTGCGAGGCGAACGCTCTAACGAAGACTCTATTTACATTGTTACTCCCGCCTCAAAATAAGAGTGTCAACAGTGGAGTAACGTCTATTAGCGCTTATGCCAACTCCTGCATCTGCATTGCACACGGACTGCATCTGGGCCATAGCTTTACAATCTGGCCCATACACACACTGCAGACGGAGTGTGTGTAAAACATACATTACTAGCTGACCTCCGTTACGGCAGCGCGATATGATCGACAGAACCACCGATGTAAATTCATCCGTCATTCATCTATACTGTGTAGAGGTGAGTAACGGTTAACAAAAGACTACCTAAGGCTCAAATTTAACATTAGCTATTTATCCAAAAGTTCAAAAGCAAATAGGCTATTTTGTCTTGCCAACATCCCCCTGATTAACAAGCGTGTAATAAGTTAGCTAAAGTTTAGCCAGGGCAATATCGTAGGCATTACAGGCTAATGTGATGGAGAAATGACAGCTGGATAGTGAAAATATTGCCCTCTCGTTTTTGCAGTCACACAGAATATATAATGTCAATTGAAGCTATAAAACATGTACACATAGGCTAGCTATGGAAGTCAGTGGCTATCAGTGTGTCCTACATTCTTCAAAATATTTTATTTTGTTCAACAGAAAAAAACTCAAACAAAAATAATAGATTGAAAATGGATAGTTCCCCCAAAAATTTAAATTTACTCACCCTCAAGTGGTTCCATTTCTTTGTCTTTTTATTTTGTTGAACACTAATGAATAAAAGATTAAAACATATATTTTAAAGAAAGCTATAAACTTGAAATCATTGTCTTCCAGAGTAGGAAAAACAAATACCATGAAAGTCAATGGTTACAGGTTTCCTGCTTTCTTCAAAATATTATTTTGTGTGTTAGACAGAAGAAAAAAGTCAAATAGGTTTGGAACAAGTAAAAGGTGAGTAAATGGTGACAGAATTCCTTTTAAGAGTGAGTATATGGTGAATTTAGGGTGAAATCTCCTTAATAATCTCCTTATAATATATTTTATTTATTAAAGTACAATTATTACTATTATGTAATAAAAAGTGCCCTTTTTTCCATTTGAGCCCCTGCCCCTTAAAAGGTCTCTGCACGTCCCTGCTAAGAACAGAGAAAAGTACAGCAGCAGTTTTATTTGATTGAAGACCAAATTACTACATTTTTCTATAAAACATCAGCTATACATTCACTGAAATGCAACAGTTGCAGTTGTAAACCTTTTATTCATTAAACACCCCATATAAACCCAGAATAAGGGTACTATTATTAATGTACTTATGCAGGTGCATGTACATTTGCAGGTTGCATTAGGTTGTCACCACCCTTGCATCATTCTTTACATGTATACAATACTTAAAGAAAAGAACATCGTAAAGTCAATATACTTACACGTTTTTTTTGTGTCTTGAATATCCTATTGTTACCCCCTTATAACCCAAACATTATGGTTTGTTCCTTTGCAATTTATAGAATAGTACACCGTAAATTCAATATACTTACGCGGTACTTTTTGTGTTGAATATCTGGTTGTTACCCCCTTATTACCAAAGCATTACGGTTTGTTCCCTTATACCTACACATACGTTCATTATACTTATACTATACGTACAGAAAAGTACACCGTTATTGCACTGTACTTGCGCAGTTCTTTGCGTGTTAAATATCTGGTTGTTACCCCCCTTATTATCCGAGCATTACAGTTTGTTCCCTTATACCTACACATACGGGGGGGGGGGGTGTATCACAAACAAAAATATGACTAAAGCATACAATAAATGCATCACAAATCAGTTCATTTTAGTTTAATTTGGGTTTATTATCAGTAATGAAGTAATTAAGATAATCAGTAAACACACACACACACACACATAAATGTTGCCTAACCACTGGCCAGTAGCACTACTTAAAAATTAATTTTGCTCTCCTTTCTTTCTGGCTTGCAAATTTCTCAATGACCTTAATGGTTAAAGTCAGTCATCTCAGTCACCAGTCTCTTCTCTATAGACAGCATGGCCAATGCATTCAGCCTCTCTTGCGTCATGCTGTTTGAAACAGCAAACACGTAAAACAGTAAAGGCATGACTTACATCACAACCTGCCAGCCAACTCCGTTTGTCATAACAAGTGCTGAAAGCCCCGAGTGTACGCGCGCCCGCGATCACTTGACTACTGCTGAATTTGCAAGGAAGGTCGATCTGGTCCAAGTTCCTCGATTCTTTTTTTTTTTTTTCATCCAAACGCCTTGTGAACGGATATTTTTGCAAAGTAAAGCCGCGGTCACACTAGAGTTTGAGCTTGTGAAATTCTGTTGCACGGCGCTGCAAAAAGGGCCGGGATTAAACAAGATGATTAGACATTAAAAAAAAGCGAGAGATTGCTCCATGTTTTAAATTTCTGTCCAGAGAGGTCATGTTTTGATCCTGGATTGGTCTCACGCAGTCAAGTGTTGCGATTTCGCAGGTCAGAGTTCACCAAGTTTGAACATGGCACCGCAGCAACCTGCGAAATCTGACGCATGACCCTGCGTTTCCGGTCTGACGCATTCGCGTGCGTATGAATGGAAGTCTAGGGAGGGAAAAGTCCAGTGTGACCGCAGCTATACAATGAAATTTTCCTTTATCTCGAGAAATTGCACTTGCTTTCACTATGATTATAGGTCGGCACAGACGAGTTGCTGCTGAACTGTCTAAGTGAGAATGGTCCAATCACATAAGGCCAATCATATAAAAACAAATATGATTCGTTCTAACAACAAAAATGGGAGGGTTCGGGACGCAGAGCGCTGCGCCCCAAAGACAATTTAAAACCGGCCAATTAGAGCTTATCGTCATATCACGTGCATTGCAAAAGTTCGTGTACCTACATAGACAGTCATTAGTCCGGCGCCCCGCACACATATGAAAAAACATTGTTCATACATTTTTTTTCAATAAATGTTAGTATGACTACAATAAATGTTAGAATGTTATATTTAAATCAATTTATTTAGTTAATATTTGTGATAATAAATATATACATATTAAAGCGGTCTAACTTGAAGGGGGCGGTGCCCCAGCGGCCTCTATTGACCAGCCGCCACTGTTCATTATACTTATACTATACGTACAGAAAATTACACCGTTATTTCACTGTACTTACGCTGTACTTTGCGGGTTGTAAAAGAAAGCGTTACCAAAATCTTTTACAACTCAAAAATGGCTTTCAAAGTATAACCTTATATAACTTTCTTTCTGATTTTTGTCTTATTTATTTTAATTCCATTTAATTATTTAATTCATTCATTCATTCATTCATCTTTTTCGGCTTAGTCCCTTTATTAATCAGGTGTCGCCACAGCGGAATGAACCGGCAACTTATCCAGCATATGTTTTCATGCAGCGAATGCCCTTCCAGACGCAACCCAACACTGGAAAACATTCATACACTCTGACACACATACACTACGGCCAACTACATCTTTGGACTGAATAAAACCAGAGCACCCGGAGGAAACCCACGTGAACACGGGGAGGACATGCAAACTCCACACAGAAATGCCAAATGACTCAGCCGGGGCTTGAACCAGCAACCTTCTTGCTGTGAGGTGATTGTGCTACCCACTGCGTCACCATGATGCCCTTTATTTAATTAAATTAATTATTTTTTGTTCCACTTTTTTCTAATGTTCTAAGTTTCAATGTTGATGCAATCTTGTACACACATGTGTGTGTGTGTGTGTGTACAAGATTGCATCAACACACACACACACACACACACACACACATACATACATACATACATACATATATTATAGGTGGGCATAGATTAATTTTTTTAATCTAGATTAATTTTGAAATTAATCTAGATTAATCTAGATTAAAATGGCTCATTTGAATTCTGCCGAAGGCATTCAGAATATGCGTGCTACCCAAATAATGACTAAAAAGTCATAACTGAACTAAACAAAAATGGAATTAAGACGTGGAGTATGCAGATATTAGTGGCATTATTGAAGTAAACACCACAATCAAACTATTACCGTCATGTAGGACTTTTCACCATAATTTCCAGAATTAGTCGGAAAATAAGTCACCCAAAGTTACAGGGAACTCTTACATGAAAAGCACTTCACGTAAACACCTTAATTATATTATTGTCTATTAAGGCAAATAACTAGATTACAGATGTCCATGTAAGCATAATCAGTAGTGTCCAGGGACGGATCTAAAAAAATTATTCATGGGGTGGCAAGGGGGTGGCATTAAAATTATAAGGGGTGGCAACAACTAAAGCAAGCATCCTTGCATGGTTTTTTTGGATTCAAGGAACGCTATTCTTATTCAGTGTATACACTAGGGTGCACATTTTTACATTGTCCTAAAAAATTAAATAAAGGCTGATGTGTGATTGACTTGAACCTGGTATCTTTATTGGAAAATCAAATAAATTAAAGAAGATGGTATGGTATGTTTAACTTTTCTTTGCTGAGTTCTATGCAAATCTGTAGCGAGTTTAAGTCTATGCCAAATTTGATTAACAAAGCATGACAAACAATGCAGACTGCATATGGATACAACTTCTCAGTGAATCAAGTTTCCTTAAGTCAAAAACAAATAATACACAACATACACTATACTGAACAATTTCGATTAGCTAATGTATCAGGTGTTATATATATATATATATATATATATATATATATATATATATATATATATATATATATATATATATATATATATAATTAAATATATATAAATTTATATAATTAAATATATATAAATTTAAATATATATAAATATAAATATATATAATTAATTTCACTCAAAATTCTTCTTGCAATCATCAATTAATTTTATTTAATATCATATTTTCAAAGTTGTTCTTTAAATATCTTATATTTCAGAGTTAATGATTTCATAGTTGTGTTTGTTTTCAATGTATTGGTGCATTGCGGGAAATGGTACGTGGCCCCTTTAAGTGTCGTTTTCCGGTTCCGCCTGCTCTCGCTCAGTTCGCGGCAAACGCGATCGCGGAGAGGTGAGTTGAAGTGAAGCTCCGGTTAAAACATGTGATATAAGTGTTGTTTATCACAATAATACATGCAGTTTAGTTCTGAAATGCATTTTACTGTTATGTGAACATGTATGAGAGGTTATGTCAGTTATAAGAAGCATGTATTTTTTTGAAGCTCATAAGCATGAGTGAGCATGAGTGGGCAAGCTTTGTGGTGAAAATGATCCCTTTCACTGATAGGTTGGTGTTTTAAAGAAGGCCACAGACCCAGCTTGATGTGCTTTTGTTTATTTTATTCATGCAGGTATGTGCTTATGCTTCTGATATGTTTTTGAATTTATGTATAATGTTTCTCTTTTTTTGGTGTATGTTGAACACATTTTGACTTGGTTTGTGTCAGTTCGCGGCAAACGCGATTGAGGAGAGGTTGGTGTTTTAAAGAAAACCACAGACTCAGCTTGATGTGCTTTTGTTTATTTTATTCATGCAGAATAAAAAAAGCAGTTACTCCCATGTGCCTGGTTCCTTTCGCCTAACACAACACAACGCAGAGTAAAGCGAGGACCGGTCACCTTGGTGCCGTGACTTTCAACTGATGAGTCATCATGGATCCTCCTTGATCAACGCCAGTTTGGTCGCCGGGGTTTACTGCATCGTTGGACATCTGATTTCTGCTTGTACCTGTGTCAAAAGGGAAGAGGTTGGACATTAATTTGTGCATACAAAAAAGAAGAAGTAGAAGTAGTTTATAATTAATTTGACCAAAGACAGTAGAAAAAATCTAAAGGACTTGAAAATAATAATAATTGTGAATTAATTTTACTTTAATGATCTGACTTTTTTTTTATTTATCAACTGTTTATTTTTGTCGATCATTATTAAGATGTTGCAAAAAGGTGAGAAAACAGATCATTCTGCTAGTAATGGGTTTGAATTGGGTTTTGCTTGGGGGCGTATCTTTGGTGAACTTGAAAATACTCCACTAAGGGTGCTTTCACACTAGCACTTTTGGTCCGCACCCGGGTTCGTTTGACGTCATAGTACAGTACGTTTAGCTAGTGTGAATGTGTCTTCTGAACTCGGGTGCGCATCCGTGAACCGTACCAGAGTCCGCCTGAAAGAGGTGGTCTGGGGTATGGTTCGTGCGAACTCTGGTATGGTTCACTTCTGGTATGAATGCAATCGTACCAAATAGCGGAAGTGGACCGGCAACTGTACAACAAACTACCGTTTTCATAACGTTCATTTGTGTGTGTGTGTGTGTGTGTGTGTGTGTGTGTGTGTGTGCGCCACGTATTGTACCTTTGTGACAAGCGGGACTGAGCCAAGCACAGTGATACACAGTGATGTCTGCTTGTCTCCTCCAGAAACAGCTTCTGCAGACACTGTGTGATGTTCTGAATGTTTATAATATTTTTGCGGCAGACAGACGCGAGTCACTTTCTGTATGTCCAAAACTAATGATTCAGAAAAAGCAAATCGACCGCGATGTGCGGAAGTCTCCATTTTGGCGCTTTGCTTTCGTGACTGTCACCTAGCAACAGCCGTAAACAAAACAGCAGCTCTATGACGCAAGCGTACCGGGGTTCAGAAGGAAAAAAGACAGTGTGAACACAAACCAACCGAGAAGGTGGCAAGGGGGGACAATCGAACTTGGGTACGGTCCAGGCAATTGAACCAAGTGTGAAAGCACCCTAAGAGGAACTGTTGATTTTGGTAGTCCCAATTTTTGCTCTACCCGTAATCCTGGTAGAGCGCACAATACTGAACGGTGTGTAAATGCTGATTCACATGATAATGAGCGCAGTAACACTGACCTGAGTAGTTTGATCACACAGCTTGCTCAACAAATAGGTCAATCAATATCTGACCAGCTGAAAAAAGGTAGTGAAAAGAATGAATCTCTTGATAATCAACCACAGAGCATGAGAACGAGCCAGGTTCTCACTGAGTCACCTTCTCTCAATTTAACTGGTATGAAGCTGGTGATGAAGCCTGATGTTAAGGCACCCCCCTGTTTCAGAGGGGATGGATCTGACAAATTAACAGTACATGAGTGGGAAGAACTCATGAACATTTATCTGAAAAAGAAAGGCATTCCTCTACCTGAACAAGCTGATGAAATTATGTCGAACTTAACGGGCAGAGCCAAAGATATAATAAAGATTACTCTTCGTAGCAACCCATCATTGCAGCCACAAAAAGACCCAAGAGTTGTCACGGACATACTCAAGCAACATTTCAGCGACTTGACATATTCTTCTATGCCGCTAGCCAATTTTTATGGTACCTTACCTGTTCCAGGGGAAACTGCTATGGAGTACTGGATTCGGCTTAATAAAGCTGTTGATATAGCAGATGAGTGTTTGAGGAGACAAGGACGAAATATTGAAGATCCCAACCGTGAAGTGACGATGATGTTTGTTAAATACTGCCCTGATCATTCTCTTTCTGCCATTTTAAAATTTAAGACTGCTGATAAATAGACTGCAGCTGAAATACAAGAACGCCTTGATGAATTTCAAGCTGAGAAAAGAGCGCAGATGAAGGCACAGTCTAATCGTTCTGCCTTTACGAAGCCTGTTGTCACTTATGCTCAAGCACCGACTTTGGATGGGGAATTGTCTGGGAATGAACCGGATGTGTCAGCAGGCAAAAATGGGTCACCGTTATCACCATCAGTTCAATCAAGTGACAGTTGCACACAGTCTCTTATCAATCTGCTTGATTGTGTGCTGAAACAAAATGCGCAGACTCCATCTGTACCTGAAGATTATAGACATGCGAATGCGAGGCGGATGTTTTGCAAAGTGTGCAGAGCTACGAATCATTCCACAGTAGCACATTGCAGAAGAGAAGGTTTGTGTCTGTCTTGCTTTGAACATGGACACAGAAAGAGAGAGTGCCCGAACTGGAGTAGTCGACACAATCCAGAAGTAAACTACTCCCCACAAGGAACTGGTCCGTTAAACCATTAGACTCACATTCGGTGAGGGGATGTGTGGGTGATGATGAAACCCTCATAATGGATCTGGAACGGCAGTATGAGAATGCATGTCATACAGTTTCTGATGGTGCTAATGTTATACACACACAAAATATACAGAAATTAAGGTCTTTTGACGATTTATTCTATACCTCTGTGATTGTGAATGACCACTTCCACTTGAACGGAATGCTTGACACCGGCTCTATGTCCTGTACGCTAAGCGAGGCAGCCGAACAAAAGTTGCTGTCTGAAAACGCTGTTTTGGATAAGAGAGCACTCCCGGAGAATATCGTTCTTGTGGGTGTTGGAGGAAGGACGGCGCAACCAAATACTTGTATGAAGTTAACATGAAAGTTTATGGCATTAGCTGTCGAGTTCCAATTCTTGTGGTCCCAGGTCAGCACGATGATTTGATTCTTGGTACTAACCTGATAAAGCACATCGTGAGCAAAATGAAGAACACTGATGAGTACTGGGATTTCATATCACAGAGTCCCACACAGTTATCGCAGGAAGGGGAACACTTTTTGGATGTGATGTCAAGTATCACACGCTGGCGACATGATGAGATCCCTCACAAGATTGGAACACTGAAACTCCAGCGTGCTGTTACTCTTGCTGCTAGACAAGAACATTTAGTGTGGGGTAGACTGCCTAGTAAGACTCCATTGTCCCTAGGGAGCACTATTTTGGTTGAACCAACAACTTCCAAAACTATGCCAAGAATCATCATGAGAAAAAAAAATCGAAAACTGGCAGATGTTTCACCTTGTCTGGCTGTTGAGGATTTCCCGGTCTTGCAGGGCACTGGAAAGATACAGGAGGTTAATTCGGAGATACTAGCTAATGCAAATTGTTCTTCAAATTCAAAATTGCATGATGTTGGATTACATGAAATTGACATCGATCTCTGCAAAGTCACAGATGCATCTAAGGAGAAACTTGTTCAGTTATTGGTCAAGTACAATGATGTCTTTTCTAAACATCCATTAGATTGTGGCGAAGCCAAGGAATTTGAACACTGTATTCGACTTACAGATGAGAGGCCTTTCCGATTGCCATATCGTTGGATTCCTCCTGCCCATTGCCAAAAGCTGCGGCAAGCTCTAACTGAAATGGAGGAGCAAGGGATAATTAGAAAATCTGTCAGCGAATATGCGTCACCGTTAGTGCTCGTATGGAAAAAAGATGGAGGTCTTCGCATTTGTACAGACTTTCGGTGGCTTAATGCAAGAACGCTCAGAGATGCTCACCCACTGCCCCATCAGTCGGACTGCTTGGCTGCTTTAGGAGGTAATAATTACTTTAGTACGATGGACTTAACCTCAGGATTTTATAACATGCCTATGAGGGAACAGGACTAGAAGTACACCGCTTTCGTTACTCCTATGGGGCTACACGAGTACAACCGCATGCCCCAGGGTTTGTGCAACAGCCCAGCTTCATTCATGCGGATGATGCTTAGCATTTTCGGAGACATGAACTTTAGCAGCTTACTCTGCTACTTGGATGATTTACTTGTATTTGCATCTACTGAGGAAGAAGCTTTGAATAGGCTGGAAATTGTTTTCTATCGGCTTAGGATGCATCGCCTAAAGCTAAGTCCTAAGAAGTGCCAATTCTTGCGTGATTCAGTGAAATTTTTGGGCCATATTATTTCTGGAAGTGGCATATCTGTGGATTCTGCTAAGGTAGATGTTATATCTAAAATGTCCAAGTTACAGCTCATGGAGGAGGATGGTTGCACTCCATCACCACGAATAATTAAGTCATTTTTAGGAATTATTTTTTACTATCAACATTTCATTCCTAATTGTTCTGCGATTGCCAAGCCCCTCTTTGCTCTAACTGCAGGTCAAAAAAGACGAGGTAAAGTGAAAACTGGGAAGCATGTTGGCACTTTTCGGAAGCTGAATCCTAGTGACTGGGTGGATGAGTGCAATGTTGCTTTCAGCATGCTTAAGGAGAAGTTGTTGAACTGTGTTGTTCTTGCACATCCTGACTTCTCAAAACCACTCATTCTGTCCATGGATGCATCTTTGGATGGGCTTGGCGCCGTGCTTTCCCAAGTTCCAGCAGGGGAAGAAATAGCGAGACCTATTGCTTTCGCCAGCAAGACCTTGAGTGTGTCACAGAAAAAGTATCCTGCTCACAGGCTTGAGTTTTTGGCTTTAAAGTGGAGCGTGTGCGAAAAGTTCAGATTGAAGCTGGTGCTGTTAAGGAAGATGGTATACAAGATGCGTTTCGATTGAAGGTTGAGTGCCACAAGCATAATGATCATGTGGAATGTCTATCCAGATATTAGCAACCATGTGAGTCAGTAGTCATCAAGACACTTTGCCAAGTTCATGATGACTGGGAAACTGCAACATTTACTCGTGCAGTCCAGTTGGCAGAGTCTGTTTGTCAGGTTGCAGCTGCTAATCAAATCTCTCTGCTTGGATTTTCTCATGATGAGTTGCAAAGGAGTCAAGAGCTTGACAGTACTAATTCAAAAATTCTCCCTTTTGTAATTCGGAAAAGATGCCCTTCTCGACGAGAAAGAGACCAGTTGGATATCAGAGCTCTAACACTCATAAAGCAGTGGGATCGTCTGAAAATCCAGGACGGGGTTTTGTATAGAGTAACCAAGGACCCAGTAAGCAGACAGAAACGTCACCAGTATGTTCTCCCTCAAAGTATGAAGGAAAAAGCTTTGACTGGTCTCCATGATCTTGCTGGTCACCAAGGACAGGCTAGAACAATTCACTTAGCAAGACAGCGATTCTTCTGGCCCAAGATGGACCATGAGATTAAGGAATATGTTAAGTGTTGCAGAAGGTGTATTCTGGCAAAAACACCTGAGCCAGCTGCTAGAGCTCCACTGGAAAGCATCCAAACTTCTGCACCAATGGAGTTGGTTTGTCTTGACTTTTGGAGTGCTGAGGATAATAAGCAGCGTTCGGTGGATGTGTTGGTCTTGACAGATCATTTCACTAAACTCGCACATGCTTTTCCTTGTATTAACCAAACAGCTAAGCAAGTCGCTCGGAAGTTATGGGATCATGTGTTCTGTGTCTATGGGTTCCCTGAGCGGATCCACACAGATCAAGGCACAAATTTCGAGAGTGAGCTTATCGCTGAACTACTGGCCCTTTCTGGTGTCTCCAAATCTCGCACGACTGCCTATCATCCTATGGGCAATGGCATCACGGAGCGGTTCAACCGAACATTAGGAAGCATGATACGTTCATTGCCCTTGAGATCTAAGGATAAGTGGCCACAACAGATACAGACTCTGACTTTTGCTTACAATTCAACAGTACATGAAACGACTGATTATGCCCCTTTTCAGCTTATGTTTGGGCGCATACCACGATTACCTGTGGATGTAATGTTTAAACAAGTTTTAAATGATCCTGTAACTGTTGATTATAGCAACTATGCTGCTGCATTGATGTCCCACCTTTCGGAAGCAGCTGAAATTGCCCAAAAACATGCCACACAAGAACAAAACAAACAGACTGAGATGTATAACCGCAAGATAAAAGGGGTACATCTACACTGTGGAGACAGAGTGCTGATTGCCAACAAAGGCGAGAGTTAAAGATAGTTAGCAGATAAATGGGAACCTACCGTATATACCATCGTGGATAGTGACCCTAAAACACACATATACAAGGTGAAGAATGACAAAGGACTGACCAAAGTGGTTCATCGAAACATGCTCTTGGACATTAGTTTCTTACCAGTAACACTTCCAGAGGAGACATCAGGTGAATCAGCAGCTGAGGAGTGCTCAGATGAATCAGAGTGTGAGAGCTTACTATCAAATTCCACAGATTGCCTGGAGGATGAGACTTCTGGAAACAAAACATATTCACGAGCATTAAACAGAGAACATTCAACAGATTCACTGTCTGTTGACGAACCAATACAACAAGATGTTGATAGTGGTGACACTTACTGTGGTGATTCCAGTTCAGAGAGTCAAACCCATATCCTTTCTGATGAGGCTTCGGGCCCTTGTGATTCTAATAGTGACTCAGTAAATGTAGATGTGTTGACGCCAGGTCACGAACAAGGCAAAATTACAACACGAGCTGGTAGAGTCGTAAAGAGAGTCAACCGTCTAATAGAGACCATGGCCCAAAAGCCATTCAAAATGCCAAACTTGTCGAACAGTTTTCTGAAAAAGTCTCAGTCAGTTTTAAGTTTGTTTTGATGACACTTTGTTTTGACAAGTTTACTTTCTTTTTGCTCCCTTTGGCAGATAATCTATGCTATTAAATTGCATATAAGACACTTTATGTGAGTGAGGATTTCATGCAAATGATTACATATGGTATGGTGTATTTGGCAACATGCTTTACTATGGGGTTTTGGGGCCTGATCACCCTCAAATCTCCCTGTATCTGTCAGGACAGATAGCTTTCAGTGCTGTAATTATGATGTTTGTGTAATGGGATTCCTTGGAAACTCCTCTTCATAGATGTGCAGAAATTTTGATGAAATTAGGGGAGATGAATGTAACAGGTGTTATATATATATATATATATATATATATATATATATATATATATATATATATATATATATATATATATATATTAATTTCACTCAAAATTCTTCTTGCAATCATCAATTAATTTTATTTAATATCATATTTTCAAAGTTGTTCTTTAAATATCTTATATTTCAGAGTTAATGATTTCATAGTTGTGTTTGTTTTCAATGTATTGGTGCATTGCGGGAAATGGTACGTGGCCCCTTTAAGTGTCGTTTTCCGGTTCCGCCTGCTCTCGCTCAGTTCGCGGCAAACGCGATCGAGGAGAGGTGACTTGAAGCTCCGGTTAAAACATGTGATATAAGTGTTGTTTATCACAATAATACATGCAGTTTAGTTCTGAAATGCATTTTACTGTTATGTGAACATGTATGAGAGGTTGTGTAAGTTATATGAAGCATGTATTTTTGAGAAGCTCATAAGCATGAGTGAGCATGAGTGTGCAAGCTTTGTGGTGAAAATGATCCCTTTCACTAATAGGTTGGTGTTTTAAAGAAGGCCACAGACTCAGCTTGATGTGCTTTTGTTTATTTTATTCATGCAGGTATGTGCTTATGCTTCTGATATGTTTTTGAATTTATGTATAATGTTTCTCTTTTTTTGGTGTATGTTGAACACATTTTGACTTGGTTTGTGTCAGTTCGCGGCAAACGCGATCGAGGAGAGGTTGGTGTTTTAAAGAAGACCACAGACTCAGCTTGATGTGCTTTTGTTTATTTTATTCATGCAGAATTTAAAAAAAAGCAGTTACTCCCATGTGCCTGGTTCCTTTCGCCTAACACGCAACTATCTCAGACAACACATAGATTTTTTTTTTACCTTAATTTGGCATTCATTTTTTAAGTATTAAAGTAATTCAGTACCAGGATTTGTTTCTCAACTTCAGCATATCGATGGACTGGACACAGCCAAATGCGTTGTTGTCACGTGACGCCACCCAGATAGCAAAATGACATAATTTCAACCTAAAATCAACGTTTCTTTTGACATCGATTCAACATCGTTTTGCTCATCGGGGTAATGTTGAAACGACGTCAGGCACTCCATTCAAATCTAACCTGAAATCGACACAATTGGTTACTTACCCAACGTGGAATCGATGTTGATATTCAGTCGATCGAAACGACGTTATAGAATCCACACATTTTCAACATGTAATCAACCTAATTGGTTTGTCCACCTGACGTTGAAATGATGTTGATTTATAGTTGATTGGAACAACGTAGAATCCACACATATTCAACATATAATCAACCTAATTAGTTTGTCTATCTGATGTTGAAATGATGTTGATTTATAATCGATTGGAACAACGTAGAATCCACACATATTCAACATATAATCAACCTAATTAGTTTGTCTATCTAATGTTGAAACGATGTTGATTTTAAGTCGATTGGAACAACATAGAATCCACACATATTCAACATAAAATCTATCTAAATGATTTAACGTTTAAATGAATGCTTAAACAACATTTTCAACATTAAACCAATCCATATGACCTAAATCACCATTTTTTTTACAAGAATACATAATATAATTTATTCTGTATATATAACAAAACACACCACAATCTGTCATCATTTTTTATTGATACAAACACACAGCTGTGAATATCTGTTAAGAGCATGAATTCATTCAAACCTTCTACACTTAAACAAACAGAGAAAACATTTAAATTACTGACTAAAATAGTCAAAACCATTTACTCAAAAAGTAAAACTGTAGAATATTAAATACATTTGTCTATTTGTGTTCTATTTCAACATGTATTTTTCATTAGAGTAAAAAATGCATTTTATTTCAGATGTGCATAATAACAAAATTAACTATTAGGGTCAAAACACAGGTTTAAATCACAATGTTTAAACTGTTTAAAGAACAACATTTATTTAATGAATTTAGAAAGATACAATCACAGAAACTAAAATTCAGATGCAACCATAGAAAAAATATTCTTGCTGGATTAGCAAGGTCAATAAATAAAAACAAATTATTTTAGGTTGTGTGAAACTATCGGGAAGCCATTCGTCTACAGTGCCAACATTTACTAGAATTCCATCTCGGATTTTCCAGAAATACGAAGTATTAGTGACGCAGACACTTGTCTGAGAACAAGCTTCAAATATTACAACAACCGGTAAGAATGGCAAGCTTGTTTATTAATTACAATTATTATTTTTTTTTTCAAAATATCATTGTTTAATGACTAAATGCAATAAATAAAATACAGTGCTGCGACCAAAGAATGTAACGTATACTGAATAATCATATGCAATGCACATGATCCTATTATAACGATCACTGCAAACAATAAGCTAAGCGTTCATTTTATATACAAACTGTAAATATAAAAACATTAAAATATTTTAAAGCAATGAAAATCTATATGTAAAAAAACAAAACTACTTTAAACTGTGTCTCGTCAGAGCTGAGCATACATTTTATTTCAGTAAAAAACTGTCCTCTTCATAATATTTCTATTTATTTCTTCTTTGTAATATGGTATGAATTTAAAAAATACGGACTTTCCTTTACGTCTCCTATTCAGTTTTTTTACTTCCTGCTCTCCATCTTAATTTCAAATTTAAATTCCACACCAGGCCAGTAAAATTTTTTTTATTTTATTTTATTTTTTTTAAAGTGTTGAGCCCTGTTGGGTAATTCTCCTTCTCATTAAAACTCAAATGTGCATTGTGTTGTGACAATTACTTAAGATTTTTGTAACAATAAAGATGCATTTAATACAACCATAAAAACGCTAAAAGATTGTCAGTACACTGTACTATAGGCACAACCAGTCGTTTGGTCTCTTTGTGTGAGAGAGGAAAAAAAAACATTTGCAACTTGTTAAAAAAAAAAAAAAAAAAACTTTCTCAGACTTCAAATATACTGGTCACTAACAGAAACTTCAGTCATGGGTGCTGTTCTTTCGCTCCAGTAATACTTTCAGAGAACATAATAGTCAGTGATCCATACATAGGCAGAGAGATTAGTGTGGTGTAGGCAGAACTGGAATAGACGTCTGTTCAGGCACAGGTTACAGATCTTGATGTCTTCAACTGGAGATTTCAGAGAAACTGCCATTAAAAAAATTGTAAGAAAAAAAAAACATGTTACTCAGTAGGAAAATCTCACCAGGTACAGTATCTACTATTACAAAGTACAATTCCAAGGTAAATTTTCAGCTCAACCCACAGTATTGGTACCATAAAATTGCCACAATTTTTGACTCCTCCTCACACAGAATATTAAGTTAACATGGTATTTTGTTAGAAATTAAATGATCTTGGATTTTATTTTCTTGTGAAATTCTAAAAAGCTTAATGATATTAAATATTTTTAAAAATAAATGCGTTTAAAAACATTTGTTTTAGATACTTGTACAAGTAAACTGCAGTAAACTCAAGAGAAAAGCATGTAGACAAAATTAATTTTAATAAACAGGAAAATAAAAAAAAAATGCACACCAGAACATAGCACTACAATCAGAAAAAAAAAAAAAACAGACAAGCATGGTTTGTGAACAATTGAGGTAAAGTTGGTTTTATATTCGGATATTCAGACATTCTCCTCAATAATATAATGTCAGAAAAGTATTCTTTGCAAATTCTAAATAGGGAAATCATATTAGCAGCAAATGACTATCAAAGTACAACATTGTTTACAGTCAACTAAACAGTGTTTATGTTGTTTTGAAGTCACACTTGCATGCTAATTCCGATCGAATATTCAAAGTAACATGGTAAACAATATAGAGACTTCTAAATGAACGAATGTGCGAATATAAAACCAACTTTACCTCTATAAGCTTTTCCCATTCAATGCTGTGGACCGTCTCTGGAGAAGAGTTCGTCACTAAATGTAGAAAAAAATAGAGCAAACAAAACAGTAAACTGACAGCGATTCACTTCGCTAGCGTAATAACGTGTTGAAAAATCTCGTTTAACGTTAGCTCGATGATGCGTAATGTTATTTGCGAACCGTTTCTCATAACTTAGCCTATACGTTAGCTAGAGCAACATTAACTTACATATGTGTTTTATGCTCATTCCAAATCGATTTGACAGATCATCTTATATTTTACACAGGTTAAAAAGCATTGAAGTCATAAAGTGAAGTTAATCGTGTTGAAATCGAAAATTAAATAACCAAAACAGCTTTTCATTTACCTTAACGTTACCTTTATAGATCAGCTGCAGTTAATAGCCTGGGTACGCACAGGGCGACATGGGCTTACTAAAAAACGTATAGGAAGTGGTAAAGTGTTAATTTACACATCTAAAAAGTTACATTTGACATAAATTCTTGGGAAAACGACAAATAAAACATGTGAATCGTCGAATACGACGTGCTTACCTTACAGTTCCGTCCGCTGCCTTCGGTTTGTTAGTTGATTCAAATGATGAGCAGCACCTGTGCCTCACGCTGACTCGCGCAGAAGAACCGACTCCGAGTCCACCAATCAAGTTTCAACATCGAACCAGTGTTATGATTTCGACCAGATGCGTCGGGTAGCCTATATGTTGAAGAGTCAACTTCATTTCGACATCGAACCAATGTTATGATTTCGACCAGATGCGTCGGGTAGCCTATATGTTGAAGAGTCAACTTCATTTCGACATTGAATCAATGTTATGATTTCGACCAGATGCGTCGGGTAGCCTATATGTTGAAGAGTCAACTTCATTTCGACATTGAATCAATGTTTTATTCTCGATGTAATAACCTTCCGACGTACCGACCAAATAAAGAACGTTGATTCAATGTCGAAATTTGATCGACGACTGATACTGACGCTTATAACCAATAATCGACATTGATTCAATGTCGGCTTGCTATCTGGGCAGTTATCAAAGGTTCGGACAATCTTGAATATTCAAGCTACTGAACAATATACTTTTGAAAATAGTTTACAGTTAAGCTGTTAGTCATTAATATATGCGAGGAAATCGGTCAAAAAACACTTTTGGTTTGTTAAAAGAGCCTGATTGACGATTGAGTCATTTGTTTGTGTGATGATCTCGCTGCACTAAATAGGTGCGTTCGACATGAAGCACAGCTGCAGCCGGTGATCAACGAGATTAGCCGAGCGCAGGCGGATTAAATATATAACAAACGCATGAAAGAAATAAGGGGAAACGAGAGGGTAATATAAACACAAAAACGAACAGGCCTATTAAATACAAAGCAATAAACACAAGTTCTAGGAGTTTAAACATCACTAGGCTAATAGTTCTTGTTTAATATGCTAAAAAGGGGTTTACATTTATAGATTTTCCAATAGATATTAGTGTAAAACCCAAAACAAGGTGTTTTGATTAATTTATACATTGATTAAGATTATTTTGGATAATAAAAGCATTTTCAAAGAAGCATTTTAATCCAAAAAGATTGCACAAAAGGACATTCCTAAAATAAGTGAGCTACACTTTAAGTAGAAGTAAGAAAGAGCAGGTACATCAGTGTCACTTTTAAAACTGAATAAACAGCTAGAAAGGAAATAAAATATATATTTTATAATCCTAAAAGTTATTTTATAATTATTTAATAAAATAGTTCTTTATTTGTTAAGAAACCTTTAGGGTGTCAGGATCAATGATGATAATTATTTTATTACAAGTCTGTAGGACTCTTTTGAGTTAATATTTAGGTTATTTACTAAAATATATAATTTAAATCGTTTATGGAGCTGAATACAGTAAATAGTCTGTACTGTATAAAAAAAGGTCGAAAATAAACCTGTGCAAACAATCTAGCCTTTATAACCAGATTATTTAACTAAAGATGATACTGCAGTAAAATATTTGTAGTCTTTTAATAGGCATGATGTGTACAAGATAGAGATGGTATGAAAAGTTAATTGTTTGTTTTGAAATTTGTGAGACGGAATTTGTCCAATAATAAACCCGAAACACACGTGGTTGTTGTCATATGGTGAACTCGGCCAATCGTGTAATATCGGTGTCGTCATCAGAGCTCGTGCAGATGCTCTTCAGACGCTGCGCGGGCTGAGTCAGTCGTCTGATCTCGGAGCGCTGTCGCGGTACTTAAATGCCACATGTGACCGTCACATGGCGTTGGCGCAGCATAAATCCGGACAAAATTTCTAACCAGCATGCACCGCTTTAAGACAGATTTCGATCGATCTGCGCAGCGCTGCATGAAGTCGAACGCACCTAATGTCTTTGATTCACTAAAACGAAGCAGTTCATAAGAGTTGTTTGTTCAGACCACTGACACCATTCATCAAAGGTTCTGACAATCTTGAAGATGCAAGCTACTGAACAACATACTTTTGAAAATAGTTTACAGTTAAGCTGTTAGTCATTAATATACACAAAGATATCAAAATAACTGCTTCGGTTTGTTAAAAGAGCCGGATTGAGTCATCTGTGTGTGATGATCTTGCTAGTTGAACTAATTGATTCACTAAAACAAAGCAGTTCATAAGAGTCGTTTGTTCGGACTATGCTTTATTAGAAAAACAAGATTTTGTTCTATTATTTATGGGTATTAGTGTGGAATAAAGAGCAACAACGGAAATACAGGTGAACAAATCCCGGAGGGTGGTTTAATTGAACAAAGGTAAGATGTAAACAAACTGATAATTAAAGGTTCGCGAAGTTTCGGTGGTGAGTTGTGCTCACTCTCAATGTGGATGTGCTCAAGTGTAGAGTTCACGTACTATATTCTGTAGGAGACAGTGGTTAGTGGCCTGCTGAAGGCGCTTAATCACCCGAAGGGATCGCTTGGTTTCCTACTAGCTCTTCCAGGTATCCGTCCTTGCTTTTCGGGGCGACGCTGATAGATGATTGGGACGTTCGTCACACTATACGCTATTTTTATGTCATCAAAATAGAGAGTCGCTGCTGTAAATCGGTTGAGGAAACACTTTTATTTTTAGAACACTAGGACACTAGTGCTGGGGTGGCAAATGGGGTATAGATCCGCCTCTGGTAGTGTCTTCGAAGAAAATGAAAGATCCAGAAGGGCATCCTGCTGATTTGATTCAAAGGGCACTATTTTGTCACCGGTCAGATATACATCCGCGCTAGTATATCAAGGTGAAAGTCATCATAGCTTGCGTAGAATAGACCCAGCTCCCAACCCAACTTTGAGAATAGATTAACGGCGAAATTTTTTTTATCGCGCGATAAGTGTCTCGCGTTAACGCAGCACGTTAACGCCGATAACGACCCAGCACTAATATATATATATATATATATATATATATATAGGGCGACACAGTGGCGCAGTAGGTAGTGCTGTCGCCTCACAGCAAGAATGTCGCTGGGTCGCAGGTTTGAAACTCAGCTGGGTCAGTTAGCGTTTCTGTGTGGAGTTTGCATGTTCTCCCTGTGTTCGCGTGGGTTTCCTCCGGGTGCTCCGGTTTCCCCCACAGTCCAAAGACATGCGGTACAGGTGAATTGGGTAGACTTAATTGTCCGTAGTGTATGAGTGTATGGATGTTTCCCAGAGAGGGGTTGCGGCTGGAAGGCATTCGCTGCGTAAAATGTGCTGGATAAGTTGGCGGTTCATTCTGCTGTGGCAACCCCAGAATAATAAAGGGACTAAGCTGACAAAAAAATGAATTTATATATATATATATATATATATATATATATATATATATATATATATAAAAATGCAAAATATGCTACAGCTATGCATGAATAGTCACTAGGCAAGAGTACATCTTAATTTTTGTCAAAATGTGTAATAATATATTGTTAATATGGATATTATTATAACTTAATATTATTAAGTTCCCTAGTGTTGGGCTGCGGCTGAAAGGGCATCTGCTGTGTAAAACATAAGCTGGATAAGTTCATGGTTCATTCCGCTGTGGCGACCTCTGACTAATAAAGGGACTAAGCCGAAAAGAAAATGAATGAATAAAAAATATTACTGTTAATAATTAAAAAAAAAATTATACTTATTAACAATTACAGGAAACATTAATATATTATTAAAAGAATGAATAAAAGTAACCATGACAAAAAAGTAATCAACGCATAAAACTAAGATTTACTCAAACTTACTCTAACAATCACGCATTACAGACAGAACCCCATGTTCTGCACACAGCTGGGCCAATTCTGCAGATGATCAGCAGAACTTCAACAGGCCATCATCATCATCACCAACATCATCAACATCATCCCTCATTGCTGCAGTCAGACTGGAACAGGGTTGGGACACGAGGCTGAAGATGAAGATACCACGAGTGGGGTCTGGATGCAGACCTGGTGCAGTGCAATCTGTGCTGCATCCAATGCTTTTTAATGCGCTCATCTAACCCCACCCCTAACCCTACCCGTCACAGTGATGTCCCTCACTCCATTGAGTGCATTGTGTCTGACATTGCATCGCTGAATGATGCAATCTCAGCTTGCATCATAAAGGCTGCATCCAGATACTATTGGATACCCCACAAAATCTGGACCAGACACACGGGCAGGTGGAGGGATCCAGGGTCTCGTCCACGGCACTACAGTATCTCCATCATTATCTCCGGCACACTGCTGTGCTTCACTCTTCCTCACTGCACACACCAGTCTGAGCACATTTACAGATTCATTCATTCATTCTTTCATTCATTTTCTTTTCGGCTAAGTCCCTTTCTTAATCTGGGGTCGCCACAGCGAAATGAACTGCCAACTTAACCAGCATATGTTTTATGCAGCGGATGCCCTTCCAGCTGCAACCCAACACTGGGAAACACCCATACACACTCATTCACACACATACACTATGGAAAATTTTAGCTTACCCAATTCACCTGTACTGTATGTCTTTGGACTTGAGGGGGAAACCGGAGCACCCAGAGGAAACCCACGCGAACGCGGGGAGAACATGCAAACTTCACACAGAAATACCAACTGACCCAGCCAAGGCTCGAATCAGCGATCTTCTTGCTGTGAGGCGATTGTCCTACCCACTGTGCCACAGTGATGACCCTATATTTAATTATATATATATATATATATATATATATATATATATATATATATATATATATATATATATATATATATATATATATTCATTCATTCATTTTCTTGTCGGCTTTGTCCCTTGCGGGGTCGCCACAGCGGAATGAACCGCCAACTTATCCAGCACGATTTTACGCAGCGGATGCCCTTCCAGCCGCAACCCATCTCTGGGAACTTCCACACACACATTCACACTCATACACTATGGACAATTTAGCTTACCCAATTCACCTGTACCGCATGTCTTTGGACTGTGGGGGAAACCGGAGCACCCGGAGGAATATATATATATATATATATATATATATATATATATATATATATATATATATATATATATATATATATATATATTTTTTTTTTTTTTTTTCCAGTTTTTTTTCCACCACCACGTTGCCTCTATTTACAAATACAAATATTATTAAAATATTGTAAACAGACACTCATTAAAGGGATCATACCTGATTGGGTTCACTTGGTAAACACATACATTTTAAATTACCTGAGACCAGAAGCACCAAACCTGACCCATGCCCAGATTTGGACCCAAACTCACTCTGGTCTCCATCAGACCTCAGGTTTTAGATCTAAGTGAATCCATGAAGACCTTAATTACGTATTAGTCAAATATGTCTATGATTTTAGGAATAAATTTAGGATGAATTAATAAACAAAAATTTTTTTTTTGGTATAATACTCTTCATAATGCTTTTTCTAGTGGGAAGCAAGTGTGTCTGATGCAAGTCAAATTCATGGAAATCAGGTGAGCTACTATATATGCACATAAGATGTGCTGCTGTGACACAGTAGAAACTATACAGTGGTGTCCATTGGTTTGAACTTGGTTTGGATCTGGTATGTAAACCTTGAATAAGACATGTTCTGGAGATAGATAGATAGATAGATAGATAGATAGATAGATAGATAGATAGATAGATGCTCAGCTGGATAATAAGGAATGCAAAACTAAAAATAGTGAAAATTTCAAACATTTCAAACAAAAATCAAACATTTACAAAAGGTAAGGAATAAAACCCTCTCTGTACCTGTAGAGATGGATGGTTTTCAATGCTGCACCCTGTGTCTGTACCTGTGCAGCTGCTGGTCCCTCTGGAGCAGTGCTGGTCACCTCGTCTTCATTTGTGACAAATTTCAGCATTGAACCTCCATGTACAATACAGAAGAAATTAGTCAAAGAAAAACTCACGACATATTATTAAAACAATGGGCTAGTCAAGCACTCTTCATAATGTGTATAAACTACAACCAAAATGTGGATTTAACTTGCACTATAATCTATGCTGACAAACACTTACCCTTGCTTTCAGTATAAATCAAAGACATTTGCGGTTATAAGAATTATTTAGTGTACTCATTCATTCATTTTCTTGTCGGCTTTGTCCCTTGCGGGGTCGCCACAGCGGAATGAACCGCCAACTTATCCAGCACAATTTTACGCAGCGGATGCCCTTCCAGCCGCAACCCATCTCTGGGAACTTCCACACACACATTCACACTCATACACTATGGACAATTTAGCTTACCCAATTCACCTGTACTGCATGTCTTTGGACTGTGGGGGAAACCGGAGCACCCGGAGAAAACCCACGCGAACCCAGGGAGAACATGCAAACTCCACACAGAAACGCCAACTGACCCAGCCGAGGTTCGAACCAGCGACCCAGCGACGTTCTTGCTGTGAGGCAACAGCACTACCTACTGCGCCACTGGGTTGCCTATTTAGTGTACTTTTAAACAAAAATTTTACCATTCAGAAAAAAATAATCATTAATGAATTCATGCAATAAAATGGTTTATGGCCCGTGGCTTACTGTAATTTGACTCATTTTATATTATTGATCTTTCAGAAATCACAGAATGAGTCAGTTTTGTTATTTCATATTGTAGTGTACAAAAATGAAAAATCGCCCTATTAAAAACACACCAATCCACCGATGTACAGACGAAAGAGACAGCAGTAATAAGAAATGTATAGAGATTTGTATAAAGATGTATAAAGATCACAGGACTCAATGACTACAGACCTGTTACCTTAATATCTGTGGCCATGAAGTCATTTGAAAGACTGGTGCTAGCTTATCTGAAGGACATTACTGGACCCTTGCTGGACCCCCTGCAGTTTGCCTATAGAGCAAACCGGTCTGTGGATGATGCAGTCAACATGGGACTGCATTATAACCTACAACATCTGGACAAAGCAGGGAACTATGCAAGGATTCTGTTTGTGGACTTCAGTTCTGCCTTTAACACCATCGTCCCATCACTGCTCGAGTACAAACTGACCCAGCTCTCTGTTCCTAGCTCTGTCTGTCAATGGATCACCAGCTTTCTGACAGATAGACAACAGCTAGTCAGACTGGGCAAAATCACATCCGACAACCATCAGCACTGGTGCCCCCCAGGGATGTGTTCTATCCCCACTGGTCTTCTCCCTGTACACCACGACTGCACCGCAAAAGACCCCTCCATCAAGCTCTTGAAGTTTGCTGATGACACTACTGTTATCAGCCTCATCCGGAACGGTGACAAGTCTGCATACAGACAGGAGGTGGAGCGGCTGGCTTTATGGTGCAGATACAACAACCTGGAGCTGAACATGCTCAAAACAGTTGAGATGATAGTGGACTTTAGGAGAAACCCCCTTGCACTCTAACCTTAACCCTAACACCCAGCACAATACCTGTTCGAACTGTTACCGTCTGGTCGGCGCTACAGAGCACCAAGCACAAAAACAGCCAGACACAGGAAAAGTTTCTTTCCTCAGGCCATCTACCTCATGAACAGTTAAATATTCCCCTACTGTGCAATAAACGAGCAATATTTTCTCATACACACTTGTACACAGCACCTTATAACAATATACAATGCAATACTTTCTCACACGCATTTGTACACAGCACCTTATAACCTGTATATTTATAACAAATCTGTACATACAACTCAACATTCATATCCTTTGACTAACTGCATCTCTGTTTAATGTTTATTGTCTTTTTTCATATTTATTTTGTGTTGTCACTTTTCACTTTATGTACACTGGAAGCTTCTGTAGCCAAAACAAATTCCTTGTGTGTGTGAAGCACACTTGGCAATAAAACTGATTCTGATTCTGATAGAAATAGACAAAACAATAAACAACTGCAAAGAATTATATAATATATAATTATATTATATAATAACTATATAATAATAAATATGCAATAATAAATAAATAATGAAACAATAATGCAGTGCATGTGTATGTAGCTGCTGTACAAACAAAATTGTAAAGTATTGCATAAGTTGATAAAAATAATAACTGAGATTGTGTAATTATCAGCAACATGGGGAAGAGAGGCAAATGCGAAAAGTCATAGAACATGTCCTATCATAGTTTAAGCACAATGCATAGCCGCAAAGCAAGAAACTGAACGTAAACAACAACAAATAAGGCAAATTTGGTCCAGTATACGCGTACGCGTAAAAAAAAAAAATTACATGTTTGTTTTTGTGTTCATTATAAAATTAATTTTTTTAATGTATTTAACAACATATTATCAATATATATTTTATTTCAAGAGTTCACACTTAGCTGATTATTGATAATAAAAGATTGTTTGGCATGCTGTCCCGGGAGAGAGCCCAGAGCTTATGAAATCCTCGAGCCCTGGGCTCCCTCCCGTTTGCAGGGCAAGAGGGAAGTTTGAGCTCAGGTAGAGCTCGATAAACTCCCCTGGCTTATTCTAGCTGAATGATGGATATGGATGACTGAGGAGAGGTGTACTATGGTGTACCTAGGTGTACTAGGAGAGGCTATGGTATAAATTTTTTGTGGTTTACTTAGGGTGCAAGTTATTTGGACTGTGGGAGGAAACCGGGGAACCCGAGGAAAACCCACGCGAGCATGGGGAGTACAAGCAAAACTCCACATAGAAATGTTGTCTGGTTTAGTAGGGACTTAAACCAGCAACATTCTTGCTGTGAGGCAACAGTGCTAATCACTGGGCCGCCGTGTCGTCCATCTAACAAAGGGGGGAAAGTAGAGGTGGGTTGGGGGGGTTCTTCAAGACGAAGATATTGAGATAAGAAAACTCTGGTTATTTATAGTGAGCTAGGAGAAGTCTGATTGGATAATCGATCATGAGCTGATGCTGGAACAGCTGAGAACAATCATAAGCACGTGATCCTCTCGAAATTTATTTATACATAAACTTCACTTCAAGAGTTCACACTTAGCTGATGATTGATAATAAAAGCTTGTTTGGCATGCTGTCCCGGGAGAGAGCCCTGAGCTTATGAGATCCTCGAGCCCTGGGCTTCCTCCCATTTTGAGAGGGGAATTTGAGCTCTGGTAGATCTCGATAAACTCCCCAAAGAAGCCTTTTTTACACTCGGGAGAGCAGCTGCATATTGAAGGAACCCCCCAAGAGGCATAGATCAATGCTATATTCGGCTGCTGGATATAACTTGGGTATGGAACTCCTGCGGGAGTTGAGCTAGGGGGACTCAGTGGGAGTCAGAACTGTGTGAGTAAGGGCCTATGCGGAAAAAAGGAAAGGATAGCGGATGACTCAACGCTAGAAGAAAGAAAGAAAGCAGAGAATTTGACGCTGAAGAAAGAAACTTAGCGGAGGAACTCAACGCTGTAATAGGAGAGCGGAAGGGGGTGAAGAAGTATGAGAAAACGTAGAAATGGAAAATATTTTTTGGGAGTAAAAAGGTAGCGGAAGCACTCAACGCTGTAAGGAAGTAAAAGAAGGGGCAAATAAGTCCCGGAAGGGAGATAGAAAGAGGGGCGGAGGATCTCAACGCCAGAAAGAAGAAAAGTGAAGATTTTATTATTATAATTTTTTTTTCTCTAGTGGCCGGGATGGGGAAGTGATTGACTCCTGTGGGAGTCGAAGCTCGGGGTAACTCCTGTGGGAGTTAGAGCTGCGGGGGCATTACTCTTGCGGGAGTCTGGGAAAGGGAGGGGGCGGTGGAGACTCCTGTTAGTGGTGGCCGTGGTGGGACTCCTGCGGGAGTCGAAGCTCGTTTTAGTCACTCCTGCGGGAGTTAGAGCTGGGGTTTGAGGGCCTATTTGAAAAGAGAAAAAGTAGCGGAGGAACTATGAAGTTAGATCAGTAGCAATACCCGAGAGCTTGCAAATCTAAATGTGAGAACTTGTAATAATAATATTTGTATGTGTAGGTTGAAATGTACACTCACAGCTCTGATGTGAACAGCTGAATCTCTCAATTTGCACTCACACACAATAATCCACACACCTGTGTTTTGAATTCGAAGTTGAAGATTAATACTTGTGTATTTGTAAAATGACATTCACAAACACAAAATGACAGACACAGATGTGCATGTCAAATTTGATTGCAGCTTCGCTGTACAACCACAGGTCGGCGCTCACAACCTCTCAGATTTGCCAGTTCAACTACAAATCTCCCGCGCTCTGACTTTTGCTACACATCTTGCGCAATCTCTGTAGCAGAACTCATTTGTGTACTCATAGATGCAGAGGCGCGAGCAGCGCGGGGCGTGGGAGGGGCGGGGCAGGGGTAAAGAGGTTTTATTGGCTGATGCCTGACCAATGAACAATGCCGCTAGCCAACGGGACTCGGCTGCCGAAGAATAATTTATATGATTATTTTATTATTTCGGTTTTTTTTTTGCTAATTTCTCAAAAGATGTTTGATTACTCAGATTACTGTGAAAACTTTTAATCGAACCATGAGACAGAGAGCTGTCACAACAAACAACAAAAAGAAGAGGTTTAAACTGTACATTTCGAGTTACATCGATCATTTTTGGAGGTGCATATTATGCTATATATAAGAATAGCAATTAAACGCTTGTCTTGTCTGGTTCATACAGGGTTTTTGTTATATTTTAATTACCTGCATCATTTCTCTATTCATCTATATGTCTATTTACATGTTTGTGTACTTTGTGTCTTTAAAGGAGAGATCAGCGTGTTTCTGGTCGATGAGGAACTCAGAGAAGCTGCATAGCTTGAATGGGAAGTTATTTATGCTCAAGATGAAATGATGATCCAGCTCATCTACAAAGACATCAAAATGTTTCAGACCATTCGAGAGAAAGCTGACCATTTCTTTCTTTACCTGTCAAGATGACTACAGATTTGAACAAACACACACTCACACAACTTTTAATTAGATAATTGTTTAATATTGTATTTTTACACATTACTGTAAGGGAAATGTTTAACATTATTGTCAAATAATTTATATTTACATAACTGCAGTGCAAATGTCTAAAGATATTTACTTTTTTACAATACTACAGTGCAAATGTCTAGTTACTTATCTGTACATATTTCAGGGTTTTTCGGTGTTGAAAATGAGTTGTAGGTGGTGTCATTCACTATATTTTTGCTACTTGAAACAGACGGAGGTGGTACAACATTTTGATGGTGATAGCCACCTTATTATTCTCTATGCACAAAAACCCTGCATATTTACAGAGCAAGTATCTAAAGTTATTAATATTTACATTGCTGCAAATGTTAACTCAGATTGATCTTATTTATGTTTAAATGTTTGCATTAATGCATTGAACATTAATGTTTATTACATTAACAAATTTATATTCCTGCCGTGCAGGCAACACTGCATAAATTATGTACAGTATAAGTGTTATATTATTTTTTACAAGAATAAATTCAAGTTTGTGATTATCCATCAAATGTTATCTCCTCTTTAATATTTTGCTCAAGCCTTTACTAAAGGCAGAAAGCAAGCTATTGTGTAAAGCTGGTTGATGCTTGCTAGAGAGAGATGATGACTGTCCAGCTTGTGTTGCTTCACGCTGCAGATGAGATGCTCAATATGGACCCTGAGTCAAGTGATGGATGGTGTCTCCCTCACCCAGTTGCTTTTACTCTGGACACACGTATCATGTTGTAGGATGCAAGTTGTGAACCTAAATCAGATGTATGTAATGTATAAATCAGGAAGAAATTAACCTGCTTTAAAAATAGTTTTAGGTTTTGCAGATAAATGCCTTTTATTACTACATTTGTACATTGAATGTTTTGTCTTAAATAGCTATGTATGTGTATGTCTATATATGTGTATATATAATGTATGTATGTATACTGCAATTTAGTGAAGTTTGTGACAGTTAATACTAAAGTACTGTAGCATTCATTAACAGAAAGTTGTAAATACTGCAATATATACAGTATAATACAATTTACCATATGGTTCAAAAACTTAATATTACTTACTATAAATACTATTAGAACTTTTATTGGTATATACATTTCCGTAAAGTTAATGATATTTATCAAACATCTTTTGAGAAATTAGCAAAAAAAAAACTAAATAATAAAATAATCATATAAATTATTCTTCTGGAGGCGAGTCCCGTTGGCTAGCGGCATTGTTCATTGGTCAGGCATCGGCCAATAAAACCTCTTTACCCCTGCCCCGCCCCTCCCACGCCCCGCGCTGCTCGCGCCTCTGCATCTACGAGTACACGGATGAGTTCTGCTACAGAGATTGCGCAAGATGTGTAGCAAAAGTCAGAGCGCCGAAGATTTGTAGTTGAACTGGCAAATCTGAGAGGTTGTGAGCGCCGAACTGTGGTTGTACAGCGAAGCTGCAATCAAATTTGACGTGCACATCTGTGTCTGTCATTTTGTGTTTGTGAATGTCATTTTACAAATACACAAGTATTAATCTTCAACTTCGAATTCAAAACACAGGTGTGTGGATTATTGTGTGTGTGTGCAAATCGAGAGATTCAGCTGTTCACATCAGAGCTGTGAGTGTACATTTCAACCTACACATACAAATATTATTACAAGTTCTCACATTTAGATTTGCAAGCTCTCGAGTATTGCTACTGATCTAACTTCATAAGGAACTCAACGCTAAAAGAAAGAGTTGCGGCGGAATTGGGTGCTGAAAAGAAAAGAAGCGGAGAGATTCACGCCGAAAAAAGGGGGGAGGGATATTTGCGGAGTATAGCTCGCGCTTGAACGGATTAAAGGAAGAGAAAATAAAATGTATGAGTCAATGAGTCATGCTCATGCCCTTGAACTCTGGTAGTTGGATGTCGGCTGGAGCCCATGGTGAGCTGCTGTGGTGGCTGCCCCTATTCTGAATGAGCGGCTGGAGAATGGTCGGAGGGAAGCCTCAAAGGCGGAGGACTTTTTAAGTGTTTTTGGAACCAAAAGCGTGTTACTGGATGGTTAGCGTCATCAGTAAAGAGGGGAGCGAGTGTGTGGATGCATTTGGACAGTATATGGAGGGTAATGGGTTGTCTAGATGGGGGGGGGCTCAATAATAACAGGTAAATACTCTTCTGCAGAGGCGTTTAAACTACTGTAGCATTGCTGGGGAGTGTGTCAGTAGTGGTATGTTAAATGGAAGTGTATGTGAGCGTTATGAGTGCTCCTGTAGGAATGTTAAATACTGTCAGTAGTGATATGTAGAGATGAAAGTGAGTAAAGGCTCAGCTAGAGCGTCACTGCAGTTGCAGTGGTGCTATGGGTGGGTGTAGCTCAGCGGAGCATCTCCGCTGCTGCAGAGGTGCTGAGATAAGATATTGAGATAAGAAAACTCAGGTTATTTATAGTGTGTTAGGAGTCATCTGATTGGATAATCGATCATGAGCTGATGCTGGAACACCTGAGAACAATCAGAAGCACGTGATCCTCTCGAAATTTGTTGATACATAAACTTCACTTACACTCAGTTTTTGTTAATATTATTAAATGAATGTTGGTGCCCCCCTCCGGAGTTGAGGCCCTATGCAGCCTGCATACTCTGCGTATAGGGAGCAACGGTACTGCATTTATATTTACTTTATCCAAAGTAACTTGTAAATGAGGAATACAGAAAAGACCATGCTTCAGTGGACAAATTGGCAAGCTGTTCTTGTTTGTCCTCTCACTTCAAGAACAGTGAGCAGGGCAGTGCCAGTTGAATGCTGTACAGAAAGTTTTGAGAAAGGTAAAGACTTAGTAGGAAAAGTAGGAAGAAGGGACATCTGTTGGGTTCAAAGGTAATTTCTTAAGCAGAAGAGCTATCTGAGCTAAATGAAGGAGCGTGTTAAGTGAGTACAAATACAACTGAAGGAGAAACTTAAAGAAGGAGATAAGATGGAGTAGGATCAAGCTGAAAAACAGGAAAATGGAAAAATTTGGAGAAACACATGGGATATTTGCATATATATATATATATGTATTTATATATATATGCAGTAGGGGTGTCAAAATTAATTGTTTCTTCGGTGCACCGCGATGCAGACGTGGACAATTCGGTATCGGTTCAGTAATAATCATAACCGGTTATTATGTACTGACGTCATTATCTCCTATGCGATATGTCGCGGTAGCTTACTATGGCGAGGGAGGTGAGCGCGAGTGTTTACAATGCTTCGCCTACTTGACGCACAAACTGTGCACAATTTCACTGCGTGTGTGTTTTCTGGACACTCTTTCACTGACACTTACAGCAGAAGCCCCTATTTCACTCCATTACTCTCTCTCTCTCTCTCGCTGTGGCCCATTTGACCTGCTGGCGTGACTTTTTCTCTCCCCTCGGCTGATACGGCAATACTTCTGGATAGAGGTCTGCATTCCCGCGGGTGTAAGGCGGAAGCCGCTGGACCAGACCAGATTTCTTGCGGCGCGGAAATAAATTTCCGAATAAATCGCGGGAGCGGTCGGTAACTCTGGTGTAAGTTGAACGGGAACGGGCGGTCTAACAATATCGCTCCCGAGCAAGCACGTGTGTGTGTGTGTGTTTATGTGTGTAAATGAGAGAGAGCGATGCTGTGTGTTGCTGTCTATGTTTGTGTGTGCGTGTATGTGTGTGAATGAGAGGGCGTGATGCTCTGTGTCGCTTGCTTGGTGCTGTGTGTCTATGTGTGTGTGTGTGTGTGTTTATACAGACAGCCCCAAATATAAAACTGTGTTTGGGGAAAGCATCGACAATGCACCGTGATGCACCGAGATATCGAATTGAACCGAATCGATGGCATGATAATCGTAACCGAACCGAACCGTGAGACCAGTGTAGGTTCACACCTCTAATATGCAGCATGTGTTACTCAACACTGGATGCGACACATTTTTACAATTATTATGGGTTTAAAATACACGTGGTTTATTTATATTTTGCACACGGATCATAAAAACCATAATGAATTATTGGTAAGCATGCTCTTTTTATTATTACACAAATGTTATAGAAATAAATTGATGATGAATAGTAGTTAAATATTCACAAATTTCGAAATTACTTTTCATACACATATTGTTCATTCTATAAACATTTGACTGTGTTTGTCAAAATTGTTTTATATTGTTGTATTAAGAGAATCTGTTATCATATAGTAGTAGAGACTTTGTTTAGGTGGATTTGGGGAATGTAGAAATGTGTTTGTAGTCTATTTAAGCATTTTAAACTTTAGATCAGATGTCAATGCTTTTGAACATTGAAGGTCAAAAAGTTGGAAGTCCTGTTAAAGTGAACATGCAGGGATACAAGCTTATTTGTAGTTATTCAAATATTCTCATTCTTGTGTAAAGGCAAATACACACTCTCACACTTACACACATAGGTTGGACTATGGACTACTTTAACTTCAGGATTCATTGATGAACTGCAGTCTGTGCTACTAAAGACAAAATTGATGATGAAACATTTGAAGTGTAATTTTATCCTTCTGCTCTCCACATCTGCAAAGGTAGGTTGAAACTCACAGCTTTATTTGTGCCCAGTGAAGTAGAGAGTATGTATTTCAAATGGCTATTAAAGGTAAAAAGTAAAAGATGACTTTATGCTACCTGATTGTTTTTAGTAAATAAAATTATTAACTGTAGCCTACATATACTGTACATGACTATATTATACTGTAATCATAACGCAGCATTTGATTGCAATTTTTGTTTAAAAAGCTTAGATGAACGGCAACTCTTAGAAACTGAATAAGTACTAAATAAATATAGCTTGATTAGTTTAATTGAATTAGTATGACTTCACAAGCATCTCCCAAATGATAATAATATAATTTACAAGAGGCATCATTTTGGAAAAAAAAATATTTCTCTTTACATTTGAACATAAAGTGGCATGTCCAAAATTATTCATACCCTTCTTAATAATTAAAAGATGTTTTTAATGGTGCCATTTAATGTGATTATGTTCCCTAGTCAACTGGCTGAACCCCCCCACCCCCCCACCAAAAAAAAAAAAAATAGATTCTCCAAATTATGGCAAATGAAGGCTCCTTCGTTGTGACCAAAAATACATTTTTGTTTCATCTGACCATAAAACAATAAACCAGGGTCACACTTTATTTTGATGGTCTGTTTATTGAATTTAAGTTACATTGCATCTACATGTCAACTAATTCTCATAGGATTATAAGTAGACTGTTGGGTTAGGGTTAGAGTTGGTGTTAGTTGACAGAATAATAATACATTCATTCATTCATTCTCCTTTCGGCTTAGTCCCTTTATTAATCTGGGGTCGTCACAGCGGAATGAACCGCCAACTTATCCAGCACATGTTTTACGCAGCGGATGCCCTTCCAGCTGCAACCCATCTCTGGGAAACATCCATACACACTTATTCACACTCATACACTATGGAAAAATTAGCCTACCCAATTCACCTGTACCACATGTCTTTGGACTGTGTGGGAAACTGGAGCACCCGGAGGAAACCGACGCGAATGCAGGGAGAACATGCAACCTTCACACAGAAACGCCAACTGACCCAGCCGAGGCTCGAACCAGCGACCTTCTTGCTGTGAGGCGACAGCACTACCTACTGCGCCGCCATAATATTAATAATAAATTTTATTTGTATAGCACTTATCCTACATACATGCAACTCAAAGCACTTCACAAACAAAAAACAAGCATTGCAAAATAAACCAAATAAAAAAAAATGTATAGACAAATAAAGCAAAATATACAACAAATATATACTCAGATAAAAGCATACATGCATGTATGCGTATGTATATCTACACAATCACACACACACACAATAGTTCCTACATATGCATTTACATCCACACACCGTACATGATTACATAAACCTACACAAATAAAATACACCTACATAAAATGCATACACTTCACATACTGTTATATTTATATGCAATTTTAGAAAGGTGCGTCTTTACACACTTTTTAAAAACATGAATGCTGGGGGATTCTTTCACTTCATTTGGGAGACAATTCAAAATTTTTGGAGCATAGTGACTAAAGGAGGTGCCACCAGATCACATCAGATTTACAGAGCAAAATTTTAATAGTCCAGTGCTAGAAGAGCGTAGCAAATGGTTTGGATCATATTTCGATAAGCAGTCAGAAATGTTGGAAGGTGTCATGTTGTGTAGTGCCTTATAATCTAATAAAATAATCTTAAAATCTATCCTTTGGTGCACTGTGTAACCAGAGGGATGTGACACTGACAACAGGGGTGCGGATCCACATGCAGGTTTATTAGCAGGATGGTCAGGCAAGCAATGATCAGAACAGGAGCAAACAGATGTATGAGGGCAATCCAGAGTCGTAGTCAATATAACAGGCAAATGGTCAAAGGCAGGCAGCAGACAGGATGAACAGACAGACGTGGCAAAGATCAAAACCAGGCAAACTAGACAAAGAAAATTGTTTTTCAGTGGTGTCACTGAAAAACAGATAACAGACTCGGTCTATATTGTGTGTTTGTGTGCTGACTATTCACCTTATTCTCCGCGTACGAGCGGGCGCAGCCATTTGAATAATTTTGGCACGAGACTTCCGGTCTCATTCACTTCCATTCATTTTTAGACGTTAAAAACAGCTCGTTCTGCTGCTTGATGTTGCAAACTGAGGTTTTCTTATTATATTATTCTATTTTGTCTGTATAATCATGCTAACACTTGTTTGTAGAGCAAGTAGTTTGACCGTTTTCAGCCGTTTATTATTCCTAGTCATTTCTCCCATAGGTAACTGAATCGGAAGTTCTAAAACAATCGCAAAAACGAGCGCACTTCCGCATTGAAGAATAAGGTCAATATAGTGCAATGAGTTAGTCCTTGAGTGGCTGAGGGTTAGCAATCAGTGGTGACTTGCATCAGATGTGGGTGTGTGGCATGACTGAATATGTAGTCTGGAGGATCAGGCAGTGACTGAGGATCTGGCAACTCTGGAGGATCAGGCAGTGACTGAGGATCTGGCAACTCTGGAGGATCAGGCAGTGACTGAGGATCTGGCAACTCTGGAGGATCAGGCAGTGACTGAGGATCTGGCAACTCTGGAGGTGGCGGTGGCAGCTCTGGCAGTAACAGCTCTAGTGGTGGCAGCAGCTCTGGCAACTCAGGTGGTGGTGGCCATTCTGTTGGCTCAGGTGATGGCATTTCAAGAACAGGAACAACGACAGGAACTATGGCAGGAACAGACTCTGAACAGGAAGCCATCTTATGAGCTAGTGGCAGACTGGCGCTTACCATTGTGTGAGCTGAAGGGTTGGTTGTGGCCATTTTGTGAGCTGGAGGACTGGAGGCGGCCATTTTGTCAACTGGAGGAGGCAATCTTGTGAACTGGAGGACTGGATTGGGCAACAAGCCCCGTCGCCAGCGGGTCTTGCGGTTTATTGCCCCCCTCTAAAAAACATTTAGGGGTTTCCTCCTCCACTTCGCCAACAGTGAAGGGGGACCCGGACATTCTTAAGGCCAAATCAATATAATGTCCTAATGTCTCATGGGGTTTGTGCAATCGCATGGTGGAATATAATGGTTAAGACAGTCCTCCACGAAAGAAAATCTTTAAACACAACTCACTCATTGATGTTAGATGTGCTAGTCAAATGAATTCCTCCACATACTCCTCTATAGAGCTGGCTTCCTGACGCAGACACATGATCTTGATACCCGCTGGATCCATGTTTAGTTGAGTCTTCTGTAACCAGAGGGATGTGACACTGACAACAGGGGTGCGGATCCACATGCAGGTTTATTAGCAGGATGGTCAGGCAAGCAATGATCAGAACAGGAGCAAACAGATGTATGAGGGCAATCCAGAGTCGTAGTCAATATAACAGGCAAATGGTCAAAGGCAGGCAGCAGACAGGATGAACAGACGGAGCAAAGATCAAAACCAGGCAAACTAGACAAAGAAAAACGCGTTGTGGTGTCACTGAAAAACAGATAACAGACTCAGCCCATATTGTGTGTTTGTGTGCTGACTTTATAGTGCAATGAGTTAGTCCTTGAGTGGCTTCAGCTGAGGGTTAGCAATCAGTAGTGACTTGCATCAGGTGTGTGTGTGTGTGTATGTGTGGCATGACTGAATATGTAGTCCTTATACCAGCAGAATTGTAGTCCTTGTGAATGTGTTTGTGTACCAGCGATCTCTAGTGGTAGGATCTCGCTGGTGACCGTGACACACTGGTAACCATTGTAATTCTATTAACACTGGTCTGATATGTTCTCGCTTCTTCCATTTCAGTTTCATATCAGTTGCAACTTTCTTATAGAACCCTTAGGTAAACTAATATAAATAGCATTGCAGTAATCAAGCCGACAGAAAATAAAAGCATGAATCAATTTCTTAGCATCATTAAAAGATGGGAAGGAACGAATTCTGGCAATGTTTCTCAAATGATAAAAACATGTTTTTGTAACTTGATTAATATGAGATTTGAAATTAAGATCACAATTGAAAATAACACCCAGGTTCTTTATTTTTTTTTTAAATTGTAAACCTAAAGAACACAATTCTGCTTCAATCCTCTCTCGCTCAGGTTTTTTTGCCCACAAAAAGAATTTCAGTTTTATCTTTATTCAACTTTTAAAAATTAGCTGTTCAAATACTGGACATGCAGTTTACATTTTTTGGACATTTTTTTATTGCAGCAGTGTCTCTGGGCTTAACAGAAATGTATATTTGTATGTCATCAACATAAAGATGATAATCCCCGCCCCCATAGAATTTTATTTTTATTTTTAAATTTTCCCAAATGATGTTTAACAGATCAAGGACATTTTCACAGTATGTCTGATAATATTTTTTCTTCTGGAAAAAGTCTTATTTGTTTTATTTCAACTAAAATAAAAGCAGTTATTTTTTAAAAACCATTTTAGGGACAAAATTATTAGCCCCTTTAAGCTAATTTTTTTTTCTGATAGTCTACAGAACAAACCATTATACAATAACTTGCCTAATTACCTTAACCTGCCTAGTTAACCTAGTTAAGCCTTTAAATGTCACTTTAAGCTGTAGAGAAGTGTCTCTAGTAAAATATTATTTACTGTCATCATGGCAAAGATAAAATAAATCAGTTATCAGAAATGAGTTATTAAAACTATTATGTGCAGAAATGTGTTGAAAAAATCTTCTCTCCGTTAAACAGAAATTGGGGAAAAAATTAAACGGGGGCGAATTTTGGTTTTCCCCAGAATGATGTCTCTTGTACATCATCTTATCATCTTTTGGGAGAAGCCAGTGTGTATCTTAATCATATATTAATCTTAATTTCATACATACCTTTTGTGTTAAAGGGATCAAGATATGCATAAACTGCTGTTCTTTGCCACCAAAAGGACAAGATGCCTCACCTTAAGTGTGAGTGTGATCATCTGTTTATTTATATTCTCTCAACCCTCTATACAAAGACACATCTTTGGAGCTTGTGCATGTGGTCAGTGTGTGGCTGACATCTTTCATGACGCATGGTTCCGAATGCACTACGACCCCTACATCGAACTTTTACTGACTAAGAAAAACAGCATGCTCAGCGACGCACTCTATAGGTGGTGGCAAGTAAGTGCCTTGTCCAATTAGCCATAATGTAGGATTCTCTGTGCCATATCATAACAAGAATGCATTGTTACTGAAACACTTTAGAAAACATTTTAAAAAAAGAAAAAATAATTAACTTGATTATACTGCTAGAATCTATTAGGTTACACTTGTTATTCAGCAGAGAAGAAAGCTCAAATATCATATATGTTCTTTTATTATATTCGAACAGAAACTACAGTATAAAAGCAGAGTGAACTACAAAGCAGTGGCAGAGATGTTATTTGACATATTCCCAAATGAAGAAGATTACTCTGATGCTGGTCCAGGCCGCTGCAGAACCTGTGCTGTAGTGGGGAATTCGGGGAATCTTAATGGATCTCACTATGGTGCTCTCATCGATGCCCATGATCTTGTCATTAGGTGAATGAGCACTATACAATACAAAATCATTGCACTTATAGTATAGTTTTTTTTAAACTGTTTATTTTTTGTTGTTGTATCCACAATGAAACAAGTGTCTATAGTATGTGTAGTGAATGTCTTTTGTCAGTTCAAACTTTGCATAGAGTATTTAAATATGTTATTTGCATTAAATAGTACATTTAAATAGGTGCAACAGATTATACTATATAGCTTGTTTCCAAAACACTTGAATTGTTACAATATTCTGTTTGGACATGGTTTGCTTAATAAAAACAGCTGCCTATAACTGAGATTTCAATCCAGTAATTGAAGGATAATGATACCATTAGCAGATAAGCCTGAGTTGTACTAACAGGCTGCACAAAGATCATGTGATCAGAATTTATACCAATGATCAGATTTGTGATGATTCTAGGCAATTTGATTAAATACATTTACTCAGATAGTTAACTAATCTATGCCATAATTTTAAATGCTTTCATAATATTTTCAGTTCACCAACGAATAAGAATTACATTTTATGTTTATTACCTTATCAGTTTAAACAGTGTAATAAAAGTACATTTTCAAAAATGGCTAAAACAGTTTTTATTGTGAGTGTGAAATAGGATGCACTTTGAGGTGTCACGCTAGTTGACAGGGAGGAAGGGCCATCCTCATCCACCTGTTTTCATATGTATTTTGGAATATAGCTTTAGAAAAAAAAACATCTAGCAAACACCAAAATTCAATTAAACACAAATGCACAACTTTTCATGTCCATCATTAATGTGAATTGGTAACATTTTACAATAACAGTACATGAATGATGTGCTAATATGTATATCTAAATAAAATATAGCCTCGAGAGTGAGTCCAGGTATCCCTATCGGTTTGTTCTTCATAGACTTTATTCACATTGACATCATTAAGCTTCCACCTTTCTGAAAAGCAGTGTATCTGTTGTTCTGTTTTATTTTTGAATGGCATACTTCTCAGGAAAATCCACAACTGATCATTTTAACATTTGACTTTGTGATTTAAGACTTAATTATTGGGCTTGTGAGCAAATGTTTCTTCTGTCAATACTAAACTGCTTTCTGAGTTTGAAAATGATTGTGTTTCAACGAGTTATTAGGAGTGAGCTATTGTTTATTAAGGGAAGTACAACCGCAAATCAGAAAAGGTTGGGACAGTATGGAAAATGCAAATAAAAAACATAAATGAGTGATTTTCAAATTTACTTTGACTTGTATTTCATTTGGGATAATATGAACAGAAAATATTTCATGTTTTGTCTGGTCAACTTCATTTCATTTGTAAATATACAGCCTTTCCTATCATTCATACCTGTATCACATTCCAAAAAAAGGTTTGAACAGGAGCAATTTTGGACTAGTAATCAGGTAAAATGGTTAAAAAGCTATGTGATTTGAAACAGGTGAATATAATTATGATTTGGTACAAAGGAAAGCCTTTTAGGAGCAAAGATGGGTTGATGATCACCAGTTTGCCAACACATACGTGAAAAAAATATTGAAAACAATGTTCCTCAAAGAAAGATATGAAGACAATTGGATATATATTGGAATTTCAGTGTGTAAAGGACAAGGGTGCAAGCCTAAGCTGATCTACATTAGTCTCCGATCCCTCAGGCGACACTGCATCAAGAATCACCATTCATCTATAAGCAATATCAGCACAAGGGCTCAGAACTACTTTGGCAAACCTTTGTCAAGTACCACAATACATATTTACATCCACAAATGCCAGTTAAAACTGTACTGTGCCAAAAGGAAGCCCTATGTTAACAGTGTCCAGAAGAGTCGTCGACTTCTCTGGGCTTGGAGGCATCTGGGATGAACCGTCACACACTGGAAACATGTACTGTGGTCAGATAAATCAGTATTTGCTCCAGACCAAAGAAGAAAAGTATCATCCAGACTGTTACCAGCAACAAGTCCAAAAGCCAGGGTCTGTCATGGTAAGGGGTTGTGTCAGTGCGCTTGGCAAAGGTAACTTGCACTTTTGTGCTGAAAAGTACAGAGATTTTGAAGCACAACATGCTGCCTTCTTTTTCAGGGACAGTCGTGCATATGTCAACAAGACAATGCAAAACCACATTCTGCAAACATTATAAAGTTCTGCCTGTTGGAGGAAAAGGATACAAGTACTTGCCTGACATGCCTGCAGTCCTGACCTGTCTTCAACAGAGAATCTGTGGTGCATTTTGAAGCACAAAATGTGACAACAAAGACCCCGTACTGTTTCCCACCGTAAGACTTGTTTGCAGGAAGAATGGGATAAAATTACACCTGAAACACTTTATGACTCAATGTCTTCAGTCCCTAGTGTTATGTAAAACATTGCAACATTAGAAAGTGGTAAATGCTTTACTTTTCCAACTTTTAATAAAATGTTGCAAATACCAACACTGGAATACATGTTTATTTAAAAAATGTTTGTTGTAATGTCTGCAATAAAATACAAGTCAAAGTAAATTTAGAAATTAATTGTTTCTTTTTTTATTTGCATTTCCCTTATGGTCCCAACTTTTACTGATTTGGGGTTGTATACTTGAAATATTTTGACTTAATAATTCAGTTTGTTATTGTCTAAATACATAAACGTATTTGCACTTTGTTGCTGCTATGAACATACATCTGAATAATCTTATTTATTTTTATATAGACTTGTGGTTCAATGAAACAATTTCAACTCCATTTGTGAAAGTTTTTTTTTAAATTTACTTACTTTTAACATAAAAGCATAAACTTGGTCGCTGCCCATAAAGATATGTCCCCACAGTGAAAACTATGCTTCCATCATTATTATTTTAGCTCGGAGACTGCGTAATTATGTTTATTTTTAAAGTTTTTCTCAGGTTCATTGACAAAGCAGATTAGTTTTTTTCAAAGCATTTATTAAATGCATTTATTGCATTTGTTATGTTGTTTACAGTCAAGCCATCAACATACAATAAAATTTAAACATGTTAAACTGGACAGATCATACTGTAAAACATGAAAGAAATTGTTCACCCCCCCCCCCAAAAAAACAATTCTGTCATTATCCGTTCAATTAAAGCTCAACACACTTACTTGACACTGTATATCTGATTGACCCTGCTCCACCTGTCTCTCAATAAATTCTGTCTCCTTTACCTATGATCAATATTGTGATATTAGTATTTTCATAAGCACCCATTCTTAAGCCAAATTGCTTTAATATGTGAACTTTTTGTACTTACTATTACTGTTAGGTGCACGGACAATTTTTCTCCTTTTCTTTTATTTTATTTAGTGTCTGACCTGACAAGGCAAGTTTTATTTATACTGTAGCACAGTTCACATATGATGGTAATTCAAAGTGCTTTACATAAAGAAAGTTAAGCTATCATAAAAATAAGCACAGATTCATACTGTAAACATGAAAGAAATTGTTCACACCCCCCCCCAAAAAAACAATTCTGTCATTATCCGTTCAATTAAAGCTCAACACACTTACTTGACACTGTATATCTGATTGACCCTGCTCCACCTGTCTCTCAATAAATTCTGTCTCCTTTACCTATGATCAATATTGTGATATTAGTATTTTCATAAGCACCCATTCTTAAGCCAAATTGCTTTAATATGTGAACTTTTTGTACTTACTATTTACTGTAGGTGCACGGACAATTTTTCTCCTTTTCTTTTATTTTATTTAGTGTCTTACACTGCAAGGCAAGTTTATTTATACTGTAGCACAGTTCACATATGATGGTAATTCAAAGTGCTTTACATAAAGAAAGTTAAGCTATCATAAAAATAAACAATAAAAATCAAAAGCAAAAAAATGTAAAAATTTTATTTTTACTTAAGAACAGAATGGAAATTTATTATACGAAAAAAATACAGTGGGGTCAGTTCGGATGTAGCACAGTGCCATACATGTCAACATTGGGATGTAAAAATAAGGGATATGCCCACCATAATAAGAGCCCCCCCCCCCCCCCCCCCCCCCCCCCCAAAAAAAAAATCCCCAAATTACAAAATATAGTCAGTAATATGTTTTGTTATTATTATTTACAAAAACAAAAAAATAGTATGCATGAGCAAATAAATTAGCAACAGTTTAGTTTATTAAAATTAATAGCTACTATAAAGAAATAGAATCAAGTTATCAAATCTCATGAATCTTTTTCTCACTGTATAACTGTGTAAACACATTCTGATTAAAGAGCAGCAAATAAATCTGATTTTGATTTTTCGTTTAAATACATTAAATAACTTTAAAAATGCACACATCTAACATTATACTGAAAGCATTCCTAACTTTTTATGCTCATTTAGGACAAAATTAGATGTGTTGAGAAAAAAACCCCACCAAGATTGACATATTTAGATGTTAATATTAATAAATATGTGTATATGTCTGTTTAAACGCACTCAAAACCCAGACTTTCGCTCCTTTTCAAATAGTGTGTACAGAATTCGTTTGGGAAACATTTATCACTATGGAGCGCATCAGCTGACAGTCACGCACCTCTATATGACTGTTTTGAGAATTGCATAGGAGGGGCGACGGCACCTATTGAAAAGGAAAGGGAATCCCGCCGTTTTTATATTTATTTCAAAGTTTTTTCATGCCTAAATAAAACTAAAGCAGAGAACAGACTCACATTTAAGAGCAAGGGGCGGCAACTAGTGGTTCGGCGGTATGGGTTGCATATAGGAAGGATTTGCTCTTTAATGTTTATTGCCACCCTTCAGAGAAAGACTGAAAATACGGGAGAAATATGGGAAAATACCTTTACGGGATGATAGCGGGATAGAACTGTAAAATACGGGAGAATCCCGAGAAAAACGGGAGGGTTGACAGGTATGCACAGTGTTCATTTAGTAAATGCACAGCTAAACAATATGGTAATAGTGGCTGTAAATGTTAAGTTAACATTAGTTACTATCAGAGCTAAACATTACCACCCGTCACCCTGGCAAATGCGGGTAGATTTCCTCGGTGGCGGGTTAGACAGCCACCGCCACTAGCCACTTTGGCTGGTTGAAGACCCTTTTTGGTCCCACTTTATATTGTGTCGCTTATACAGTCAATTCTTTTGTTTAATAGTTTTAGTAGGACAAATCCAGGAAGGAATCATTCGATTTCATAATTAATTATTAAAATATAATCTTAATTAAAACAAGGATAGGCATTAATAAGACGGTCGTGGAAGCGAATTCGAATTATATTCAGAGCTTCGTAGTTTAAAATAGGCTAACAGTCAGTTAGTATAAGATAACACACACAGCTGCCTAAATAAATAGGTTATAAAATACACAGTTGATCATTTAGGTCTATTAAAGTATTATAAAAAAAACTGTAGGCCTACTGAAAGAAAAAAAAGTACAAGAAAGAATGCCGCTTTAAAACAGAAACTTAGTTTGTCAACATGCTTTAATTTTAGACAGTTATAATCTTGACTAATACAATTTAACTCAATAAATTGCACAGCTCATGAACAAACGCAATTAAATACAAACACCAAACATCGAACAAAATAGCAAGATAACATTACAGATCAAATAATACAAAACCAATAACATACAAACCTCATTAGATGGTTATGGAAGGGAGAAACTCATGAGTTTGTAGATCTAACAATGGAATAGGGAACAACCATGGGGAAATTGTTGGTATAACAACAGAAGGAGCAACTTCCAGATCTTTCCATTCCAAACTCTTTATCTCCTTCCTTACTACCCAACCAAAACTAGCCACTTCCTTGTATTCATATTCTCAACAATCTTTTAAAAGAAGTCTAACTGGATGGTTTTTCCAGATCTAATGGTATCTCTCCCATTTCAACTTGGAATGATGCCTCTGGAGTAGATTTAAATGCACCACAGCAAATTCTCAGAGCTTGATTTTGAATCGCTCGCTCGTATTACATGAATGCGCTCTCGACTTGTAATACTACTCTTACGACATTTGTCAGTGAAATAACGCCATATGCAAGTATGTCCATCTTGCGAATGTTCTATCTTCTGCCATTTTCATCTATTTGCCGCTTTTGCGCTGCGCATTAGGGCTTTACGTTACTGCGAACCGGGCTGATAGCACGGACTTCGAGCTCAGAGGCTGAAATCATTCCGCGTTCAAATTAAAAAGTTCCAATAGCCAGAGGGAGATTAATGACAACACAGACGTATGTTCACTCACCACGAACAGGAAATAGAACTGCAGTATTTTTTTTATTTGTTAATGTCTTGCAAGCGAAAAGCTTGTTGTAACGCACGCGTTACTGAACATGTACCGAGTAAAATATTACTTAAAATGTATTAGTAATGCCTTACACTACTGCGTTACAGGAAAATGTAATACGTTATTGTAATATATTACTTTTGTAACGCATTACTCCCAACACTGCATATAGGCCTGTTGTGTCTAATATGAATATAGTCAAGCTATCCACAGATATTTCCAGATAACCACTTTACCTCTACCATACTTTTAACAGATCATTTGTGAATCTGACTGTCATCCTTTCTTGCATTGTCTTGAGCCTTCACGTTGCCAGTTATATACTATATTGTTAGTAGCCTGGACAGGTCACAGTCATTCTGCTACATCATATCGCTTTCTACTGGATGTAAAATGCTCTGCAGTTTATTTGGTCGTTTTAGAATGTTAAGTTCTAATTCTGTAGTTATTTTGGTGAAAGTAACTTAAAAGTAATATAAGAGTATGGTAACATATTACAATTCTGAGACAGTAATATTGTAATGCAAGGGATTACTTTTAAATAACAGTAACAAGTAATCTGTAATGTACTGTATTACAGTTTGGAAGTAACTTGCACAACACTGATGATAAATGACATCCTTTAAAATGTCAAATCAGGAATAGGAAGATCATTGTATGCGGATGATGGAGCGCTATAGAAAAGGGTTGAAATCAGTAGCGGCTGGTCAAAAGAGGGCGCTGGGGGGCCGCCCTCGTCAAGTTAGACTCCTTTAATATGTCAATATTTATTATTACAAATATTAACAAAATAAACTGATTTAATTATAACATTCTAACATTTATTGTAGTCATACTAACATTTATTGAAAAAAAATGTATGAACAATATTTTTTCATATGTGTACGGGGCGCCGGACTAATGGGTGTCTATGTAGGTACACGAACTTTTGCAAAGCATGTGATATGACGATAAGCTCTAATTGGCTAGTTTTAAATTGTCCTTAGGGCGCAGCGCTCTGCGCCCCGAACCCTCCCATTTTGTTGTTAGAACGAATCATATTTGTTTTTATATGATTGGCCTTATGTGATTGGACCATTCTCACTTAGACCGTTCACTCAGCAGCAGCTCGTCAGTTAGCTGTGCTGACTTTTAATCATATAGTGAAAGCAAGTGCAAGATGAAGGAAAGTTCTGTTGTATCTTTGCAAAGATATCCGTTCACAAGGCGTTTAGAAAAAAAAAAAAAAAAGAATCAAGGAGCTTGGACCAGATTGACCTTCCTTGCAAAACTAATGAAAACAAATTCACCAGCAGTCAAGTGATCGCGATTCGCGGGCGAGCATACACCCTTGGCTTTTTCAGCACTTGTTATGACAAACGGAGTTGGCTGGCAGGTTGTGATGTACTGTAAGTCATGCCTTTTACTGCTTTCCATGTTTGCTGTTTCAAACAGCATGACGCAAGAGAGGCTGAATGCATTGGCCATGCTGTCAATAGAGAAGAGACTGGTGACTGAGATGACTGACTTTAACCAAAAGCTCATTAAGAAATTTGCAAGCTAGAAAGAAAGGAGAGCAAAATTAATTTTTAAGTAGTGCTACTGGCCAGTGATTAGGCAACATTTATTGTGTGTGTGTGTGTGTTTACTGATTATCTTGATTACTTCATTACTGATAAACCCAAATTGAACTAAAATGAACTGATTTGTGATGCATTTATTGTATGCTTTAGTTATTTTTGTTTTTTGGTACATCACCTGAAAAATGCCTTTTAATGGCTTTTAAAATGCGCCCCCCTCACATTTTTTAACACCAGCCGCCACTGGTTGAAATGTTACATTTGTAGAAAATAAATATGCAAATAGCAGTGAATGAAGTTGAGAGTTAGGCTAATAGATGGGGTTTTTGGTTTTCTGTGGCAAAAACACAAGTAATATGCTTATCAAAAAAGAAAAGCAATCCAGTACTAGATATCAAAATGTATGGAACTCGGCTGGAACAAATAAATGTAATCAGATTTTAAGGTTTATGGATGGATTCTAAATTAACATTTAAAATTCATATTGAGAAATTAATTGAAAAGGATTAAATGTTTTAAGGTGTTTGGCAGGAGTTGAGTGGGGAGCCAGTTGTATAGCAATAAAAAGAATTTATAATGCTGTTATAAGGTCAAATATTGATTATGGGAGTATAATTTATAGTTCTACTAACAAAACATTACTTTAAAATTTAGGTATGATTTTTGAATGTAGGTAAATAATGTAGCAATATATAAACCATATCAACATTCTTGGGATAACAATTTAACAGGAGGATCTCTGTAGAGCAAAAGCACGAAAAGAGGAGGAAACACAAGGCACAAATTGTGAGTCTGCATCATCTGACGGCGCACTTGAGCAGCCATTTTTTGAATGCATGCGAGGAGTTTTGTCCACGGACAGTGGAAACTAGCGCGTTCGCTCGCTCGTATTACATGAATGCGCTCTCGACTTGTAATACTACTCTTACGACATTTGTCAGTGAAATAACGCCATATGCACGTATGTCCATCTCGCGAATGTACTGTCTTCTGCCATTTTCATCTATTTGCCGGTTTTGCGCTGCGCGTTAGGGCTTAACGTTACTGCGAACCAGGCTGATAGCCCGGACCTCGAGCTCAAAGGCTGAAATCATTCCGTGTTCAAAGTAAAAAAGTTCCAGTAGCCAGAGGGAGATTAATGACAACACACACGTATGTTCACTCACCCCAAACAGGAAATAGAACTGCGGTATTTTTTATTTGTTAATGTCTTCTGGGCGAAAAGTTTGTTGTAACGCACGCGTTACTAAACATGTACTGAGAAAAATATTACTGAAAATGTATTAGTAATGCCTTACACCACTGCGTTACAGGAAAATGTAATACGTTACTGTACTACATTACTTTTGTAACACATTACTCCCAACACTGTTTATCATTAAATTGAACAGAATAGGGCTACTTACACTTCCCTGGAGTGTGCCATTCTCAGTTGGAAGAGAATGCAGTCCCTACTCTTACTTGAATCATTCTTCCAATTAAAAAATTCAGAATCCAATTGTACATTCTCCTGTCTAGTCCCATGTTTTCCAATTTTATAAGAAGATCTTCTTTCCCCCACATATCATAAGCATTTTCCACATCAAAAAACACTCCCACAAGTACATCTTTCTTAATCTGAGCCTTTCAAATTTCATTTTCTAAACACAAGATTGGGTCCATTGTGTTTCTCCCCTTTCTGAATCCACTTTGACATGCTGAAAAAATGTTTCTACTTTCAATCACAAAAACCAATCTACCCATAACCAACTGTTCCATAATTTTGCATAAATTTGATGTCAGTGCAATAGGTCTATAACTAGTTGGCTGAGAATGATCTTTTCCAGGCTTGGCTATTGGCACTATAACCCCATGTTTCCAATCTTCTCTCAAACTTCCTTCTACCCAAATTTTGTTAAACAGACTCAAAATTGTATTTAAAGATACATCTGACAAGTGTTTAATCATCTCATACCATATGTCATCTTTTCCTGGAAAGGCATATTTAACCCCTGAGATAGCTCTCTTTAACTTATATAACATGAATTCTGAGTCTAACACACTTCTTACTATTAACCGCTATTTTTCCAATACTAACTAAAACTGGAATGCTATTATTTTTCTGAATTCCTCCCATCCTTCTGATCATATTCCAAACTTCGTTAATTTCAATTTCTTCCCCTATTCTATTACAGAAGTCTCTCCAGTAAAGTCTTTTTGCTTTTCTAATTTCTCCTAACCTTTAAGAAGAATGCCTACCTTCTGTATTGGAAGGTCAAGGTAACTTGGTTTAGACAATCGCTTGCTCCTTTCATCCAGGAAATAGTCACTCATTAACAATTTGACTCGTCTCACTTTGCCATCCCTTCCCTGGTACAATTCTACCACCTTTGCCATTTTCCACTTGTTACGTGGTGAAACATCATCTTGGAGGATAACTATATCGCTTTAACATTCCTGTTATTCTTATTCCATTTCTGTCTCTGCTGAAGATTTAAAAGATACTATTTTTGTCAACATGACCAGAAGTTTTTGACTAAATATTGCATCATTTATGGAGATAAAGATCTTCCTTAATAAACTTTTCAAGTGCTGGTTCTTCAATTGTGGACTTCATTGTCAAGATATGATTTGGGGTAAGAGGTTCTGGACCTAGACGGTCATTTAAATGCTCCACAGTTAAAGGTCTGCTATTCACAATAGCCATAACCTCATATAACAGGGTTTGCAGGGAAGTGCTGTCAAGTGTCCCAGAAGACTGGTCAAGGACAGAAGCAAAACCTTTCTTACGATATGTATCTGTGTTTCCCAGACACCACCCATATGACTTGCTGATGGGATGTTCATAATCAACTCACATCCTAGTTTTTTTTTATCTGCTCTTGATCCATTGTTTTCAATGCGCTCATAAATTCACTGTTTGATCCTACAGAGAATAGTTTTGCCGAACTGTTCCACAAATGCCTATGAAGGAGTACAGAGCATTAACAAATTCATCAGTAGAGAAAGCATCAAGAATTTCAATGTGTATGGCTCCGGAACACATACAGGTCAGCAACAACCCATAATGCTTGAGTTTCCTTCTACCATCGATAACATAAAAAGGTCCAACAATTCATTTTACAAAACAGAAAAGGTGGAGTTGGCTGTATACAATAGAGAGATTAGTCATTTTCTGTCTTCTGCACACCTTCTGAATTTCATACACTTCAAGCATTTGTATATGTGAGAAGAAACAGCACTACTACATCCAAGATGTCACAAAGATATACACAGGAGACCCAAATGCAAGTAAAAACAAGATGATTTATTTAAAGAGTCACAACTGGTATAGATCTCACCAGATATAATAGGGCAAGGATGCCCACACCAGAATACGACACGCCAAACAGTGGTAAAGGTTCGTCCGTGAACCAACGTCGTATAGCAGTCTCTCATGGATATCTCACCAGATATCGATGGAAGGGAAAGGTAGCGCTATGGAGCAGCTCTCAAGGAAATCGTCGAGTTTACCCACGGTAAAGTTCATTAGAGAAGCGGATTTGGGGTGAAGTCTCTCACAGATAATGTTGTCTTCAGATCAGGCAGTAGTAACAACATCAAAGAAATGGAGACGAGCATAAGGTCTAAATGAAGCAGGCTATATCGTAGAGCCTCCATCAAAGCGAGTGAGAGAGTCTAACAGAAAGCAGACACAGGAGTGAACAATAACGGACTGACAAAGGCTATCAGTGAACACTGGACATATAAAGGTAGGTGGTATTGTGCAACAGCTGTGACTAATAGAAGACAGCTGAGTGATGAGTGATAACAAAACACGTGACAACCCAGCTGATGAATGTAAGCACACACATACCACGTGGTGAAGAACCCAAACAAACACACCCACTTCCCACACACACACACATGCAAGAAGAACAGTCAGATCCACAACCGTGACAGTACCCCCTCTCCTAGGAGTGCCTCATGGCGGTCCCAGAAGAGCCTACCTGTCGATTGTAATCATCGATAAGAGAGTGATCCAATATGTCCCCAGCAGGAACCCAACTTCTCTCCTCAGGACCGTAACCTTCCCACTCCACCAAGTACTGGAATCCTCGTCCCCTTCGTCTTGAGTCCAGAATGCGATTAACCGAATAAATAGTCTCCCCATCTACGAGACGCGGTGGAGGGGGAACCGGAGTATGCAGATTAATGGCCATATGAAAAACGGGCTTAATTTTGGACACATGGAATACGGGATGAACCCTCCTGTACGCTGGAGGTAATTTGAGGCGGATTGCCACAGGACTAATGATTTTTGTGACAATGAATGGGCCAATGAATTTAGGAGCAAGTTTATTACAAACGGTGCAAAGAGGAATGTTTTTAGTAGAAAGCCACACTTTTTGACCGACAATGTAAACGATCGGCTTTAGCCTTGATGCGCTCGCCCACCTGGAGGAGGGTCTGTCTGGCCCTGCTCCAGGTGCGACGGCACCTCTGAACAAAGGCGTGAGCGGAGGGGACCGCGGTTTTAGATTCCAGACCGGGAAAAATTGGTGGCTGGTAACCTAAACTACACTGAAACGGAGTGAGGCCCGTGGCTGACACTGGTAATAAGTTATGTGCGTACTCAACCCATGTGAGCTGCTGACTCCAGGAAGCGGTATTCTGAGAAACCAAACATTGCAATGTGCGTTCAAGATCCTGGTTGGCTCTCTCAGTCTGACCGTTACTCTGTGGATGAAACCCAGAAGAAAGACTAACAGTGGCCCCCAATAACCTACAAAACTCCCTCCAAAATTTGCACACAAACTGAGGACCCCGGTCAGAAACCACGTCCGTCGGGAAGCCATCAATGCGAAAGACGTGATTAACGACCGCAACCGCTGTTTCTCTGGCTGAAGGTAATTTGGGCAGAGGGATGAAATGAGCCGCCTTCGAGAACCGGTCCACCACGGTTAAAACCACCGTGTTGCCGTTCGAGGATGCAAGGTCCGTAACGAAATCTAGCGAGATGTGGGACCAGGGTCTCGATGGCACTGACAGCGGCTGAAGAAATCCATCGGGGGGGTGGGGGGTGGGGCGATTGGAAGTCTTAGAAACTGCACAAACAGAACAAGCCAAGACAAAATCACGCACATCATGAGCCATAACTGGCCACCAGAATCGTTGTTTAACAGAAAAAAATGTGCGACTCACCCCTGGATGACAAGCTACCTTGGAGGAATGTCCCCACCAGATAACGTCAGACTGAAGTTCCTCTGGCACGAATAACCGACCCGGTGGGCATCCGATCGGGGGTGTTACCCCTTCCGAGGCTGCACAAACCTTCGACTTGATCTCCCATGTCATGCTGGAAACAAAAATCTTCTGTGGGACAATGGGGTCGGGTGACGATGCGCGCTCCGAAAAATCAAAAAGATGGGATAACGCGTCAGGTTTGATGTTCTTAGAACCTGGTCGATAAGAGATGGTAAAATTAAACCGACCACAAAATAATGCCCACCGAGCCTGCCTAGAGTTTCATCTTTTAGCGGTTCTGATGTATTCCAAATTCTTGTGATCGGTCGAATAAATAAAAGGGACCCCCGACCCTTCTAACCAGTGACGCCACTCCTCCAAAGCGAGCTTGACTGCCAACAACTCACTATTACAAATGTCATAATTTCTCTGAACGGCGTTTTGGAAGAGGTCAAGGCGGTCAGAGGTGCAGCGAGCTGGCCAAAAATGCGAATAAATCGCCGGTAAAAATTGGCAAAGCCCAGAGACCTCTGCAGGGCCTTACGGGAATCTGGAGTTGGCCAATCAACCACAGCCTGAATCTTCTCTGGGTCCATGCGCATCCCCTTGACTGAAACGATATGCCCTAGAAAAGGAACCGACTGTGCATGAAAGACGCATTTCTCCGCCTTGACATAAAGCCCATTCTCTAACAGCCTCTGAAGCACTCGTTTGACGTGCTGAACATGTTCCTGGAGAGAATGAGAAAATATCAGTATGTCATCCAGGTAGACATAAATAAACTGATCTATCATATCTCTCAGAACGTCATTGACGAGTGCCTGGAAAACAGCCAGAGCGTTGGAAAGACCGAAGGGCAGAACACCGTACTCAAAATGCCCTCTAGGGGTGTTAAACGCTGTTTTCCACTCATCCTCCCTTATGCGGACCAAATGATAAGCATTGCGGAAATCTAGTTTTGTGAAAAATCTCGCCCCCTGCAGACGTTCAAAGGCTGAAGACATCAACGGCAAAGGATAAGTATTCTTTACCATGATGTTGTCCAGCCCCCGATAGTCAATGCAGGGACGAAGGGAACCGTCCTTTTTCACAAAAAAAAATCCCGCCCCCTCCGGTGAAGAAGAGGGATGGATGATCTTGGCTGCCAGAAAATCAGAAATATATTTCTCCATGGCCTCCCTTTCAGGAGCAGAAAGCGAGTATAATTTGCCTTTAGGTGGAGACGTACCTGGTAATAGATCTATGGCACAGTCATAGGGACAATGCGGAGGAAGAGATGCAGCCCGGGACTTACTGAACACTCCCTTCAGGTCAAGGTACTCACGAGGCACGTTTGATTGATCCATCTGTTCTTCCTGCAACACAGAACGAGACACAGCAGAACACACAGACAATAGACAGGACTCATGACAACTCTCGCTCCAAGAGAAAACTGAATTAAAACCCCAGTTAATGTGGGGTTATGCAAGACCAACCAAGGATGACCGAGGACCACCGGAGTGGCGAGCGTTTCTGTTAAGAAGAACTTAATACTTTCGGAATGATTGCCAGAAGAGATAAGTTTGATAGCACCCGTGGAATGCGTAATGGTAAGAAGAGAAATACCGCTAAGTGAGTGAACAGCAATAGGTGAAGAAAGAGGAATTACAGGAATCTTCAGGCTATAAGCCAGTTTAGCATCAATAAAATTTCCTTCAGCTCCAGAATCAACGAGCGCAAGACAGTCATGAACATCAGAATCAGTACAAAGTCTTATGGGTAACGTAGTGCTGTCTGAAGAAGGTTCATTTAATATGGCCTCACCGACCCTCAAACTCTTACCCCTGACCGGACTCTTCCGTTTGACTGGACAAAGAGTCACAAAATGTCCAGCGCAGTCGGGTGTCCACTCTGATGGCTAAGTCAATGAGACCATCTAAGGTCTTCGGTAAATCCATTGCGTAAATCTCATGCTTGATATAACCCGCTAGTCCATGAAAAAATATATCCCACTGTGCTTCCACATTCCATTTACACTCGGCTGCTAGAGTACGGAAATCAATGGAGTATTCAGCCACACTCAGATTGTTCTGTTGAAGTTCAGCAAGCCTCCGCACCGCCTCTCTGCCTGAAACTGCTCAATCAAAAACAGTCTTTAGTTCATCAGAAAATGTCTTAAAGGAAGTGCAACAAGGAAGTTTTCGCTCCCAGACTGTAGTACCCCAAAGAGCCGCTTTTCCAGTCAGTAGATTGATAACAAATGCCACCTTACTTTCCTCAGTGGGAAAAGACGAGGGTTGTAATGTAATATATAGTGAACATTTGGCTAAAAATGGTCTGCATAAATGAGGCTCACCCGAATAACATGCTGGTGGTGGAAGTCGCGGCTCAGTAGAGCGGAAACTCCTCTCCTGTGCAAGACTTGTGGGTGACATGGTGAGCGGAGCTTGTGAAATCGCTGTGGAAAGCCGCGGTTCAGTAGAGCGGGGATTCTCCTCTTGTGCGGAACTGGTGGATGACATGGTGGGCGGAGCTTGTGAAAACGCAGTGGAACTCAGTCCGGAGCTCAATCTTTGTATCTGAGAGGTGAGCTCGGAAACTTGGGTGACCAACACCTGGATGGCCTGACTGGTGATCATCATTTGCTTGTCTTGTTGTTCCATACGAGCAGAACTGTGTGACAACACGCTCTGGATCTCTGAGACACTTGCTGGGTCCATCTTGGTCAGTCCGTTCTGTCACAAAGATATACACAGGAGACCCAAATGCAAGTAAAAACAAGATGATTTATTTAAAAAGTCACAACTTGCATCCTTGATGCAGCTGTGCTCTATTATAGATCTCACCAGATATAATAGGGCAAGGATGCAAGGATGCCCACACCAGAATACGACACGCCAAACAGTGGTAAAGGTTCGTCCGTGAACCAATGTCGTATAGCAGTCTCTCATGGATATCTCACCAGATATCGATGGAAGGGAAAGGTAGCGCTATGGAGCAGCTCTCAAGGAAATCGTCGAGTTTACCCATGTTCATTAGAGAAGCGGATTTGGGGTGAAGTCTCTCACAGATAATGTTGTCTTCAGATCAGGCAGTAGTAACAACATCAAAGAAACGGAGACGAGCATAAGGTCCAAATGAAGCAGGTTATATCGTAGTGCATCCACCAAAGCGAGTGAGAGAGTCTAACAGAAAGCAGACACAGGAGTGAACAATAACGGACTGACAAAGGCAATCAGTGAACACTGGACATATAAAGGAACGTGGTAATGTGCAACAGCTGTGACTAATAGAACACAGCTGAGTGATGAGTGATAACAAAACACGTGACAACCCAGCTGATGAATGTAAACACACACACCACATGGTGAAGAACCCAAACAAACACACCCACTTCCCCCACACACACACACATGCAAACTCGATGTATGCCTTGATTATCCAAAAAGGACTTAACTTGTGCAACTGACCTTTGCTCTGAGCATCTGATGTAAATGCTAGGTGTTCCTTGAGACTCATTATTTTATGGGAAAAAGCTGCTACTTGAATGAATCAAATAATTAAAAGCTCAGCATCTTTCCCTTGTGCCAGACTAGTGGGTTCATAAGAATTTGATCTAAGACCTTTAGGTTCTTTTACATAACTTTTAAGTGTGGTCTTCACCATCCTTGCCCAGTCCGAGAACTTAAGAAGATGTTCTAACAATGACTTTCTTTCTTTTGTTTTGATATTAAAAACTTGCTCCTTTCGAAGCTCTGGATCATGACTTTTGATCACATCTCCCATCTTAACTTCATCTTTATGAAGATCTTTCTGCCACAAGAATTTTGGTCCTGTGAGGCAACAAGATGCCACCAATTGTTCAACCACCAAACCTCTAGATGCAGAATCTTAAACAGACTCAAAATTGTATTTAAAGATACATCTGACAAGTGTTTAATCATCTCATAACATATGTCATCTTTTCCTGGAAAGGCATATTTAACCCCTGAGATAGCTCTCTTTAACTTATATAACATGAATTCTGAGTCTAACACACTTCTTACTATTAACCGCTATTTTTCCAATACTAACTAAAACTGGAATGCTATTATTTTTCTGAATTCCTCCCATCCTTCTGATCATATTCCAAACTTCGTTAATTTCAATTTCTTCCCCTATTCTATTACAGAATTCTCTCCAGTAAAGTCTTTTTGCTTTTCTAATTTCTCCTAACCTTTAAGAAGAATGCCTACCTTCTGTATTGGAAGGTCAAGGTAACTTGGTTTAGACAATCGCTTGCTCCTTTCATCCAGGAAATAGTCACTCATTAACAATTTGACTCGTCTCACTTTGCCATCCCTTCCCTGGTACAATTCTACCACCTTTGCCATTTTCCACTTGTTACGTGGTGAAACATCATCTTGGAGGATAACTATATCGCTTTAACATTCCTGTTATTCTTATTCCATTTCTGTCTCTGCTGAAGATTTAAAAGATACTATTTTTGTCAACATGACCAGAAGTTTTTGACTAAATATTGCATCATTTATGGAGATAAAGATCTTCCTTAATAAACTTTTCAAGTGCTGGTTCTTCAATTGTGGACTTCATTGTCAAGATATGATTTGGGGTAAGAGGTTCTGGACCTAGACGGTCATTTAAATGCTCCACAGTTAAAGGTCTGCTATTCACAATAGCCATAACCTCATATAACAGGGTTTGCAGGGAAGTGCTGTCAAGTGTCCCAGAAGACTGGTCAAGGACAGAAGCAAAACCTTTCTTACGATATGTATCTGTGTTTCCCAGACACCACCCATATGACTTGCTGATGGGATGTTCATAATCAACTCACATCCTAGTTTTTTTTATCTGCTCTTGATCCATTGTTTTCAATGCGCTCATAAATTCACTGTTTGATCCTACAGAGAATAGTTTTGCCGAACTGTTCCACAAATGCCTATGAAGGAGTACAGAGCATTAACAAATTCATCAGTAGAGAAAGCATCAAGAATTTCAATGTGTATGGCTCCGGAACACATACAGGTCAGCAACAACCCATAATGCTTGAGTTTCCTTCTACCATCGATAACATAAAAAGGTCCAACAATTCATTTTACAAAACAGAAAAGGTGGAGTTGGCTGTATACAATAGAGAGATTAGTCATTTTCTGTCTTCTGCACACCTTCTGAATTTCATACACTTCAAGCATTTGTATATGTGAGAAGAAACAGCACTACTACATCCAAGATGTCACAAAGATATACACAGGAGACCCAAATGCAAGTAAAAACAAGATGATTTATTTAAAGAGTCACAACTGGTATAGATCTCACCAGATATAATAGGGCAAGGATGCCCACACCAGAATACGACACGCCAAACAGTGGTAAAGGTTCGTCCGTGAACCAACGTCGTATAGCAGTCTCTCATGGATATCTCACCAGATATCGATGGAAGGGAAAGGTAGCGCTATGGAGCAGCTCTCAAGGAAATCGTCGAGTTTACCCACGGTAAAGTTCATTAGAGAAGCGGATTTGGGGTGAAGTCTCTCACAGATAATGTTGTCTTCAGATCAGGCAGTAGTAACAACATCAAAGAAATGGAGACGAGCATAAGGTCTAAATGAAGCAGGCTATATCGTAGAGCCTCCATCAAAGCGAGTGAGAGAGTCTAACAGAAAGCAGACACAGGAGTGAACAATAACGGACTGACAAAGGCTATCAGTGAACACTGGACATATAAAGGTAGGTGGTATTGTGCAACAGCTGTGACTAATAGAAGACAGCTGAGTGATGAGTGATAACAAAACACGTGACAACCCAGCTGATGAATGTAAGCACACACATACCACGTGGTGAAGAACCCAAACAAACACACACCCACTTCCCACACACACACACATGCAAGAAGAACAGTCAGATCCACAACCGTGACAGTACCCCCCTCTCCTAGGAGTGCCTCATGGCGGTCCCAGAAGAGCCTACCTGTCGATTGTAATCATCGATAAGAGAGTGATCCAATATGTCCCCAGCAGGAACCCAACTTCTCTCCTCAGGACCGTAACCTTCCCACTCCACCAAGTACTGGAATCCTCGTCCCCTTCGTCTTGAGTCCAGAATGCGATTAACCGAATAAATAGTCTCCCCATCTACGAGACGCGGTGGAGGGGGAACCGGAGTATGCAGATTAATGGCCATATGAAAAACGGGCTTAATTTTGGACACATGGAATACGGGATGAACCCTCCTGTACGCTGGAGGTAATTTGAGGCGGATTGCCACAGGACTAATGATTTTTGTGACAATGAATGGGCCAATGAATTTAGGAGCAAGTTTATTACAAACGGTGCAAAGAGGAATGTTTTTAGTAGAAAGCCACACTTTTGACCGACAATGTAAACGATCGGCTTTAGCCTTGATGCGCTCGCCCACCTGGAGGAGGGTCTGTCTGGCCCTGCTCCAGGTGCGACGGCACCTCTGAACAAAGGCGTGAGCGGAGGGGACCGCGGTTTCAGATTCCAGCCCGGGAAAAATTGGTGGCTGGTAACCTAAACTACACTGAAACGGAGTGAGGCCCGTGGCTGACACTGGTAATAAGTTATGTGCGTACTCAACCCATGTGAGCTGCTGACTCCAGGAAGCGGTATTCTGAGAAACCAAACATTGCAATGTGCGTTCAAGATCCTGGTTGGCTCTCTCAGTCTGACCGTTACTCTGTGGATGAAACCCAGAAGAAAGACTAACAGTGGCCCCCAATAACCTACAAAACTCCCTCCAAAATTTGCACACAAACTGAGGACCCCGGTCAGAAACCACGTCCGTCGGGAAGCCATCAATGCGAAAGACGTGATTAACGACCGCAACCGCTGTTTCTCTCTGGCTGAAGGTAATTTGGGCAGAGGGATGAAATGAGCCGCCTTCGAGAACCGGTCCACCACGGTTAAAACCACCGTGTTGCCGTTCGAGGATGCAAGGTCCGTAACGAAATCTAGCGAGATGTGGGACCAGGGTCTCGATGGCACTGACAGCGGCTGAAGAAATCCATCGGGGGGGGTGGGGGGTGGGGCGATTGGAAGTCTTAGAAACTGCACAAACAGAACAAGCCAAGACAAAATCACGCACATCATGAGCCATAACTGGCCACCAGAATCGTTGTTTAACAGAAAAAAATGTGCGACTCACCCCTGGATGACAAGCTACCTTGGAGGAATGTCCCCACCAGATAACGTCAGACTGAAGTTCCTCTGGCACGAATAACCGACCCGGTGGGCATCCGATCGGGGGTGTTACCCCTTCCGAGGCTGCACAAACCTTCGACTTGATCTCCCATGTCATGCTGGAAACAAAAATCTTCTGTGGGACAATGGGGTCGGGTGACGATGCGCGCTCCGAAAAATCAAAAAGATGGGATAACGCGTCAGGTTTGATGTTCTTAGAACCTGGTCGATAAGAGATGGTAAAATTAAACCGACCACAAAATAATGCCCACCGAGCCTGCCTAGAGTTTCATCTTTTAGCGGTTCTGATGTATTCCAAATTCTTGTGATCGGTCGAATAAATAAAAGGGACCCCCGACCCTTCTAACCAGTGACGCCACTCCTCCAAAGCGAGCTTGACTGCCAACAACTCACTATTACAAATGTCATAATTTCTCTGAACGGCGTTTTGGAAGAGGTCAAGGCGGTCAGAGGTGCAGCGAGCTGGCCAAAATGCGAATAAATCGCCGGTAAAAATTGGCAAAGCCCAGAGACCTCTGCAGGGCCTTACGGGAATCTGGAGTTGGCCAATCAACCACAGCCTGAATCTTCTCTGGGTCCATGCGCATCCCCTTGACTGAAACGATATGCCCTAGAAAAGGAACCGACTGTGCATGAAAGACGCATTTCTCCGCCTTGACATAAAGCCCATTCTCTAACAGCCTCTGAAGCACTCGTTTGACGTGCTGAACATGTTCCTGGAGAGAATGAGAAAATATCAGTATGTCATCCAGGTAGACATAAATAAACTGATCTATCATATCTCTCAGAACGTCATTGACGAGTGCCTGGAAAACAGCCAGAGCGTTGGAAAGACCGAAGGGCAGAACACCGTACTCAAAATGCCCTCTAGGGGTGTTAAAACGCTGTTTTCCACTCATCCTCCCTTATGCGGACCAAATGATAAGCATTGCGGAAATCTAGTTTTGTGAAAAATCTCGCCCCCTGCAGACGTTCAAAGGCTGAAGACATCAACGGCAAAGGATAAGTATTCTTTACCATGATGTTGTCCAGCCCCCGATAGTCAATGCAGGGACGAAGGGAACCGTCCTTTTTCACAAAAAAAAATCCCGCCCCCTCCGGTGAAGAAGAGGGATGGATGATCTTGGCTGCCAGAAAATCAGAAATATATTTCTCCATGGCCTCCCTTTCAGGAGCAGAAAGCGAGTATAATTTGCCTTTAGGTGGAGACGTACCTGGTAATAGATCTATGGCACAGTCATAGGGACAATGCGGAGGAAGAGATGCAGCCCGGGACTTACTGAACACTCCCTTCAGGTCAAGGTACTCACGAGGCACGTTTGATTGATCCATCTGTTCTTCCTGCAACACAGAACGAGACACAGCAGAACACACAGACAATAGACAGGACTCATGACAACTCTCGCTCCAAGAGAAAACTGAATTAAAACCCCAGTTAATGTGGGGTTTATGCAAGACCAACCAAGGATGACCGAGGACCACCGGAGTGGCGAGCGTTTCTGTTAAGAAGAACTTAATACTTTCGGAATGATTGCCAGAAGAGATAAGTTTGATAGCACCCGTGGAATGCGTAATGGTAAGAAGAGAAATACCGCTAAGTGAGTGAACAGCAATAGGTGAAGAAAGAGGAATTACAGGAATCTTCAGGCTATAAGCCAGTTTAGCATCAATAAAATTTCCTTCAGCTCCAGAATCAACGAGCGCAAGACAGTCATGAACATCAGAATCAGTACAAAGTCTTATGGGTAACGTAGTGCTGTCTGAAGAAGGTTCATTTAATATGGCCTCACCGACCCTCAAACTCTTACCCCTGACCGGACTCTTCCGTTTGACTGGACAAAGAGTCACAAAATGTCCAGCGCAGTCGGGTGTCCACTCTGATGGCTAAGTCAATGAGACCATCTAAGGTCTTCGGTAAATCCATTGCGTAAATCTCATGCTTGATATAACCCGCTAGTCCATGAAAAAATATATCCCACTGTGCTTCCACATTCCATTTACACTCGGCTGCTAGAGTACGGAAATCAATGGAGTATTCAGCCACACTCAGATTGTTCTGTTGAAGTTCAGCAAGCCTCCGCACCGCCTCTCTGCCTGAAACTGCTCAATCAAAAACAGTCTTTAGTTCATCAGAAAATGTCTTAAAGGAAGTGCAACAAGGAAGTTTTCGCTCCCAGACTGTAGTACCCCAAAGAGCCGCTTTTCCAGTCAGTAGATTGATAACAAATGCCACCTTACATTCCTCAGTGGGAAAAGACGAGGGTTGTAATGTAATATATAGTGAACATTTGGCTAAAAATGGTCTGCATAAATGAGGCTCACCCGAATAACATGCTGGTGGTGGAAGTCGCGGCTCAGTAGAGCGGAAAACTCCTCTCCTGTGCAAGACTTGTGGGTGACATGGTGAGCGGAGCTTGTGAAATCGCTGTGGAAAGCCGCGGTTCAGTAGAGCGGGGGATTCTCCTCTTGTGCGGAACTGGTGGATGACATGGTGGGCGGAGCTTGTGAAAACGCAGTGGAACTCAGTCCGGAGCTCAATCTTTGTATCTGAGAGGTGAGCTCGGAAACTTGGGTGACCAACACCTGGATGGCCTGACTGGTGATCATCATTTGCTTGTCTTGTTGTTCCATACGAGCAGAACTGTGTGACAACACGCTCTGGATCTCTGAGACACTTGCTGGGTCCATCTTGGTCAGTCCGTTCTGTCACAAAGATATACACAGGAGACCCAAATGCAAGTAAAAACAAGATGATTTATTTAAAAAGTCACAACTTGCATCCTTGATGCAGCTGTGCTCTATTATAGATCTCACCAGATATAATAGGGCAAGGATGCAAGGATGCCCACACCAGAATACGACACGCCAAACAGTGGTAAAGGTTCGTCCGTGAACCAATGTCGTATAGCAGTCTCTCATGGATATCTCACCAGATATCGATGGAAGGGAAAGGTAGCGCTATGGAGCAGCTCTCAAGGAAATCGTCGAGTTTACCCATGTTCATTAGAGAAGCGGATTTGGGGTGAAGTCTCTCACAGATAATGTTGTCTTCAGATCAGGCAGTAGTAACAACATCAAAGAAACGGAGACGAGCATAAGGTCCAAATGAAGCAGGTTATATCGTAGTGCATCCACCAAAGCGAGTGAGAGAGTCTAACAGAAAGCAGACACAGGAGTGAACAATAACGGACTGACAAAGGCAATCAGTGAACACTGGACATATAAAGGAACGTGGTAATGTGCAACAGCTGTGACTAATAGAACACAGCTGAGTGATGAGTGATAACAAAACACGTGACAACCCAGCTGATGAATGTAAACACACACACCACATGGTGAAGAACCCAAACAAACACACCCACTTCCCCCACACACACACACATGCAAACTCGATGTATGCCTTGATTATCCAAAAAAGGACTTAACTTGTGCAACTGACCTTTGCTCTGAGCATCTGATGTAAATGCTAGGTGTTTCTTGAGACTCATTATTTTATGGGAAAAAGCTGCTACTTGAATGAATCAAATAATTAAAAGCTCAGCATCTTTCCCTTGTGCCAGACTAGTGGGTTCATAAGAATTTGATCTAAGACCTTTAGGTTCTTTTACATAACTTTTAAGTGTGGTCTTCACCATCCTTGCCCAGTCCGAGAACTTAAGAAGATGTTCTAACAATGACTTTCTTTCTTTTGTTTTGATATTAAAAACTTGCTCCTTTCGAAGCTCTGGATCATGACTTTTGATCACATCTCCCATCTTAACTTCATCTTTATGAAGATCTTTCTGCCACAAGAATTTTGGTCCTGTGAGGCAACAAGATGCCACCAATTGTTCAACCACCAAACCTCTAGATGCAGAATCTTCAGGACTATCAGTGGCTACATTTTTCATTGATTGGGACTAGTACTTAACTTGATATGTTAAATATGATTCATTCATTCATTCATTTTCTCTTCAGCTTAGTTCCTTTATTAATCCGGGGTCGCCACAGCGGAATGAACCGCTAACTTATCCAGCACATGTTTTTACGCAGCGGATGCCCTTCCAGCTGCAACCCATCGCTGGGAAACACTCATACACTCTCATTGAAACACATACACTCTGGACAATTTTAGCTCACCCAATTCACCTGAACTGCATGTCTTTGGACTTGTGGGGGAAACCAAAGCACCCAGAGGAAACCCATGCGAACGCGGGGAGAACATGCAAACTCCACACAGAAATGCCAACTGACCCAGCCGAGGCTCGAACCAGCGACCTTCTTGCTGTGAGGTGACAGCACTACCTACTGCACCACCGCATCGCCTTGAATATGATTGGCTACAAAAACAAAGAATCTTATAGCATCATTTTTGATGTATCCCAGAACAACTTTAGAATCGATCCAGAAATATTCCTGTAGATCTTCTAACAACTTATGTCTACCTGCATTTTCCACCTCATGTTTAGCTGTCACTTTAGTTTAATCTTCACGACGCTCCAAATTCTCAGCTTCTTGTTAAGCTATCCACTTCTTATCTTCAGTTTCTGAAGTTCCTTAAACTGCCAATCCTGTTCCTTTAAGACCTCCAAAGTGGCTTCATTAGCAGCAACTTCTTGTTGACTTCTTTGAGACTGTGCAGATGTTCTAGAAAGTCTTTATCACTCCAGGCAGACTACAATTCCTTAGTCTCTTCGAAATGGCGCTTCACCAAAACCTCCATTTGTTTTGTGACTGCTTCACAGTTGTCTACTCTGTGACATGTATAATGGTCAGGAATGCTCATATGCAACGTGTATAATGGTCAGGAAAGCTCATATGGCATATATCTTTAAACCCAGTGCCTGCAACTACAGAAGCTTTTATCATCTTTTCCATAACATCTTGTAATGATTCAATAGAGGAAGACTCTTACTTCTTTAACAAGAGATTTCCACTTCTCATAACTTACCTTGAATCACCCAGAGAAGTAATCTTCTGACCCTTTTCAGTCAGCTTAGAATTCCTCTTTCCTCTTTGTGTCTCGGTTTCCACAGCCTCAGAAGTTACCATTGCTGCCTTTCTTCTCACTGAAGGCTGGTTTGTAAGTTACCGACTCCCTCTATCATCCATGGGGGTGCTCACTTGCTGACACCGACAACAGAATGTTAGAATTTGAGTTCATTGGTTGAATTGTCCTGGTACTTTCACAGTCACCATAAACAAACCCAATAAAATAAAAACACCAAACATTGAACAAAATAGCAAGACAGCATTACACTTCAAATAATACAAAATCAATAACAAACATAACTCATTAGCCGCGCTAGTACTGTATGTGAAAGCATTTGCCTGCTCACAGTAATGCATCATTTTTATGGTTTCCCATGCAAACAGCTCCATCTTTATTAGTTCTGCTAAGTGACAGTGGTATACGATTTTAAACATAAAACATATGCTACACTTCGTGCTGCAGTGTTCCCCTTTAGATAGAGAACTTCGATGTGTGTCTAAGATGCTTTGGGAGATCACTAGATGACCAACGACTCTGAAGAGTTAAAAAAGGGCCAATGAATGCCTATGAGTTGGCAGAGCGCAGCTCCGACAGATGCTGGCAATTAATCATAACAAGTATATTACCAGCACATATAGGACAGCAATTTAGACTTTTCACTTCAGAAACCTCGCATGACTGAAGAGATAACATCTGCTGAGCTAAATCCAGAGAGATCAAGCTACTGCATGTATCCAGTGTGGATGATGGCACAGACTGGTGCAGCTAGGTGATTCTCTCGTACCTGGGCATTTCACTGGGTATTTCTAAAATCTAATAAAAGAGCAGATTTCCCCTAAGAGAGCAGCACGATCAGGCAACACGTCTTTTCTGGATGCAGTGGTTCCTTTTTCTGGATGATGGGCATGGGTACTGCATCACAGGTCTGGGAGTCCAGCATGTGTGGTACTTGTGGACATCTCATTGCGAGGGCATGTCGGTTGCCCAGCTGAGATTTTGGCTTGCAAATGTAAAAGCAAGGCTGGAGAAGGTACTCCAGTGACCATATTTTTTGAATGGTAACAAGAATGTAGTGACTGTTTTGTAGAATTGCAGATTTACCATGTTTAAGAAATTCTTGTCTTCTATTGAGAGTTCTTTTCTTTTTTCCTATGGTTACTTCACTGAACTCTTGATTTTATTGTAAAAATAGTAGCTTTTCTAAATTCTGTTCACATAGACAGGTGTTTCAACACCCTCTGTCATCTGACCACCTTTTAAGGGACCATTTATTACCCATCCCAACAGTGTTTTTACCACATATGGACCATCATCCTGAGAGTTAACAATTTCTTAGGGTTCCATTACCTTTGGGGCATTTGTGCCAATCAACGTTTTAACTTCTGCATCACTATAAGGAAGTTGAACATCCTTTAAATACGACCACTGTGATAGTTCTTTGGGTTTGAGAATGTTGTCTGTTGTAACAGGCATTACTTTCTGGGTGAAGACATTGGATAAGAGCAACAAATTGTTATCATACCACGCAGACCAAACCAGAAATAATAATTGTGAGAACAGATTTTTCTTGTGTCATAATGTTCAATAAGATAGTGATTTTACAACCTTGAATATTGGGCTGAGACAGAAGTCTTTCTGTGTAAAAGGTAGCAGAGAACCTGGATCCAGCACAGCATAAACTTCCACTTTACTGCCCTTTGCAGCTTTAATTTTTACAGGAAAGATAGAAAGGATACACTTTTGGTCACCAGCACCAATATTCCCTACATGCTTTTGAGGACACTAAAGTATTATCTGTAGCATAATTTAGTTTTTCTGCCTTTTTTTCCTTGTTAAACTTTTTTCAATGTGCAAAACACTATGATGAGACTTACTAAATCACTTACAAATAAGATTCTTGCGTCCCTTTCTCACATGACCAATGCAGAGGCACCCACAACACACACCTTTTTCCTATAAAAGAGTTAGCTTTTCTTTGTGGGTTTTCTTCATAAATTGTTTGCACATCTCCAGTGAATGTTTATGATTGCAAAACGAACAAGTAACATCTGGCATGAATGTTTTTTGGATGTTAGCAACACCAGTAACAGCTGCTTCCAAATGCTTTAGCCATTTTAAGCTTATCAGGAACTTTTGATTTTGTCACCAAATGCTAGATCAGCTGAAATGCATGCTTGTTTCTCAATAAATTAAACTAAATCATTTTTATTTACATCCACATATGCTCTTACACCTTATATGCATTAGTGCTCCACTTCTACCTGAGCTTGAATGGAAGTTTTAGAATTATAGTTCACATATTAAAAATAGCTATTAACAGTAGCTATAATAGCTACTAAAGTACTAACAAATGATAATAATTTGATTAAGGTGTTTACATGTCTGTAAATACTCTGTAATTCAATTTCAGTTTAGTTCGACTATGACTCAGATTAAGGAAATCAAAAATTGATGTTTACATTGTAAACTCTTACTCGAATTATTGTCTTAGTTTTATTGAAGTCAGAGTAATGATGTCTTTGCTAATGTACTGACTGAAACACTACGTCTTTAGTAAGTATGTTTATGCTCACGCTACATCTCTACGACCATAATGCTTAACCACCTACTAGCCAAGTGGCAGCTCTTCAGCGACAATTTGATGAGTGACTGCACATGCTACTTTTATACCCATATAGGCTGTGATGCAAATGTATGACTGTATGCAATTTTCACTCTTCTTTTTTGAAACAGGGTCAAAGTGATTTGTCTTCTAAAAAACTAATTTTGTCTGTGTTTGACATATCATCTCTGTTCCCTCTTTTAGGGACTGAATGTTACATTCATAACCAAGATGTTCTAAGATTAGATTAAAACAGATTCAGTTAAGTTTAATACTAAAGTCAATGTCAAAGAACAATCCACTGAAGTGTATCTCCATTGACCCCTAACCAAGCAAGCCAGAAAAGACAGTGGACAAAAATGCACCAATTGACAGAAGTGGGACAAGTTCTCCTCTAGCCAAACAGAAATGGGTAGAGTTACAGTCTAAAAGACATTTGGTGTGCTTAAGAAGGATGAACATTTGTTGTGGTGGTACAAGTAACATGCATTAGAACTAGTGCCTTTATTCTAGATGTAAACTGTGTTTGCCTCACGAACTGTGCTAGGAAGGCTGTTCCTGGGATATAACAACAATTACCAACTACAGTTGATTTTTAATATTCTATGAATAATAAGTTGAAATTATATATATATATATATATATATATATATATATATATATATATATATATATATATATATATATATATATATATGTGTGTGTGTGTGTGTGTGTGTGTGTGTGTGTGTGTTCCCTTTATATATTATATTATTATATATGTTTCCTTTTTTAGGATAAATAAAGGACCAACAGAGGGTTTTGAGCAGGATGTGGGGCTTAAGACCACTCACCGTATGATCTACCCTGAGAGTGCTGTGGACATGGATAACTCCACCTATTTGGTGCTGATTCCCTTCAAGACTATAGATCTGCAGTGGCTTATTAGTGTATTTACAACAAAACACATTGATCGGTGAGGCAAGTTAAAAAATTATCATGCATGACATTGATTTTTTGGCATTTCAGTTGTGTAAATTTAAAGAGCCCCTATTATGGGTTTTTGAAAATGACCTTCCATGTAGTGTGTAACACAGCTCTAAGTGAAGTGAAATATCCAGCTAAGGCTTAAATCTGAAAGTGGACAGTGTTTAAAACTATTGATTCATCTAAAAAAAAGAGTCGGCTCATAGTGGCTTGAATGAATCGTCTTGATAACAAGTCTTTAGCTGTTTCGGCGTGATGTAGATACGAGACATAAGCCCCGCCCAATTGTTGCGCGCACAAAACCGGGAAAATTTAAACCTGCGGTCCCGCCCACAAGCACAGCAGCAAAGAAAAAGAGGAAGATAAACAGATCCTGAAGTCATGAGTCATAAAGACACTGTGCTTAGCTGGATATTATTGGAAGTTTGAGGGAAAGTATTCTTTACCCAAAGATGAAGCTGTGAAGAGTCAGTGGTTGAGGTTTATTTTTGCATAAAAGAAAGGATCAGAAAAGACTACTGATGTGTGAGACTTTGACAGAGCTCGACAGGAACTATCAGTAACAAACACAGCTCATGGATAAGTTTCTTCCTCTATATTGTAATGGACAGACAATACACCAGGGGTGTGGGCAAAATAAGGACAGTTTATTAGGCACACTGGGCTTCGGCTGGTGGGGGATGAAATCCTTAGCAGACACTTAAGGGTTGGTGATCGTTGGGCAAAGCAGAGTACAGGTAAGCCCTGAGAACATATAAAACTTATACTTATACTTATACATATTGCGACTAAAACCACGCTAAACACGTGACACGTGACGCTTTCTTTGCGGATTTAAACGTGTTTGTGAGCTTGCAATCCTGTCGTTTGTCATTGCTATGGCTACCGTCAGCTGTTCTTACACATGTGCGACGGTCAAGGTTCAGAATAGTTCAGCTTTTGCCGCTGTGTGGAATAATACTGAATGTGTGTCATGGTTCAGAATGGAGCAATATGCTGGTTTTTAACTGGTTAACTTTTTATATTCTCATATCGCGTCTAAAGCCACTTTGAAAATGCGACGCGTGCCACTTTGTTTACGTATTTAAATGCTTTTGTGAGCTTGCAATCCTGTCGTTTGTCATTGCTATGGCTACCGTCAGCTGTTCTTACACACATGCAGCAGTCAAGGTTCAGAATAGTTTAGCTTTTGCCACTGTGTGGATTAATACTGAATGTGTGTCATTGTTAATAATAGAACAATATGCTGGTGTTTAACTGCACTGCTTTAATGCACTCATGCACACACAAATAATCCAGGAGACTGGGGGAAAGTGAGGACCGGGAGGGAGGGGGTGGGTGTCGCGGATGAAAGTGAGAACCGGGGGGGTTCGTAGACGCCACCCTCACTATTCTATGGACACGCCGGCCCTGATAACACTGGTGAGAACTGGGTACTGTGTACTATGGTGTTAGTAACTAATGTAAAGTTGTTTCTTTAATATGCATTCTATGTATTCTGTTTTTGAATGTTTCTGTTAAGGACTTTTATTTTGATGTTGTGTCCTCTGAAGAGGAGGGTAATAGAGTGGAGGAACTATGACGTCAATTTGTATGCAAAGACCTGGAAGCTAGTTAGCATTTTAGCAGTTCCGGTTCCCTCATCCCAAAGTCAATGGGTATTTTGAATGGGATTTTGATTAAATCGCTTAAATAAGGTTTGTGGCTAACACAAACTCAAGATACTTTCACGTTTTATTGTCCGACATAAAACACATCAGTTACATCACACTTTTGAATTTTTAAATCGGTTGCGCTTCTTTAAAAAGACGGTCGCTAACAAGTTGCTAAATGGGACTACAGGCGGTGTCAGAGACATTATACGTCATCAAGCTGAACTGGTCTGGAAAGCAGCTCGCTTGCATTGGGCATCTGGATTTGTCTGTTATTTAAGTATTTTCATGAATAGTATTTTATTGTTTGTAGTATTTTTCCAATTGGGAATTCATATTGTGTAGATAATGCCTTCACTTGTAAAGACAGATAAATTTTTTGATCATTTATTTTAATTAAACAATATTATGAAGATACTGCTTACCAGTGCAGCCTGTCACTTTTCTGCTCTTAGTAATGCAAACGTGTGAATAAATGTGTAAAAAAATACTTACATATTAACTGTCATTTTAACTATCATTTGATCAAAGGATTTTTTGTCTTTTTTTTTTCTTCATCTGAACACATAGGTCCAGGGCTTGACATTAACTTTTTTGATCACCGGCCACTGTGGCTAGTAGTTTTCCAACATCACTAGCCACTCTGAATTTTTACTAGCCATAATTTTGTTGTTGGGAAAATAGATTTTATATGCATAAATTTGACTTTGACATGCTAAAATACTTGATTTAGATTTTGTGTTTTGTCCACATGCCTCGTCATTAATTCCACTTTTTGTGTGTTGTGTATGAGCTTGCTCTGAGCATGAGCAAATGGGTCATGGTTTCATAGTGTTATATTGCAATTACTGATTGCAAATCACTTTTCAGAGCTCAAAATTAAGGATTTACCTAATTTATCTCTGACTACACCAAACAATAATTATTTCTTAGCCACAAATTTTAAATGTGTCAAAACAAGCAAAATATAACTGTTTACTATACTTTTTATTTAACAAAACATTTCTTAAAAAACAAAGAAAAGCAATTGACTTTAAAAAAAAAAAAATTATTGTCATGTATCTAAAACTATGCACAGTAATCTGTCCTGGCTAAAGGTCTCTCGGATCACCAGTTAACTACACATAAATGGAGAGTTAATCTCCCATTAAAGCAATATTGTAAAAAAAAAAAGATAAACCATATTAACAAAAATAAAAGCAAATAAAACCGTAGGCAAATGAAAGCAGGTGAAAAACATACCGTGTGTGATAATGAAAGGATGATCACATGCACATGGTTAACTTTAGGCCAATTAATAATCTGTTCAAAGCGAAAGCAACCGGTGCTGCTTACAAAAAGACAAATTTTGAGCTCTTGAAAGCAGCATGACTGTGGGTGCATGTTCATCACTGTTTGTCTAGTCTATTTGAAAGAGGACCGATCACAGTTGCGTTTCCAGACACGGTTGCCTCACAAAAGGAAACAGGAGCGCACACGCGTTTGCAGTCGCGCGCATCACATCAGCTGTTAGAGCGAGTGATTCGGTATTCCTCTCATTCAGTATTCACTTGCTTTCTTCTGCTCGCGTGACCACAATTATATTTGTCAGTCGTGCTGCTTCTCGATTCTAAGATGGCATTTGCATGCATATTGGGTCAACCTATTGTCGAACCCTGCTTTTAAGAAAACTACAGTTTAAAAATTATTTTCAACCAGTCAAAGTGGCTAGTGGAGGTGTCTGTCTAACCCGCCAGAGCTGAAATCTACCCGCATTTGGCGGGTTGGCGGGTGTTAATGTAAAGCCCTGCATAGGTCTATGTATTTTTGTGTATTTATGTGTTTATAATGTGTATCGTGGATTATATTTTGATAAACCGAAAGATTAAAACTTTGTCATGGACCATATTTCTAAATAATAAACTTGAACAATTGTTGTTAGCAGGGTGGTGCTGACGTCACAGGCAAGCGCCCCAGGCACTGTAGTCCTTTTATAGCCTAATGTTAGCTTTTCCATTCTTGCGTTGGCATTTAAGATCCAAAAGTGCTAAAATTTTTATTTTCGTGTGAAGATTATCCGGTTGGACAAAACTTGTAAGTCTAATGAACAGTGTTTGAACACAGAGCTTATTATTTGCAATCCTCGAAAAGCCTATGGGAAAATACTATGGGGATGTTATCGAGGGAACCAGTTTTATGCTAGCAGCCGATTAGCCTACAAGGTGACGTCATAGTTCCTCCACTCTATATGTGTATGTGTGTGTGTGAAAAAAGAGCAGGTAGAGCAGTGTTGCCAGATTGGGCGGTTTCCACAACACCCCCCCCCACCCCCCCCCCCCCCCCCCACACACACACACATTATTTTTTCGTGTTTTCCAGATGAGTGGGTGGGTTTTTTTTGCATTTTGGCGGGTTTTGGATAGTTTTTGAGCTAGAATCAGCTACATCTAACAACACTGAGGTAGAGAAGGGCTAGCAGACTCGTGTCCATCTCCTCCCCAGGTCTTGGAGTTTTTGCTCAATAAAATAGTTTGTCGTCTGTATTTTCATATCCATCGTCTGTATTTACATTCCACCACTAGCAGCCGAAATCCACGCCTTACACTAATATGAAGCGTGTATGCACTCTGACTACTTCTAAGCTGTGCTCGGCATTTCACTCTGTCTCATCTGAACGCTGTCAGTGTCGACCAATCGCAACAGGCTGTCATCGGTCCAATCAGTGCAGATTAGCTTCGAGCTAAGGAGGGATTCGGGAACAAATGAATCGCTAAGCGATTCATATGGGAGTCGCTGGGATAATTAGGTACAACCTTGCAACCAAAATATGACCCTATTTAATGTATAATAGATGCTCTTTAACATTACATTTACTTTAATTTACTATTATATATATATATATATATATATATATATATATATATATATATATATATATATATATATATATATATATATAGTGCCACTCACGCTGTTCTTGAGTAAAAAAAGCCGCTGTCGACTGACTGTTTGACTGACTGAATGACTGACTGGCTGACCGATCGAATGACCCACCCTCCTCCTTCCCTAAACCCAACCAATAGTTTTTTCAAAAGCACCGATTGACCCATCCACCCACTTCCCTAAACCCAACCGACAATTTTAAAAAGCAATCCAAAAAGAAAAGCCCTTGCTTGATTTTTACCAAGTTTTCAGATTTTACCACATACTCACTCTGTTATTTACTTGTTTATTTGAATTTTTAGATTCTGTTTTTAATTTAATTCTGTTTTTTAATAATACTATATTTTCCTTTCTCTTTAGAACATACATTCCAGTAAAACCCACTATAAAAGCAAACAGGGACAAGGTGAGCACAAAGTGTGTCAGTGCCAGTCGGTCAGTGCTTTAACATAATAGCCCACAAGTTAAACTGGCTATTTGGCACCTAAAAGTGTTGTTTTAATATTTTATTTAAATAACTAGCTTAAATATATTTACTGTCTAGGTGTCCCAATTTAATTTCTGTCTGTGGTTTCAGGTGATGATCCTACATCCTGGTTTCCTGAAGTATATTCAAGAACGTTGGCTGCAGAAACATGGCAGATATCCATCCACTGGTTTTATTACACTTATATTTGCCCTGCACATCTGTGACCAGGTAATAGTTTTTTTAATTACAATTTTACCTTTATCTTAAATTATACCTTGTTTTTTATGCTTGTAAGAAATCCATATAAACTTAAACTATTTCCTTGCACAGAATTAGTAGTAGCTTTTTTCAAAAAAAAATTTCTTCCGAATTCAGACACCAAGTACACCAGAAGGCCTGCCACTTTTAAGTAGAGTTTGCTTGTTCTTAAAATAAAAAACACATACACACACATCAACAGCGCTTACATGGTATGCTGCGGCTGTTGCAAACATTTTATCTAGCACACAGAGGTCTTATAAAAAGTGTAATAAATTCAGCATTCATATGAACACTGTCTCTAGGAAGCTCCACTGTCATTAAGTGCTCCAAAACTTTGCTGCAGCAAAAACCACACAAGACTCCAGATAATACATTTGAATATGGTTTAATCATAGTTGGGAGGCCCTCCCAATTCAAAGAGATTTTTTTCAAATAAACACAATACAAATGTTTATAAGCAGATGGTAAAACCGATTGACAGATCTTAATATTACAATTTGTTTCAAAAAAGCATCATAACTTAAGCAGCACTTGAAAACTGTCGTAGTTCTAAGAGTGCTCTGGAATAATTGTTAAAGCCCTACATGCATGAGTACAAAGTTATGAGGACAATCAACAGATTATCCCTGTGTCTTTATCCAAGTACAGAGCCATAGCGAAATCTGATATATGCAATACATGAACAGAATATATAAAACTGTTGCTAATATATTTGAACATATATTAAGCCTATATTTGTAAATTCAGTAGTTGAAAAAAAAAATTGCAATATTAGAAATATATAAATACATATTTTATATATGTGAAATTTAAACATTTTCATAAACAACTTTTATGTAAGCTGTATATATTGTCATATCAAATTTCAATATGGGGTGTGATTATAGCCTAATTAGCTTTGTAAATTTTTCTGGACGCTGTTTTATTCTTGGGCGTCATGGTGGTGCAGTGGGTTACACGATTGCCTCACAGCAAGAATGTCACTGGTTCGAGCCTCAGCTGGGTCAGTTGGCACTTCTGTGTGGAGTTTGCATGTTCTCCTCGTGTTCGCGTGGGTTTCCTCCGGGTGGTCCGGTTCCCCCTAAAGTCATTCGGTTTGCCGCTATAGGTGAATTGGGTAAGCTAAATTGTCTGTAGTGTATGTGTGTGAGTGAGTGTGTATGGATGTTTCCCAGTGATGGGTTGCAGCTGGAAGGGCATCCGTTGCGTAAAACATGTGCTGGATAAGTTGGTGGTACATTCCGCTGTGGCAACCCCTGATTAATAAAGGGATTTAGCCGAAAAAAAAATTAATAAATGAATGAATGTTTTATTCTTTTTTTTTTTTTTTTAAATGTATTGGTGTTTAACAAGACCATACATAATAGTATATAATAGTTTTCTTATGTTCCCACTATCCCCTCAAAGTAAAATAAATAAAATTTATGAATTATAAACAAACATATCCGCTGAGAAAAAAAATAAAATAAAAAATAATTAACAAATTAAAAATAAATATAATAAATAATAATTGAGAAAGTTTACAATAAAAGAGTAAAAAAAAGGAAAGAAAAAAGGAAAAAAAAGAAAAGTTCACGTTAATGAGTCAATATTTCCTCTTTCCAATTATTTACTGTGTGTTTTATTCTTTTTTAAAATTCATTTACAGTTGCTGCGTGTTTCTTAAGTTGTTTGTGTTGTCCAAATGCTGCGTGTTTCTTCAGTGGTTTGTGTTGTGAGAATTTGCAACACGTGTGCTGTCAAATTGATGAAGATCGTTTCTTTATTTGCTTGTGTTTTTTGTAACTGCATGTGGTTTCTTAAATTGCAGCGCGTTAAGCTCTCTCTCTGTGTCGTTAACCAATCCTTAACCATTAGTCTTTAACCAAAAAATATATTGTTCAGTTTATTTATATTTATTCACTTCAGTCCATTTATTCAGTTATTTAAATTAAAACTGCTTCAGTTTAATTGTCACTTGCAAATGTCCCTGCTGGAAGCCAAAACACTAAAGAGCAGCTCCACTAATCTTAATATAAGCAAGCCAGTGGCACAGAACTAACTTCACTAATTGACGGATATGAAGGAAAAAAAACCCTGAGAGAAGCCAGGCTCAGCTGGGCATGACCATTTCCTGTCTGGCTAAAAGTTTAGCAACATTTTTAAAAGAAAAAAGGAAAAAATACCATTTTGCCGATGCTTGAAATGTGTCCTTCAAATTACTTCAAATGACAAATGAATGGGGCCTTCAAATGGTTGCTATCAAAAATCACCCTGAAATTTTTGACTGAAGACAAGGACTGAACTGAAAATTCATCAAGGGTTAGACAGTATTCTAGGTTTTTGTATGAGAGGTTTTTGGGTCCAATAAGCAAGACTGAATAATAGAAAGAATTTTTGATTTGAATTTAGTAATAAGTTTTAATCATCCAATTTTTAATATTAAAACAATCTGTTAAATTTGTGAATTCAGATTATCAGGTTGAAAAGAGGTGTATCATTGTGAATCATCAGCATAACTAACTCTATGTTTTTTAATGATATCGCTAGAAATAGCATATATAATGTAAACAGTAAGGGACCAAGAAATGAGCCTTGTGGTACCCCCAGTGTGCTTTTGATTGCTTTGACACTTCTTCTTTAACTGACACAAATTGATATTGTTTAGGTAGGTAAGGTTGGCTTGGATCAGATACACTTGAACCAAGCCAATGCAGGTCCAGTAATACCAACATAATTTTCAAGCATATCAAAGATTATGATCAATAGTATCAAATGCATGCAGCACTAAGGTCTAACAACACTGATAGAGAATTGCAAGTTTCATTTTATATGTAATGATAAGGTTATTAGTTATTAAATAAAATAACTTTTTTTTTTTTCCAAAATGTCACTTTAGACAATTCTTTGGTTTTAACAAGGTAGATTTTTTCTTTTGCATCAAAACCAGCTAATCCACTTGTGCTTTTCTTTGCAAAAACCTCTGAATCCACATACTGGGACAAGACATTGTAATAAAAAAAATCATTAAAGATGCAATTAGTTTTATATAGTTTTATAAAGTATATAGTTTCATACATTATATTTATCTTTTATAAAATAGCTTACATTAGCAAATAAAACACAAAGTAGGCCTACTGGACAAAATAGGATGTCTCTCAGACACTTTTAGAAGCTATCATTCGTTGGTTCCCACCATACTCAAGGTCTTGGTTTCTTTTTCATCACTTGTTTATCTTCATAGCATCCATGTGGGATAAAAGAACGGCATCTTAACTTCGTCTTTCGTGAAATGGAGTTGTAAATAAAATAGTAAATAGTAAATTATATAGTTAATCAGAATCATTCAAGTAACGTCACTGCGCAAAAACACATTATGAATGTATGCTACATTTCCGACTGTACATTCTGTTTTCTTTTTCTTATAATGCACAGAGTGCACTGAGTTTTGAGGTAAGGGACAATTTCATTTGCCATTCAGTGTCAGTCGGACAGGTTTATGCACTTCATCGAACTCCATATTTTAAAATCTACTTCTGAATCTGAATAAGACAGTCATCAGTGGGCTGCTACATTAAAAACATATGATTCGATTAGCGCCTTCTGATTGGTTCTTTGGACATATCGGCTTTTGCTGTCAAAGGCAAGTGGGGTTTAGAGGCTTTTGCCAACAAACTGTTATTTCTGAACGAGCTGACTCTGCGATTTAGATGATTTAAAGCAAAAATATTTCTTAAACGTGTACTACGTGCCCAAAGCATTCACTCAATGTCATTGGCTAATTTTGGCAGAAATGGCGTTTAGCGGCTTTTGCATCTAAACTCTTCACATCTACAATTGCCAAAGCCTTTTGGAAATCGGCAGCGGTTACATACACAAACTCTCGCCAACGACGGCTGAGAAGCTATGAGTAGGCCCACACGGAATCTGCGCTTGCAGAATTCCGCAGATTTTTTGCAGATTTTCCGCAGATTTCAGCAGATTTTTAGCCCATTATTAATTCTGTTTACTTTCTTAAAGTTAACTATTTACAGTTAATCTAATTGGATTTGCATTTTAAACATTAAAAACAAGTTAAAAAGATATTATTTTTTATTTAACATATTAAGGTTTTAGTTATGATACTCCCAAAATAATTCCGCAGAAATCCGCAGATTTTTACCAAAATTCTCCACAGAAATAGCAAAAAACGTCCGCAGATTCCATCTGGCCCTGAGTATGAGCTATGAAACCTTTGTTTACTGCTGAAGCCGAACCTCGAGACAGCGGCCTCGCCAACAGATACTACCTGCACAAGGCGGTGCAAACAGTGTGAGAGAGCACGCAAGTGCGGTAAGTATGGAGGCATATGAGACAGGCTAAGGGCTAACCCCACAAGACACGCACTTCCATCACTCATGCTCTCAAATATACACTCGCTGGAAAACAAACTGGACATATTTGTCAGGAATGGGGATAGAACCCGGGTCTCTGGCGTGAAGAGTGAGTCCAAGTAAGCACTGAGCTACTGGGAGTTGATGAACCCAAACAACGGAAGGCAACTTGCTTCTTAGTAGAAATTTATTATTAACAAAAATCTTCAATTAGAGATAAAAGTAAAGTAAGGCAAAAACAGAGTCATCCAATATCCAAAAATACAAAACTCAAAAAGACAAAAAACTCCAGTACAGTTAAACTAAAAAAACTCCAAAGATATAAGTCATAGAACAGCTTAGCCTAATAACTAGGAGGCTTTACAAAAGAATAACTCACAGTGGTCGACAGGCTTGGATCCACAATAACTGAGCAAAGCACAGATGAAACTGAGACTACTTAAATACAAGAAACTAAACAAGGCACATGTGAAATCAATGACAATGATTACAGATACAAAAAAAAGGAACATGATGGAATGACGACATCTAGTGGACAATAAAGGACATTACAAGAAAAACAAAAGGGCTAAACCCTGACAGGGCCCCCCCCCTCTAGGAACGGCTCCTGACGTTCTTGCCTAGAGACTTGAGCTTGAGAGCATGAAAGTCTCGAATCAACTCAGGGTCCAAAATGTTCTTGGCAGGAACCCAGGAACGCTCTTCAGGGCCGTAGCCTTCCCAGTCTACAAGATACTGCCGGGTTCTACGAACTTGGCGTACATCCAGAATCCGGCGGACTGTGTAGACTGGTTGGCCTCCAAAGGACCGAGGAGGGGGAGGTTTACCTGCCACAGAGAAAGGAGAAGAAAGAACTGGTTTAAGTAATGACACATGGAAGGTAGGGTTTATTTTTAATGATTTGGGTAAGTATAGTTTATAAGTGACTGGGTTTACTTTCCTTGCAATCTTAAAGGGGCCGATGAACTTTTGAGAAAGTTTTCTTGAATCCACTCGAAGGGGAATATTCCTGGTAGACAGCCAAACTCTTTGGCCAGGACGAAGAGTTGGAGCTGGCCTGCGTCTGCGGTTAGCCTGATGTTGGTATTGTTGAGAAACCTTGAGGAGCTTGAGACGAGCCTTTCTCCAGGTTTGACGGCAGCGTCTGATGAACTGGAGAGCTGAGGGAACTGCAACTTCAACTTCCTGTTCAGGAAATAGTGGCGGGGAAAAGCCAAATTGGCACTCGAAAGGGGACATACCAGTTGCCGAAGAATGGAGGGTGTTATGCGCATATTCGGCCCATATGATGAAGCGAGACCAAGCAGTGGGGTTGTTAGCAGCCATGCATCTCAGGGTGGTCTCAAGGTCCTGATTAAGTCTCTCAGTTTGACCATTCGACTCAGGGTGGAAGCCGGAGGATAGACTTGCAGTGGCCCCTATGGATTGACAAAAGGCTTGCCAGAATCTGGAGGAGAATTGAGGTCCTCGATCCGAGACCACGTCCTGGGGAATACCAAAGACTCGAAACACATGGTTGATGACTAATTCAGCGGTCTCTTTAGCAGTGGGGAGTTTGGACAGGGGAATGAATCTTGCGGCTTTGGAAAATCTGTCCACGATGACTAATATTGTGGTGTTTCCCTGGGATGGAGGAAGTCCTGTGATAAAGTCCATGGATATATGTGACCAGGGCCTGTGGGGTATGGAAAGTGGATGCAGAAGTCCCTGAGGTGCACAATGGGAACTTTTGCTCTGGTTGCAGGTGGGGCATGCTTTGATGTACATGGTGACATCTTTCTTAATGGTTGGCCACCAGAATCGTCTCTGCAGAAACTCGAGAGTGCGGGCAGACCCTGGGTGGCAAGTAAGTTGGGATGAGTGTCCCCATTGGAGGACTTTGGAGCGAACAACTTTGGGGACGTACAAACAGTCAGTAGGGCCTCCGCCTGGGTCGGGGTCTTTAGATTGGGCTTTCCTTACGAGACCCTCCAGATCCCACCTAATGGGAGCAATAATCTTAGAGCTCGGGACAATAGATCTCTTGCAATCTTCTAGAGGGGATTTTGCATATGCTCGGGACAAGGTGTCTGGTTTTAGGTTTTTTGAGCCTGGGCGGTAGGTGAGGGTAAAATGAAACCGGTTGAAAAATAAGGACCACCTGGCTTGGCGGGGGTTGAGTCGCTTCGCCTGTTGAACATACTCAAGATTCTTGTGGTCAGTGAGGACTTGAAATGGATGTTTAGCTCCCTCCAGCCAGTGCCTCCATTCCTCGAGAGCTAGTTTCACTGCCAGTAACTCCCTATCACCCACATGGTAGTTTCTCTCGGTGGGAGTGAGACGATGAGAGAGAAATGCGCATGGGTGAAGTTTGTTATCCTCACCTCTCTGAGACAACACTGCTCCAATGCCCACCTCGGAAGCATCAACCTCAACAGTAAAAGGTTTGTCAGGGTTCGGAATGAGGAGGATAGGTGCTGATGTGAAGCGTTTTTTTTAGCTTGATGAAAGCTTCTTCGGCTTCAGGTCCCCACTGAAACCTAGCACCTTTCTCCTTGATGAGGGCGGATAATGGGGCCGCCACATTGCTGAAATTCAGAATGAATTTCCTATAAAAATTGGCAAAACCCAGGAAACGTTGCACTTCTTTGACCGATGAGGGGGAAGGCCAGTCCATCATAGCTTGGATCTTTTGCGGATCCATCTGGATCTGTCCGGGCTTGATGACAAATCCAAGGAATTTGACTTGGGTTACGTGGAACTGGCATTTCTCGGGTTTAACATATAGGTGGTTATTGAGAAGACGTTGGAGGACCTTGCCAACTTGAAATATATGTTCTTGGAGGGAGCTTGAGAAAATAAGGATGTCATCGAGGTAGACAAATACAAACTTATTCAGCATGTCTCGAAGCACATCATTGATGAGGGCTTGAAACACAGCAGGAGCATTGGTGAGACCAAAGGGCATCACTAGATATTCGTAGTGCCCTGTGGGCGTGTTGAAAGCGGTCTTCCACTCATCTCCATGTTTGATGCGCACAAGGTGGTAAGCATTGCGCAGATCAAGTTTAGTAAAAATAGAGGCCTCTTGTAGGATCTCAAAAGCAGTGGACATAAGTGGCAAGGGGTAGCAGTTGCGGATGGTGATTTTATTTAGCCCCCTGTAATCTATGCATGGGCGCAGACCACCGTCCTTTTTACCAACAAAGAAAAAACCAGCGCCTGCAGGAGAGGTGGATGGCCGGATGATTCCTGCTGCGAGGGATTCCTCGATATAATTTTCCATGGCAGTACGCTCAGGAAGGGACAAGGAAAAAATACTGCCTCTTGGGGGGCAGGAGTCTGAAAGTAGCTCGATGGCGCAATCATATGGACGGTGGGGCGGTAAGGAGGTAGCTCTCTTCTTGCTGAAGACAGCCTTGAGGTGGTGGTACTGGGAAGGAACTTGAGACAGATCCACGGGTTCTCGAGACTCGAAAATGGGGTTCAGAGGTTTCGAATTCAAACAAGTGACTTGACAGGTGGGACTCCAGGCCAGAAGGGTTCCATTAACCCAGTCAATGTGGGGGTTATGTTGCAGAAGCCAGGGATGTCCGAGGATAACTGGAAACTCAGGTGACTGTATGAGGTGAAAACAGAGCTTCTCTTTATGTTGGTAAATGGAAAGAGACAAATGAGAAGTAAGGTGAGTCACCTCTCCTGGAGCTAATGGTCTGCCATCTAGTGCTGTAACTAACAGCGGTTCAGGAAGGGTATCAATGGGAATATTGAGGTCTTTTGCCAGGGTGAGGTCCATGAAGTTTCCAGCAGCACCAGAGTCAATGAAGGCTTGAAGTTGGGATCTTTGGTCTGCCCAAGTAAGGGTGATGGGGAGGAATAAACCACATTTGGAAGGTGAGGTGCTGTATGTAACTCCCGTTACAGTCCTTCCTTGCCTGTACGGGACTGAGCGTTTCCCGAAAGCTGGGGGCAGGTGGAGCGAAAATGATTGGACAGACCACAATAGAGGCAACACCGCTCCCTCATGCGGCGGTCTCTCTCTGTAGGGGAAAGGCGAGTCCTGCCCAACTGCATTGGCTCGGGATTGTCTTGGTGTACCAGTACTGGGAAAAAGGAGGTTGGAGTGGACCCCTCGGTGGAAACAGTGGAGCGAATCAGACGTCTCTCTCTCAGTCGATTATCTAGTCGAATTGCTTGGTCTATTAGAGACTCGAGATCTAGGGCAGGTTCCCTGGTAGCCAAATCATCCTGAATAATCTCGGATAACCCGTTCTGAAAGCAGACCATGAGAGCTTCATCATTCCAGCCACTTCCTGCAGCCACCGTTCGAAATTGAATGGCATATTCTGCCACACTGCCAGTGTCTTGTCGAAGGGTAAGGAGTTTTTTAGAGGCTTGCCGGTCACTAAGGGGATGGTCAAAAACTCGCTTAAACTCCTGTTCAAAAACCATGTAACTTGAGCAAAAAGGTGCTTTAGCCTTCCATACTGTGGTGGCCCAGGAAAGAGCCTTACCGGACAACAGGGTGATCACATAGGCGATTCGGGCCCGATCTGATGGGAAAGAGGATGGCTGTAATTCAAAGGTGAGAGAACACTGGGTTAGAAAACCATCACACGCACTAGGATCACCTGAAAAGTGTTGTGGTGGAGGTAGACGGGGTTCCATCATAGGAGAGGGTGCTGTAGATTCTGACAAAGGAGCTGGGGTGGCAATGGAAGCAGGAGTTGAGCAGGCTGGCAATCTGTCAAAGAGTTGACGAACAGTAGTCATTAGTTCAGAAAGTACCTGTGAGTGTTTGGCCATCAGGGACTCTTGTACTAGGACATTCTCATGTCGTTGGACTGTAGACTGGTGTTGAGCCACTGTAGCAAGTAGCTCCTGGGAATTGAGCGGTTCTGGGTTCATATTGTTGGCTCAGTTATTCTGTCAGGAATGGGGATAGAACCCAGGTCTCTGGCGTGAAGAGTGAGTCCAAGTAAGCACTAAGCTACTGGGAGTTGATGAACCCAAACAACGGAAGGCAACTTGCTTCTTAGTAGAAATTTATCATTAACAAAAATCTTCAATTAGAGATAAAAGTAAAGTAAGGCAAAAACAGAGTCATCCAATATCCAAAAATACAAAACTCAAAAAGACAAAAAACTCCAGTACAGTTAAACTCAAAAAACTCCAAAGATATAAGTCATAGAACAGCTTAGCCTAATAACTAGGAGGCTTTACAAAAGAATAACTCACAGTGGTCGACAGGCTTGGATCCACAATAACTGAGCAAAGCACAGATGAAACTGAGACTACTTAAATACAAGAAACTAAACAAGGCACATGTGAAATCAATGACAATGATTACAGATACAAAAAAAAGGAACAGGATGGAATGACGACATCTAGTGGACAATAAAGGACATTACAAGAAAAACAAAAGGGCTAAACCCTGACAATATTACAACTCAGCAGGTCTACACAGCATATGGCCGGGGATTGTTGTGTGTTTGTTTTCAAAGTGTTGTGACAAAACACTGTTCATCACTGGTGGAGTTCATGCTTGTGAAGTGTTGTCCGTTTTATTTGCCAGGGGTGTTCACGACCACTGTTATTATCACGGTTTATATCCCGCCAAGTGCAAACACAAAGGATGCACTTCGCGAGCTGTACAATGTCATCAGTGAACAGCAAACAAATAACCCAGAAGCATTTTTCATAATAGCCGGTAACTTCAATCATGCAAACTTGAAGTCACTGTTGCCAAAGTTTTACCAACATGTGAACATTGCAACAAGGGGAAGCAACACATTGTATTTGGTTTACACAACAAACAAGAATGCGTATAAAGCCGAGCCCTCACCACAGACATGCAGTGATGACGCATCCCTCCCAGATGCACTCAACCACTTTTATTCATGGTTCAAAACACAGAATGACACACCTGCACAAAAACCCCCCTCAACCCCCAACGACCAGGTGCTCTGTCTGTCTCCAACCGATGTGAGGAAGAGCTCATCTAGGATCAACCCACGCAAGGCTGCGGGTCCTTACAAGATAACTGGCTTCGCTCTGAAGGACTGTGCTGCACAGCTGACAGATGTCTTAACAGATATCTTCAACACCTCCCTGAGACAAGCAGTCGTCCCCACATGTCTGAAGTCCACTACACTTATGCCAGTGCTAAAAAAAAATCATACTGTTTAAATGACAACCATCCCATAGCACTAACTCCAATAATGATGAAGTGCTTTGTGAGGTTAGTCATGCACAACATTGTTGGAACTCAATGTAAAGGATGTTGCAGAAATAAAATAAAAAAAAAAACAGTTCGAATCAGGCACAGAAATCGGGCACCAAATTGCCTCCGTCATCTAGATTTGGATAACAGTGGACGACTGTTATTCGACTGTTTTCCCCAATACTCTGGCAGCAGATGTTCGGGGAACCCTTCAGCAATTTCATAAATGATTAACCACCTAAACAATTGGGCTTTCAGGAAATTGCCTGCACGAGACTTTTGAAGGACAGGTCATGTGGTCATGTGTTCCCTCGGGACATTTTAATTGCAGCCAGATGGACAAATTCCATAGAGACAAAGAAATCTCTGGCAATTAATGCATACGAATGAAAGACTTAAAAAAGACGATCTCTTAAAATGTTAGAACTGAGGTAGATATAATATTTTTAATAATATGCCACAGGTCTCCTCATGTGCTGTGTTTATTCCAACCAACCAGGTTAATAATGTGTTGTCTTACCCTTATAACAGGTTAAGATGATCTGTATGTGTCTGAAATGTTTGATTATTTGGTATTAAACAAAACCTAGTTACATTTGCAATACATTGGTGTAGATGAAAAACTAGTAGTACTAACAGTATTCGTATTGTAACATTTGATGTAAGATAGTTACAATCCTACAAGAGATTTTACCGCGTGGAATCTCTTGCAGTCTGTTAATAATTGACCCTTACTACACTGGTACAGGGCGTGGCCCCGCCCTCCATGGCAACTGCTCATTGGAAGGGGATGGATCAATATGGGTCCCTTAAAACTCGCTGCATCCCTTAAAACGTCGCTTTTTGCATTAAGCTGACTCGCTAGCTTTTGCTCTCTGCCCCTTCTCGCCTGCCCGGACACCGCGCTGCCAAGTAATTGGGTCACTACGAACTCTCCATGCAAACTTCCTAGGTTAAAACATCCTAAACCTCCTCGAAACCACAAATACTTCCGCGAACGGACTCTCAGCAAATGTCCGTTACCCTCAGTAACCCAGGACGACAACCTCTGCTCACGAGTGAGTGACTCCCAAAGACGTCACAGAAACCACCCGACCAAGAGCACTGCGTGCTTCCTCAGGCCAGCCCGGCGAGGTAAACTCCAGTCAACAAGACTTCAACAAATTCACAAGTAACATGAACAAATATTGTCTCTTGCTGATGTGGTGTCTATGGTCTTAAGCAGTTAAAGATAAGTAAAATCTCTGCTTTTGTGGTTTCTCAGGTGATTCTAAGATCTAGTAAGAAGTACTACAATAATTTGGGACGGTTGTTAACTCAGTTTTGCATCCTCTGAACTGCCTCTGTATGAGTGAATGTGTGTGTGTGTGTTTGTTTGTTGTTTGTTTATTATGTAGTTAGCTTCATGTATCGTAGTGTAGCTCAATAAATCTTTGTTCTCCTTTTGTAAGAACTGTGTTCTTGTTTATGTGCTTCTAAGTCATTGCCTCAAGCTGTAGATCTCCTACAACATCAAGACCAGCCTCCCAAATACACTCTACTCGCTCCGGTTTGCATACCATCCAAACTGCTCCGTGGACGATGCAGTTTTCTCCCCATGGCTCTTACCCACTTACAAAAAAAAAACTCTTATGTTAGAATGCTGTTCATCGACTTCAGCTCAGCATTCAACAAAATAATCCCACAACAGCTCATTAATTCAATTCAATTCCTATTTTTTTGTATAGCGCTTTTACAGTGTGGATTGTGTCAAAGCAGCTTCACATAGAAGATTATAGTGAATTGAAAATGTCAGTTCAGTTTAGTTCAGTTCATTTCAGTTCAGTGTGGTTTAATATTCACTGCTGAGGGTCCAAACACTGAAGAGCAATCCATCAATGCGCAGCTCTACAAGTCCTGAACCATGCAAGCCAGTGGCAACAGCGGTGAGGAAAAACTTCACCAATTGACGAAAGTGAAGGATAAAAACCTCGAGAGAAACCAGGCTCACTTGGGCACGACCATTTCTCCTATGGCCAAACGTCTTGTGCAGAGCTGCAGTCTAGGCGCCGGAGGCTGGAGAACGCTGGACGTCAGCGAAGACTGGGCTGTCCCTGAAGTGTCACAGGAATCAGATGCATGCTCTCTACTCCTCCACGACCACCACAGCAGCTGCTCAGGATATGGCCTGGTCCAGGATTGTGGAACCTTGGGATCATCTCTTCACAGGTCTTGGATTGCATCAGTGGCACTGCATAATCTCTGGGGCCTCGGGATGAGTATCCCCAGGTGGAAATAGAAATTAAAGAGAATAATTAGCGTAGCTGCTGTTCAGTGTATATAAACGAGATGCGTTGAGCACATTCATGCTTCATACCGCTATGTGATGCATTGAGTGTATGCTTTACTAAAAAGATAGGTCTTTAATCTAGTTTTGAACTGTGAGAGTGTGTCTGAGCCTTGGACATTATCAGGAAGGCTATTCCAGAGTTTAGGAGCCATAAATGAGAAGGCTTGACCTCCTTTACTCGACTTTGCTACTCTAGGTACTACCAGAAGCCCTGAGTTTTGAGATCTTAAAGAGCGATTGGATTGGATTTTAACGAGACAGGAGGTTAGTTAGATAAAGAGGAGTTAGATTATTTAAAGCGTTATAGGTAAGAAGTAATATTTTAAAATCAATACGAAACTTAACAGGCAGCCAGTGTAAGGAAGATAAAATTGGGTTGATATGATCATATTTTGTAGACCTGGTAAAAACTCTGGAAGCTGCATTTTGTACTAGCTGAAGTTTGTTAATAGAGGATGCTGGCACAGAGCCAAAAATATAACAGACACAGGGTACAGAGCCAAGGATGGTCAGAAGTTAAAACGAGACAACTAGGGGTGTGTCAAAGAATCTGTATAAAGATTGTGGAAAACAGAGACACTTTAGGAATTGTCCAGGAGAGACTTCGTATCCAAAAACCTCCAGTCTGATAGTGCCTTCTGATAGAAGGTCGGCAACTACAACAATAACAATAAGGATTTGGAACATGGCCTAAAGATAGAGAAGAGTTGATGAGGTTAAGAAGAGGTTCTTCTATTACAGGTAGCAATTCTTTTAGTAATTTTGTTGTAATTGGGTCCAACATACATGTAGCTGGTTTAGAACCATTTATAATTTTATCTAGCTCTTCCTGTTCCAAGATTCTTAAGCAGTGTAAATTATTTTGATTCTGTGGAATGTTTAAAGGATCTGAAGTATAAGGTGGTGCAGAAAGTTTAACATCTTCTATTTTCTGTCTGAAGCCTTCTATTTTACCACTGAAAAAATTCATGAAGTCATCATTACTAATATGCGGTGGGACATTTTGTGCCAAAGATGACCGATTATTTGTTAATTTAGCAATGGTGTTAAATAAAAATCTAGGATTGTTATAATTATTTTCTATCAGTTTGTGGAGGTGCTCAGCTCTGGCAGATTTTAGAGCTCTCCTATAGCTGGACATACTGTCTTTGTACGCAGTTCTAAAGACCCCTAATTTGGTTTTTTGCACTTACATTCCAGGGCACAGGTTGCTGTTTTGAGAGCTCGCATATGACTGTTATACCATGGTGTAGTTTTATTCTCTCTAGCCTTTTTTAATTTGAGGGGTGCCACAGTATTTATTTTGCTAGAAAAGATAGCTTCCATACTGCTGGTTACTACATTAAGGTCATTTGCGTTTGTGGGTGCATTTCGCAATAGAGAAAGATCAGGTAAGTTATTTATGAATTCATCTTTACTGGACGGAACGATAGTTCTACCAGGGTGGTATATCTGTGTGGGTCTGCTAATTTCAGGTAAACACAGCTTATATAGTAAGAGGTAGTGGTTTGTTATATCATCACTTTGTAGTATAATGTCTACATCAATGACCTCAATTGCATGAGACAAAATTAGATCTAATGTAAGTGTAACCATGGAAGTGACATGACAACAAAGGTGCAGATCCAAATGCAGGCTTTTATTGGAGGGATGGTCAGGCAAGCAATGATCAAGACAGGAGCAAACAGTCTTATGAGGGAAATCCAGAATCGTGGTCAATATAGCAGGCAGATGGTCACAAGGATGGCAGCAGACAGGCAGAAACAGATAAACAAGGCAAGGGTCCAAACACGGCAAAAACAAGACAAGGAAACGCTTTGAATTGACACTGTGAACAGGTAACAAGACTCGGCAATGGAGTGAGTGTATGTTCTGCTTATGTAGTGTGTGTAATCAGTTGTTGAGTGGCTTCAGCTGTGGGTGCAATCAGTGAAGATCTGGAACCGGTTGTGTGTGATGTCAGAGTCGTGCATGTATGGGGGATGTAGTCCATATGATGGTGGATTGTAGTCCATGGGTGTTTGTGCATGTAAACCAGCGATCTAAGGGGAGAAGATCGCTGGTGATTGTGACAGAGCCCCCCCTTTAAGGAGTGGCTTCCAGACACTCCTATCATAGTTCAGGCGGGAGGTGGAGCGGAGGCGGAACAGGGGGAGGGATGGAGGGCCAGGACCATGCAGCTGAGGGGTGTCTGAAGCATGAAGCAGCCGAAGGCCCGGAGAGTGGAACTGCGGAGGGCCTAGAGCGTGGAGCTGGGGAAGGCCCGGAGAGTGGAGCTGCGGAGGGCCTGGAGCGTGGAGCTGCAAAAGGCCCGGAGAGTGGAGCTGCGGAGGGCCCGGAGCGTGGAGCTGTTTAAGGCCCGGAGAGTGGAGCTGCGGAGGGCCTGGAGAGTGGAGCTGCAGAGGGCCTGGAGCATGGAGTTGGAGCTGCGGAGGGCCTGGAGCGTGGGGTTGCGGAGGGCCTGGAGCATGGAGTTGGAGCTGCGGAGGGCCTGGAGCATAGAGTTGGAGCTGCGGAGGGCCTGGAGCATGGAGTTGGAGCTGCGGAGGGCCTGGAGCATGGAGTTGGAGCTGCGTAAGGCCTGAAGAGTGAAGTTGCTGAGGACATGGAGCGTGGAAGGCCCGGAGAATGGAGCTGGAGCTGCGTAAGGCCTGAAGAGTGAAGCTGCTGAAGGCCTGGAGTGTGGAGTTGCAAAAGGCCTGGAGTATGGAGCTGAAGTTGGTCTGGGGCTTAGGTTCAGCAGGCACAGGCAGTTCATATAACCCCCATGGGTCAGGAGGCTTTGGTTCAGGGGGCACTGGCGTCTCAGATAGCCCCAGTGGGTCTGGAGGGTTGGATTCAGGAGGCATAGGCGGTTCATTTAACCCCAGTGGGTCTGGAGGCTTGGGTTCAGGAGGCATAGGCGGTTCATTTAACCCCAGTGGGTCAGGAGGCTTGGGTTCAAGGAGCACTGGCAGTTCGTATAACCCCAGTGGGTCAGGAGGCTTAGGTTCAAGGAGCACTGGCAGTTCATATAACCCCAGTGGGTCAGGAGGCTTGGGTTCAAGGAGCACTGGCAGTTCGTATAACCCCAGTGGGTCAGGAGGCTAAGGTTCAAGGAGCACTGGCAGTTCATATAACCCCAGTGGGTCAGGAGGCTTAGGTTCAAGGAGCACTGGCAGTTCATATAACCCCAGTGGGTCAGGAGGCTTAGGTTCAAGGAGCACTGGCAGTTCATATAACCCCAGTGGGTCAGGAGGCTTAGGTTCAAGGAGCACTGGCAGTTCATATAACCCCAGTGGGTCAGGAGGCTTTGGGACGTCACACGGCTCTGGCGGTACTGGGAAGTCACGTGTCTCTAGCACGTCACACGACTCTGGCAGCCCTTCCTGAAACTCAGGTGGTAAATCTTGTCCTTTGTGGAACTCAGGTGACGGCTCTGGCCTTTCGTGGGACTCAGGTGACAGCTCTGGCCTTTCGTGGGACTCAGGTGACAGCTCTGGCCTTTCGTGGGACTCAGGTGACAGCTCTGGCCTTTCGTGGGACTCAGGTGACAGCTCGGGCCTTTCGTGGGACTCAGGTGACAGCTCGGGCCTTTCGTGGGACTCAGGTGACAGCTCGGGCCTTTCGTGGGACTCAGGTGACTGCTCTGGCCCTTCGTGGGACTCAGGTGGGTCTCGTGCCCCTGGCCCTTCAAGGAATTCAGGAGGATCTGGCGCCCGCCCTTCGGGGAATTCAGGAGAATCTGGCGCCCGCCCTTCGGGGAATTCAGAGGTTTCTGATGCTCGCCATTCGAGGGGTTCAGAGGGTTTTGGCGCCCGCCATTCAGGGAGTTCAGAGGTTTCTGGCGCCCGCCATTCGGGGAGTTCAGAGGTTTCTGGCGCCCGCCATTCGGGGAGTTCAGAGGTTTCTGGCGGCCCGCCATTCGGGGAGTTCAGAGGTTTCTGGCGCCCGCCATTCGGGGAGTTCAGAGGTTTCTGGCGCCCGCCATTCGGGGAGTTCAGAGGTTTCTGGCGCCCGCCATTCGGGGAGTTCAGAGGTTTCTGGCGGCGACGACTCTGGCAGCTCTGGCGGCGGCGACTCTGGCAGCTCTGGCGGCGGCGACTCTGGCAGCTCTGGCGGCGGCGACTCTGGCAGCTCTGGCGGCGGCGACTCTGGCAGCTCTGGCGGCGGCGACTCTGGCAGCTCTGGCGGCGGCGACTCTGGCAGCTCTGGCGGCGGCGACTCTGGCAGCTCTGGCAGTGACTGAGGATGTGGCAGCTCTGGCAGTGACTGAGGATCTGGCAGCTCTGGCAGTGACTGAGGATCTGGCAGCTCTGGCAGTGACTGAGGATCTGGCAGCTCTGGCAGTGACTGAAACTCTGGCAGTGACTGAGGATCCGGCAGCTCTGGCAGTGACTGAAACTCTGGCAGTGACTGAGGATCTGGCAGCTCTGGCAGTGACAGCTCTGGTGGCTCAGGTGATGGCATTTCAGGAACAGGAACTATAACCGGAACGGACTTGAAACAGGAAGCCATCTTGTGAGCTGGTGGCAGATTGGCGCTTACCCATGCGTGAGCTGGAGGGCTGGTGACGGCCACTTTGTGAACTGGAGGACTGGAAGTGGCCATTTTGTCAACAGGAGGACTGGAGGCAGCCATTTTGTCGGCTGGAGAACTGGAGGCGGCCATTTTATCAACTGGAGGACTGAAGGCGGCCATCTTGTGAGCTGGAGGACTGGAAGCGGCCATTTTGTCAACAGGAGGACTGGAGGCGGCCATTTTGTGAACTGGGGAACTGGAAGCAGCCATTTTGTTAGCTGGAGGACTGGAGGTGGCCATCTTGTTAGCTGGAGGACTGGAAGTGGCCATTTTGTCACCTGGAGGACTGGAAGTGGCCATTTTGTCACCTGGAGGACTGGAGGTGGCCATTTTGTGACACGGAGAACTGGAGGTGGCCCTCTTGTGCTTGACTGGACTGTTGGCGGCCATTTTGTCAACTGGCTGTGGTCTAGGCTGGTGAACAGGGGACAGGAGTATAGGAGATGCCAGCATTATAGTATTATTGGAGGGAACAGCAAGCCCCGTTGCCGGCGGGTCTTGCTGTCTATTGCCCCCCCCCAAAAAACATTTAGGGGTCTCCTCCACCTCGCCTACGGTGAAGGTTGACCCAATGGCTCGTAAAGCCACATCTAGGGCTTGCTGGAAAGACCCCCGAGGACCATAACGGATGAGGGTGGATTTCAGTGGTTCGTTTAGTCCATCATAGAAAAAATCAATAAGTATGCAGTCCAGGAGAGTGGTGTCATTGGCAATGTCCAGAAAAGAGATGATATGGTCCTCGAGGGAATTCATACCTTGCCTTAGCCTGAAGAGACGTCCTGCTGGATCCATGTTTGGCCGAGTCTTCTGTAACCATGGAAGTGACATGACAACAAAGGTGCAGATCCAAATGCAGGCTTTTATTGGAGGGATGGTCAGGCAAGCAATGATCAAGACAGGAGCAAACAGTCTTATGAGGGAAATCCAGAATCGTGGTCAATATAGCAGGCAGATGGTCACAAGGATGGCAGCAGACAGGCAGAAACAGATAAACAAGGCAAGGGTCCAAACACGGCAAAAACAAGACAAGGAAACGCTTTGAATTGACACTGTGAACAGGTAACAAGACTCGGCAATGGAGTGAGTGTATGTTCTGCTTATGTAGTGTGTGTAATCAGTTGTTGAGTGGCTTCAGCTGTGGGTGCAATCAGTGAAGATCTGGAACCGGTTGTGTGTGATGTCAGAGTCGTGCATGTATGGGGGATGTAGTCCATATGATGGTGGATTGTAGTCCATGGGTGTTTGTGCATGTAAACCAGCGATCTAAGGGGAGAAGATCGCTGGTGATTGTGACAGTAAGCTTTAAGCGATGTGTTGGACCAACAACGTTTTGCTTTATCCCAAGTGAATGTAGTAAATCTATAAACGCGAGCCCTAATGTATCGTTAGCGTCATCTATGTGGATGCTGAAGTCTCCTACAATTAGTATTTTAGCAGTTTTAACTAGTAAGTCAGAAATAAAATCAGAAAACTCTTTTAGAAAATTGACATAGGGTCTTGGGTTCTTTATATGGTGATTAAAGCAAGAGATAGCATAGTTTTTTTCATAATATCTGGAAGCATAACATTAAGCACCAATACTTCAAAGGAGTTAAACGTAAGTCCGTTTCTCTGGTGAACATTAAGAATATCACTAAAGATTAATGCAACTCCCCCACCACGACCAGTTCGACAAGCTTCAAGCTTATATAAGAATCATGGAGGAGTTGCTTCATTTAAACGAATATAGTCATTCTGTTTCAGCCAGGTTTCAGTGAGACAGAGTGCATTAAGATTGTTATCTGTTATTACTCCATTTATGATAAGTGCTTTAGGTGCTAGTGACCTGATGTTTAGAAGACCAAGTTTTAAGAAATTTGTATTTTCACTTTTTTGCAGTTTTTCTGGTTTAATTTTTAATAGATTTTTTCTAGAGCACACAGTATGTTTATTTCTTGATCTAATAATTCGAGGAACAGACACAGTCTCTATGGGGTTAGCTAGATATGCAATACTGTGATTTAAGTGGGACAAGCAAGAGTCTATATGGCTAAAATGTGAATTTTGTAAATTTTCACTTGCTAGTTAGACAGAACGAAGCATCCTCGAGATGTTGTCCTACAGGAGTTCAGCTCCAGCTCGACTGGGCTGCAGCCCGTCAGCACGGAAAAGCCTAGGACACTCAGAAAAGATTCCAGTTATTGGCAAAGAGCAACTTCTGATTTTGACACCATGTTAACACCCATTCATTCAGAGCAAAAAGTCTACTGAACCTTTCATTTCCCTAATAAACATTTCCAAAACTTAATAAACTCACCATGCTAGGTCTTAACACATTCCTCTGGAATTGGATCCTGGACTTTTTAAGTGGAAGACCCCAGTCAGTCCGTGGGCACTACCACAACACCTAGGGCACTACCACACTGAGCACAGGTGCACCACAAAGCTGTGTGCTCAGCCCACTGCTCTTCACGCTGCTGACCCATGACTGCACTGCTAAGTTCAGCTCAAACCACATTAACAAATCACAACAGTGGTAGGTCTCATCAGTAACAATGATGAAACGCACTACAGAGGGAAAGTGGCACAGCTGGCTGAATGGTGGCCCACTAACAACCTCTCCCTCAATGTAGAAAAGACAAAGGAGCTTGTGATGGACTTCAGGAGAAACTCCATTGACCACTCACTACTGACCATCGACAGCTCGACTGTCGAGAGAGTCAGCAGCACTAAATTGCTGGGGGTGCACATCACAGAGTCTAACCTGGACTACCAACACCATGTCACTCTCCAAGAAGGCACAACAATGCTTACACTTTCTCCGCCAGCTGAAAAGGGCAAGTCTCCGTCCACCCATCCTCCCCACATTCTACAGGGGAGCTATTGAGAGCGTGCTGACCAGCTGCATCATTGTCTGGTACAGGAACTGCAGTGCTGCTGACCGCAAGACCCTCCAGCGCACAGTGAACACAGCCGAAAAGTTCATCGATACCCCTCTACCCTTCATTCAGGACATTATCCTCACAAGGTGCTCCAGCAAAGCCAGCAGTATTGTGAAAGTCTTTACCCATCCCTTTAACATTCTATTTTTAGGTTAAGAAGTATTCGAGCCTGCTTGGCTAGACTACTCAACAGTTTCTTCCCACAGGCTGTTAGAGCCCTCAACTCCAGTCAATTTACCTCCCTCTGAAATCTCATCCACCATCTCTTCATAAAAAAAAAAGCTCTTATGTTCTGTCAGTGTTGGGGGTAACGCATTATAATAATATAATAATAACATTACTTTTTTAAAGTAACGAGTAAATTAACGCATTACTTTTAAAAACAAGTGATATTATTTGAGTTACTTTTTACCTTGCTTAATTGGCTTTTAAAAATATTTACTACATTTTTTTATCAATTTAATCACTAAAGACAGTCAGAAACAGAAACAATGGCAGGCCAGAGACTTACATTTTTGCAATGGATTTTTGTTATTTTGAAGTGGATTGTCGTTAAGTGCGAATAAAGCAGCATTTCCATCCAACGAGTCAAAGTGAACAAAATCGTCACTTCCTGATTAACTGGTGCCAAATATCAACAGTAAAAACGTAATTTGCTGTAGTAGGAGAAGCTGTGTGAGTCTTTTCTTTATTTAATAAACAACTTGCACCTCAGAAGACGATACCGAAATGCAATGCTGAAGACGTGGCATTTAAAGGCTTGAGATGCAGAGCACAGACGCTCTTGACTAATACTGAAATAATTAAGGCATTTTGGAATGACCAAAACATTTCGGATGTTTTACAATGTGGTCAGCCTGCTGGTTTGTCCATTCACAAACATTTTCATCATCACATGATCTCATTCATTCATTCATTTTCTTGTCGGCTTTGTCCCTTGCGGGGTCGCCACAGCGGAATGAACCGCCAACTTATCCAGCACGATTTTACGCAGCGGATGCCCTTCCAGCCGCAACCCATCTCTGGGAACTTCCACACACACATTCACACTCATACACTATGGACAATTTAGCTTACCCAATTCACCTGTACTGCATGTCTTTGGACTGTGGGGGAAACCGGAGCACCCGGAGGAAACCCACGCGAACCCAGGGAGAACATGCAAACTCCACACAGAAACGCCAACTGACCCAGCCCAGCCGAGGTTCGAACCTGCGACCCAGCGACGTTCTTGCTGTGAGGCAACAGCACTACCTACTGCGCCACTGGGTTCATCACATGATCTCCTATAACAAAATCACATGACTTTTTTATGTGCATGCTGGAATTTGTTCAGTAAAAATGTTTCCATCGTAGTTTATGCACATCTTTTCTTATTGAAAAAAATGTTTATCCTACATACATACGTTTTTTTATCCACATTTTCAAAATTGATGGGCATCTTGGCGTTTTTATCAACCGTTTTTTTATGCGAATATCCAAAATGTGCATAGAAATAGGTGGATGGAAACATAGCTACTGTCTACTGTAGAAGTGACTACGATTTTTTTCTCTTTTGGGAAACAATTTACACATTTGTTGAGGCCACGTGAAGCAATTTATTTAATGTATAATTTTGTGTTGGGCAAGTTTTTATCTTCTTACTGTTAATTTTGTTATTAAACATTTTAAAGGTTTAAAATCTGTTTTTACCTTAATATAAATTATTTCATGTTAGTACTCTTAGGCTTTATTGCAATCTTTTTCTCAATGGACGGTGAATTTACTTAACTAATAACACAAAACACACAAAAGTAGCAAACACATTACTTTACTTGCTTTCATTAATCTGTATGCATGTATAGCTCTGGGCTTAGAAAGTTCTCAAAATATATTTTTATCCTACATTTTTTAAAAGGAAATGAAGGTGTAGATTATATAGGTGAATGTTAAATGCAGAGCTTCTTTATGAAAAAGGTGAAAAAACACCTGCAAGTTCTGAAAGACACCAAACCTCTGCCAGGTAAGGAAATGTAATGCAAAAGTAACTCAAAAGTAATATAACGTATTACTTTCCATAAAAAAATAACTAATTAATGCAATTAGTTACTTTTTTGGTGGAGTAAATATTGTAATGCACTACTTTCAAAAGTAACTTTCCCCAACACTGTGTCCAGTGTTGTGTTTATATTTATGATTAATTTATGTAGCATTGTTTCCCTGCGAGACACGACATTTTGTTCCTCTGTATGTCCACACATCTAGTGGAATGACAATAAAGCTCAATGTGACTTAACTTGACTTGAGATTGCACTATTATCACGTAAATTGACACATTTTGAGTTTGTCTGTCTGGCTGCTAACTCCAGTTTCATTGCTAATGGCTAACATATTTATTGAGAGAGTAGCTGTGCTTTATGCCCTTTAGAAAGGCTACAAAAAAGGTGGTACACTGAAAAACAACGTAGATTCGTTCAGCACCATGTCTGAATCCATTAGATCCTTCAGAGGTGCACCCAGCTCATAAACTCCTCCGGGAGCTGTGCCTGGATCACAGACACTTTCAGCAGTACTTATGACTGAGCCAGTCTCAGTTTGGTGAGCTGTTGTCCCCTGTCGGCAGGAGGATCTAACATAGATGTTGTTGATATGGAGAATTTTACCAGTTTAGACAGTTCTTCCTCTCCTACTACTGAGAAAGTCTGAAATATATCTGTTAAAGATCTACAGTGCTCTAATTAGGACAATGCTGAAGAAGACAGAATGATGGTGCTTATTTTATCTCTGATATCATCAATCTTGCATGTTGTGGAGAAGTAAGCATGATCGAACACCCAATGAGAGGGGAAAGCATGCTCAGAGCCTGGCGGGGCTAGTCAGCGGGCCAATCAGAAATAATAAATAACACTTGTTCTGGTGATTGGGTCGGAGAGACACCCTTCTTAAGCAGAAGACAGAGACACACACAGCTAAAAGTGTTGTTGTGCCATTATTCTTTAAAAATAAAGACATTTACTTACCTGAATCACCGACCCTGTCTTCTTCCCACAACAACAATGAACTTTATTACAGTGGTGCCAAAACACCAGAAGAAGAAGAAACTTTGCTGCCAGAATGTCCACTCCTACTACTAGTCCATGTGCGGAAGTCATCCAGTCGCTCGTGGTTCTTCACAGAGAACAACATCACGTGCTGGTGGAGCTAAAGAAAGATCTACAACATTTCCAAGTCCTTGTGGAGGCCCAGCAGGAGGACCGTGAGCTAATCCGGAGTCTGCTGGTCCAGGAGATCCGGCCCGCTCTGACATCTGCTGCCCACCCTCCAATCACTTTACAGAAAATGGCGCCAGAGGATGACCTGGAAGTGTTCCTTGATCTCTTCGAGAGGATGGTGGAGGCGTGTGGCTGGCCACGAGCTGAGTGGCCGGTACGAGTCATCCCGCTGCTGTCGGGCGAAACCCAGATCACTGCACAGCAGCTACCAGCCCAGAATCAAGAATCAGAATCAAGACGCTCAGACAAAAGAAGATACAACCCAATTATTAGTACAAAGGAGACAACTTTTGACGCTCATAAATTATCATAAAAGTCATTGTAAGGTGTTTGTACCTATGACTGTTCGTGTTCAATAAGCAGTAAGAATGATTAATAAATCCATGTGAAACAGTTCCTTAAAAGTGATGTTGTGTCTTCAGTTTCGGGTTTAGGCGCGCTTTGCACTCACACTACAAGTGTACCACGTCAAAGCCGAACCGCTCTGGCACACTTCTTCAAACCGGGCCAGGGCCGACCAACTGAACCACGCATGGGTGGGCCAGTCCATATCATCAATATGTTTATCTTGCAGGAACTGCTGACAGACTCCAGCCACATGAGGTCTAGCATTGTCTTGCAATAGGAAGAACCCAGGGCCAACCACACCGGCATATGGTCTCACAAGAGGTCTGAGAATCTCATCTCAGTACCTAATGACAGTCAGACTACCTTGGCGAGAAAATGGAGAGCTGTATGGCCCTCCAAAGAAATACTATTCCAGTGTTGCTTAGTTGCTTCCTAAGTGGACAGTTTGATTTCACAGAAGTGTGATTGACTTGAAGTTACATTGTGTTGTTTAAGTGTTCCCTTTATTTAAAAAAAACTGATTACTGACTGCTGCACTTGTGAAATTGTGAAAAGTTAAGATCTTTTTTTTAACTGTGCGGTTGGTGTGCCTGAAAAACGCAAATGTTATGATGACAAGCAGTGTTGGAGAACTCTCACATTTAACTGAACTACATATCCCATCATGTACCTCACTCACACAGCAGTCCCAGTTCACCCTATGATTACATTCTGTCCAATTTTCTGACACAAAGCTGTTCAGGACAAATTAAAAACTAAACTGTTTGAACCTTGAACCGATTCTAATAAAGTTGCACTTGGATCCTCACTTCTGTTGCCACCCGACTCATTACAGAAGATTCAGCACTGCATGGATTCAGCAGTAAGGATTTTGCATCTCCACCAGGGGCATTTTTCAATCAAGGACTATGTGGAGAACTTGATTCTGGTAGCCCATTTAACATCCATGAGTGAATTATGCTTGATAATTTTTTCTGTGGTGGGCTGTCTGAGCGACTTTATTTACATATGCCACTGCACAAACCCCATTGGACATTGACTACAGTTAGCACTTTAATTAAGTGGCTCTGCATTCACTGCAGGTATTGCGGAGGAGGAAACCCTTTAATTGTTTAATTTTTTTTTTGGGGGGGGGGGGGGGGGGGGGCTTACTTCTCTCACTACCCTCACACTTATGCTGGCATCATCTGTACTTGTATCTTCTGTTCATCAGCCTAGACCACAGCCAGTTCACAAAATGGCTGCAGCCAGTCCACCCAAGCTCAAGAAGGCTGCCAGCTCACACAATGGTCAATGACAATCTGCTGCTAGCTCAGAAGATGACTTCTTGTCCCAAGTCTCTTCCAGTCATGGTTCCGGCTATAGTTTCTTTTCCTGAAATGCTTTAGCCTGAATTACAAGAATGGCTACCACCACCTGAGTTGACAGAACTGCTGCTAACATCAGAGCTATTACTGCCAGAGCTCCCAGATCCTCCAGAACTGCTAGAGCAGCCAGATCCCCTTTCAGTCCCCGGAGTTGGTGCCAGTTCCCCCTGAATCACCCGAATCATCCTGATTCCCCAGAATGGCGGGTGCCAGATCCTCTTGAATCCTCTGAATGGGCAGAGCTGCCACCTGAGTCCCATAAATGGCTACCAGAGGTGTGTGACCTTCCAGTACTGCCAGAGCCATGTGACCTTTCAGTGCTGCCTAAACTCCAAGAAAGGCTGCCGCCACTACCAGACCTACAAGAGCCATCAATGCTACCACCTGAGCTCCAAAAGTGGCCACCGCCAGAGCTACAGATGCAAGAGCAATGGACGCAGCTACCTGAACCCAGAGTCTCCTGTCCCACTGGGGTTGTCTGACCTCCAGTGTCTCCTGATCCAGAGACTCCTGACCCACTGTGGTTGTCAGTGCCTGCTGACCCAGAGCCTTCTGACTCACTGGGGTTGTCTGATCCAACATTGTCTCCTGATCCAGAGCCTTCTGACCCACTTGAATTGTCTGACCCACCAGTGCCTGCTAACTCTGAGCCTCCCGACTAACTGAGGTTGTCTGAACCACCAACGCCTCCTGACTAGTGGTCTAAAGTAACAAATTACAAATACTCAATTTACTGTAATTAACTAGTTTCCTCAGAAATTGCAATTTACTAATTAGTTTTAAAAATGTGTACTTTTACTTTCCCTTGAGTACATTTTTAGTGCTGTATTGCTACTTTCCGTCAACCTGCAGTCACTACTGTATTATTTCCTGTCTATGGGGATAACAAAAATCAGTCCTGCGAATCCTGTCCAATCAAATTGCACATAGAAAGTAAATCACATCATACTGAACTACCTCAAGACATGCAGCAAACAGTTTGGAAGCATTAGAAACGTCCAAGAAGATATTTTACACGCATTGACCCAGAGACTGCTTAGACTGAATGTCACTGATAAAAAGATGATGGGCATTTATTGTATGATGACCTGTATGAAGGGCCTTAAACAATAACTAAATGCACTATGTCACGCACATGAGATTGTTTACACACACACACACACACATGCACAAATTACATGTAAATGCATCAACCTTTCCCAGCGTAATACTCACTACTCACTACTCTTGAGTACTTTTAAATGGACTACTTTTTACTCATACTTTGAATAACATTTACAACAGATACTTAACTCTACTTGCACTACATTTCTGGGCAAGTAAGGCTACATTTACTTGAGTATTATTTTTCACTACTCTTTCCACCACTGCTCCCAACCCACTTATCTTACCAACCAGTGTCTGCTGACCCAGAGACTCCGGACCGACTGGGGTTGTCTGAACCACCAGTGCCTCCTGACCCACTGGAGTTGTATGACCTGTCTGTGCCTGCTGAACCAAAGATCCCAGATCTACTTCAGCTCCACGCTCCAGGTTCTCTGCAGCTTCACGCTTCAGGCCCACATCCGATGCATGGACATGCACCTGGAAGCCACTCTAGAGGGGGGCTCTGTTATGATCACCAGCAGTGTTGCCCTTGCAGGCTGCTGGAGAACACTCACATTTAACTGAACTACATATACCATCTTGCACTTCACTCACACACCAGTCCCAATTTACCCTGTGATTACATTCACACAGTTGAAGCTGTTCAGGACTAATCACATGGGAGACCATTATAACAAATCTATGAAAAGATATATTCTTTGGTTTTTAATTATAGCATGTCATTCGAAACTTTAACAGCACAGCTATGAGGAACATTAAGGGCGTACTCGCACTATGTACAGTTGCCTTGAACCGGGCCAAAGCACGCTTGTCCCCCCTCCTGTTTCCCCCGACGGCCCGCACTCACGTTACATTTGGGCCTGGGCACGCTTACGTCATCGCTGATGCGCTGTACAGTAACCGCTTTCTCTCAGCACAGTGGAGATTTCTTTAGTTATATTAAGTCGTTTGATGTGCGGTGACATGCATTCAAATATTTCGCTGAACAGATCAGCCACTTTTGACGCTCATAAACAATCATAAAGTCCTCATGCTGCAGGAATTAGGAGGTTTGCTGAAGGTGCAGCTGTCATGCAGTAAGGGGTTTACGTCTTTAATAAATTATGACAGTTTGCGTTCATTGAACAGTATGAATGATTAATTAATCCATATCAAACAGTCCCTTAAAAGTCACGTCTCGCTTTCAGTTTTGGGCTCAGGCATGTTTTGCACTCGCACACAAGCGTACCGCGTCAAAGCCCAAGTGAACCACGCTCTGGCACACCTCTTCCAACCGGGCCAGGGCCGGTCAAGTGAACCGTGCCTGAGCCCGATTCAGAGCACTCACACTTCTCAAACGATCTGGGAAACGGACCTGGGCACGGTTCGGATAGCATAGTGTGAGTATGCCCTAAACCTTTTTGATTCCTAAGCACTCACTAAGTTAAAGTGATGCAAATGCTACGGGCAGAGTCTCAATGACTCTTCTTTTGTTTTCGGGTGATACTTTCAGACCAAAGAAATCCTTTTGTTGCTAAACTTGTGTGGTCCGTGGCTTGGCAAGTTTATTCACCTACCTACCTACTTCATTTGCATGCTTTGTTTAGCCATCTCCACCTAGCCACTCCCCTCCTCCTAAAAAATATCTTATAGACTCATTTTAGACTTGCTTTCAGACTTGTGATAAAACTTGCAGACTGCAGACCTGTAAGAGACTCCTGAAAGGCTCTTGCAGACTCGTGGACTTCTTGAAGATGCTGCATGACTGCAGATTAAGCAAGACAAGGGCTTGTGTGTTTGAACAATAAAGAACAAAGCTCTTAACTGGAATCAAAAGGTGAATCCACAGAATATGGCAATGTATAACCATAATTTAATTACACTCCTCAGGTGGTTGCTGGGTTATTTAGTTCTATTTTGCTGCTACATGATATTTTGCTACAATAACACATATTGTGTGGTTTATGCTACGCCACTGGGCAAAGTAGCTCAGGCTCATAATATCTAGTTCACTTGTCTTAGGCAGTGGACAGTGTCAAGCCTCACACCCAAGCTAAGGCGCTAGCGTTAGCTGGTTAGCAAAGTATCTAGGGCTCACATATACTGTAGTTCACTAGTGTTAAGCCATTTAGCAAGGTTGCCCCGCAATACATAGTCTAGTTCAATATCGAAAACTGGTTGGCAAGGTAGCCCAGGTACACATAGATAGAAAATATGTAGTCCTACAACCTATAGTGGCAATAAAATAAATAAATAAACACATGTCCTGGAAATAGATATGCTTGTTTTGGGGGGGTGTTATCTAATTGTCCATTCCATTCTACCTCTGTTTGTGATGCATATTGCTTATGCCATGTTTGTTTATACATAATCAGTTACATTTGGTTTGTTTGTCTTCATGTTCTCCTGCTTGTTTTTGGGGCTTACTTACATGTTATGTTTGCAGCAGCAGTGTGTTAAATGCTCAGATGGCATGCCTGTGAATATACTGGCAGTAGCAGGTCTCAGTACTTGCTACGCCATAATAATCAAAGCAGCTACACCATAACAGATCTATACCACCAAGTCCAGACATATCAGCATTGACATATGCATATTCATTACTATACTAAATTCCGAAAGTGGTCATGACAGAAGTACATTTTCTACTATGAAACTCTATGCACATGCAGGCTGATAGGTCACCTAATCTGCTCCTGCATCATTCACTAAAAGTCTGTTCTACCATAAGTCCTTTTAGCCCATGAAACAATGGTTAAATGGGCATATGCAAATCTGGACTTTGAAGATGACCAATTATTCTCCTATAGATATAGTATGACTAGTATATAGTTCGAAAAATCATTTGATATAACGATAATTAAATACAGTACACACCATGAGGTTGTCTAATAGTTTTATGATGATTTGTGTTTTATCTTACAAATTTTATCAAAATTTTACTTAAAAAATGCATGTGCCATTCAGCTGTACAGGTACTTTTCATACACAGGAAGCACATTCAGCTTACTATGATAATGTACAGTGATACTTGGTTTTGAAAGCAAGTGGAAAGATCCTAAAATATCCTATTCTGGTGCTAGAAATGCCTCTGTCCTCTTGAGTTGTGTTCCATATCTAATCAAACATACCTGCCTGGAATTTTCATGTACTTTAGTAGTCACACAAACAATAAAAGAACAAAAATGTAATGTCTACTTATAAATATCTACAGTTTAAACACAAATGAGGTCACATTAAAATATATTTGATTGTCACTTATTTTTTCTTGTCTAGGTGAGTGTTTTTGGGTTTGGAGCAGATGAAGATGGAAACTGGCATCATTACTTTGAACATAATAAGCATCCTAGTAATGCTGGCAATCATGGAGGACGCTATGAGTATCTTATTGCACTTAAGCTTCATGAGAAAAAAGGAATTCGTTTGTATAAAGGATGGTGATCACTTCAGTGATATGCATTTGACTTTTTCTCTTTGTTTTTTGTTTTTGCTTTTTTTGGACCCAGAGTCATGTTCTTTAATGAGACTGCTGTTATCATGTTATGCTATATATATATATATATATATATATATATATACAGTTGAAGTCAAAATTATTAGCCCCCCTTTGAATTTTTTTTTTTTTTTGGTTATACAAAATGGTTATACAAAAACAAAAACTGGAAAATAAGGAATTCGAAAATGTGCAGTTGGTTTTTATGAGAAACTCTTTAAAAAGGAAGTTCGGGAAAACACTGAGGTGGCTGAATCTTTTTATAGAGAATTACCTAGAGTTCCTGAAGAATTTATAGTGGAATTAAGTGCCTAGAAATAAGGCTCCAGGTATTGACGGACTTCCTGTTGATTTCTACAAGGCTTTCTGGCCGGTGCGTAGTGAGGATCTACTGCTGGTTCTCAGGGATAGTCTAAGTAAAGGGCTGTTACCTTTGAGCTGCAGAAGAGCTATTATCACTCTTCTCCCCAAGAAAGGGGATTTACAGGAAATTAAAAACTGGAGACCAGTTGCTCTACTCTGTACTGATTATAAAATCTTGTCCAAGGTGTTGGTTTTGAGGCTAAGAAAAGTGGTGGAGTCTATTATTCTCGTGGATCAGACTTATTGCATTCCGAATAGATTAATTTCTGATAATATTATCTTAATTCGTGACTTTGTAGAACTTTCCAGATCATTAGGTCGTGAAAATGCTTTTATCTTTAGACCAAGAAAAAGCTTGATGCTTTTGGTTTTAGCTCCACATTCATTAATATGATTCGAGTCTTGTACAGTGAGATTGAGACTACATTAAAGATCAACGGTGGTTTAAGCGCCCCTTTTAAAGTTTAGAGGGGTATAAGACAAGGATGTTCACTTTCTGGTATGTTGTACTCTTTGGCAATATAGCCTCTTTTACAAAATCTGAGAAGTTCTCTTTCAGGTGTACATATTCTTGGTTGTGAAACAGTTTTTAAGTTATCTGCTTATGCTGATGACATTGTTGTCATTGTCAACAAGCAAAGAGACATTGATACTCTGGTTAAAAATAATAACGTTTTTAGTGTTTTATCCTCGGCTAAAGTGAATTGGGACAAGAGCAAAGCTGTAACTTTTAGTGAAAAATTATGTAAGAAACTTGTTTTACCTGGTGGTTTAAACTGGAGTAAGAAGGGTTTTAAATATCTTGGAATCTATCTGGGTGATGAAACTTCAACGCGTAAAAAATTGGGAAAATGTTCTAGAGAAAGTTGAAGGACTTTAAAAAAGTGGAAGTGGATTTTAATACACATGTCTTTTAGAGGTCGAACACTTGTAATTAACAATTTGGTGTCTTCAATGTTGTGGCACCAATTAATGTGTATTGACCCTCCAGCACAGATGCTTGCGAAAGTACAATTAATTTTAGTGGCCCTTTTTTGGGACCGAATGCACTGGGTCCCACAGAGTGTTTTGTTTTTGCCTAAAGAAGAAGGAGGCCAAGGTCTCATTCATCTTGCCAGTAGAGGAGCTACCATTCGAATTTAATTTATACAGAGGTTTCTGCTTGGACCCAAAGATCTTGTTTAGAGACCCTTAGCCAGAACTATACTGTCCCAGGGAAGCAAACTGGACCTTGCAGATTCATTGTTTTTAACAAACTTAAGCCCTAAAAAAGTGAAAAATCTTCCAAAGTTTTATTAAGGTCTCTTTACTGTTTGGGGACTGTTTTGCAAACAAAGAACAACAACGGGAGAATCATTATTATGGCTCTTAAAAGAACTCGTTGTGTATGGAACACGTTTCAACGTAGAGGACATTAAAGGATCTTCTGTTATGCAGTCATTCATTTCGGCTGGAATTGTCACTTTCAGACATGTAGTGGATTTATGCGGACCAGATCTTTCTAATCCTCAAAATCTGGCAGCTCACATGGGAGTAAAATCTGTAAGGATCATTGAGCAATTACTCGTTATTTGGAAAAGCAAACTCGCAGAAACTGAACTCTCTTTTTTGAATGAGTACTCCAATGGACACTGTCAGTCAAGTCTTGATGCGTCTTTACTTCCTGATTTTAAAGAATGCACTGGTCAATTGTTGAAATCAGATTTTTCTGTCACAAATGATTTGAAAACCTTTAAAAGAAAAGCTATGTATAACTTGTGTATAAAAGTGTTAAACAAAAATAGACTAAATGGTAAGGTTGACACTCCTTGGAGAGCTCATTTAAAAGTTGGAAATTAGATTATTAAGTGGCGAGCATTGTATAAACCACCGTTGACAAAGAGGGTAGGGGATTTGCAATGGAGAATTCTGCATGGTAGTTTGGCTGTTAATGCTTTTATTTCCATGTTAAATCCTAATGTTAGTGATCAATGTCCTTTCTGTCAGCAGAGAGAAACCATTTTTCTTAGTTTTTCAGACTGTAGCAGATTGAATGCTTTGTTTCGGTTGTTACAAAAGATGTTTGTAATGTTTGGAGAAAAGTTTTCAAAACAAATGTTCATTTTTGGTTTTAAATATTGTCAAAAATGGAGAGTGAAATGTCAGTTGCTTAATTTTGTACTTGGTCAAGCAAAAATGGCTATCTACTTGAGTAGAAGAAACAAGATAGAAGGTTTTTTAGACAGTGATGTGAGTACAGTCTTTGTCAGATCAGTAAAAGCCAGATTGAAAATTGATTTGACTTTTCAAATCTACTAATAATGTAGAACAGTTCATAAACATTTGGTACTTAAAAATGTATTATGTATAGTTGAAGAAAATATGTTGTTTTCTGGGCTGGTGTTGAGTTGAATTAGAGGATTTTACTCTGGAAATGTAAAAATCTTTCTGTATGATAATGATTTGAATGTTGTAAAGTAATAAAGAGGTTTGGACCCTATCTCTCTCTCTCTCTCTCTCTCTCTCTCTCTCTCTCTCTCTCTATATATATATATATATATATATATATATATATATATATATATATATATATATAGTCAGAATTATTAGCCCCCCTTTGAATTTTTTTCTCTTTTTTAAATATTTCTCAAATGATGATTAACAGAGCAAGGAAATTTTCACAGTATGTCTGTCATAACTGTGGTCTGGTCTGTCCCACTCTTGTCTACGTCTTGTTGTTTTTTGTGTCAGAGCTCGTGAGCTTTGTTTTGACAGCTCAACATGTGCTCCCTTGTCATTTGTTTCCCCACCCTCTCGTTCACCCATTAGCACTAATTCCACACCTGTTTTCATTCACTCAATGATCAGCATCCCTTTATATTTTCCTCGTGTTCTCTGTCTTGTGCCAGATCGTTGTATTCATTGCTTGATCACGCCGACCCAGCTCGCTTCATTGTCTAGTTAATCTAGTTAAGCGCTCTTGTCTAGTTTGTTTACATCCAGTCTTGTCTTGTCTTGTTTTGAGGCTCCAGTGCTGTTTTGCTTTACCTCTTTTAGTTTTTATTTTTGCCTTTCCCTCTCCCCTGTATGTTAGAGTTTCCTGTTATCGCTACTTACCTTGATCATCTCCGTGCTCGCTGTCTACGGCTCCTGCTCTCCGGCTGGTTCCGCTGTCATCCGATTCCCGCGGCCGACGGCCGATCGACTTTCTTCACTCCCGGTTCACGCTGCTCGCTCCATCAGCTGATCAAGAAGTCGGCCGCCGTCGACGATCGCAGCGCGCTGCTGTGCGGACTCAAAACATCCGCCGGCAGGCGTCTTCTTCACCCTCGTCTGGCCCATGCTCACTGGTCTGAACTCCCCGCTGCTCACCATCGCCATCTGCTGGACGGTCCCGTTACTGCTCGCCTTGCTCATTGATTCCCTTTATAAATAAAACTAACTGTTGCTTGCAATTGAATCTGATCTCTTTCATGACAGAACGATCTGGCCACATCATGGATTCAGCAGGCGCAGAACAGGTCAGAACCGCACTCGCTTAGGAGGGTGTTTTATTGGGACAACATGTGAACCAGTTGAGTAGCACATCACGTGAAGTAGAATTTTTAGCTGCAAGAGTTACAGAGTTAAGTGCTCAGATTGAAAGCCTTCAACAAGCCGCAGCCAGCAGCCCTGTTGTGTCCCCTGCTCCAATATCACGCCAGCCAGAGCCAGAGCCCCACGCCAATAACCCACCAACATACGATGGGGATCCTAATGCCTGCCGGCCCTTTCTCGCCCAGTGCTCCCTAGTTTTTGCCCTGCAGCCCCGTCGCTATGCCACTGAGAAATCTAAGGTGGCATTTGTTCTAACCCTGCTCACGGGGAGAGCTCGTGAATGGGGGACTGCTGTTTGGGAGACCAAAGCTCCCTTTTGTCAACAGTTTGAAGACTTTCGTCAAGAGATGATCCGACTATTCGACCGATCAGCACAAGGGGACGAAGCAGCCTCCCGTCTGGGTCGTCTCACACAAAGTGGTCATTCAGTCACTGACTACTCTATTCAGTTTAAAACCCTGTCAGCCAGTTGTGGCTGGAATGACGGGGCCTTGCGTTTAAGATTCTTGGAGGGGTTGGACGATGAGATCCAAGACGAGATTGCCTCCCAGGAGTTACCCAAAGATCTTGACAAACTTATGAATTTGGCTCTTCGTATTGAGAGCAGAATTCTGCGCCGACGCCATCGTCGGGCAGGTCACCTACCCTGGAGGATGGAGGAGGGTCCTCCTGTCACAGTCTCTTTACCCCAACCTTCGTCTGCAGATCCAGAGCCTATGCAGCTGGGCCGTATGCGTCTCTCCACCCAAGAGAGGCAACTAAGACTTACTCGAGGCCTCTGTCTGTACTGCGGAAAGCCCGGCCACTTTGCATTGAAATGCCCGTTAAAAGACAAGGCCCGCCAGTAGACCGGGGTATCCTGGTGGGCGCTTACCCCTGTTTTAACCCCACTTCATCGCGCACTCAGCTACCCATTTCCCTGCACTACAAAGAACTCTCAAATTCCTGCCTTGCCCTGTTGGACTCGGGTGCCGAGGGCAGCTTTTTGGACTCTGCCACTGCCGCCCAGTGGGGCATTCCTGCTGTTCCCCTTCCTCGTCCCATTTCTGTTTGGTCACTTGATGGTCATATCATCACGTCCATTACTCACTCCACCCCTCCTGTAAGTCTTGTTGTCTCTGGCAATCACCATGAGGTTACCAGGCTGTACCTCCTTGATTCTCCTAGTGCACCAGTAGTTTTAGGACACCCTTGGTTGGTACAGCATGGCCCTCATGTGGATTGGTCTAGTAACTCTGTGTTAGCCTGGAGCCAGTCATGTCTAGCGTCTTGTTTGGGTACTGCTGTTTCTGGTTCTGTGTCTCCTGTGTTGCAGGTGGAGGCAGCTGACCTGACCAAGGTCCCGGCGGAATACCAAGATCTTCATCGGGTCTTTTGTAAGTCTCGGGCCATGTCCCTGCCTCCTCATCGACCTTATGACTGTACCATTGATCTCCTCCCAGGCACTTCTCCGCCCAAGGGTCGCCTTTATTCCCTTTCTGGTCCTGAAAGAGAGGCCATGGACAAGTATGTTCAGGAATCCTTCCATGGTGGCCTCATCCGCCCCTCCTCATCTCCTGCTGGCGCTGGGTTCTTTTTTGTTAAAAAGAAGGATGGCTCCCTGCGTCCCTGTATTGACTACAGGGGCCATAATGACATCACAGTCAAGAACAAGTACCCCTTACCTCTCATGTCGTCTGCCTTTGAATTGTTGCAGGGAGCCAAGGTCTTTACCAAGTTAGACCTCCGCAATGCCTACCATCTGGTACGGATCCGTGAGGGGGATGAGTGGAAGACAGCCTTTAACACACCCACGGGACACTATGAATATCTGGTCCTTCCTTTCGGTCTGACCAACGCCCCTGCTGTCTTCCAGGCCCTGGTCAATGACCTGCTGAGAGACATGGTTAATAAGTTTGTCTTTGTGTACCTGGACGACATTTTAATTTTTTCCCCGTCTCTGCAGGTGCACACTCAGCATGTCCGCCGGGTCTTGCAACGGCTACTGGAGAACCAACTCTATGTAAAAGCGGAGAAGTGCGAGTTCCACTCATCGTCAGTTACGTTCCTGGGGTCGGTCATCTCAGCTAATGGGATTAAAGCCGATCCTGCTAAGGTAAGGGCCGTGGCAGAGTGGCCAGTCCCTGACACCCGCAAGGCACTGCAGCGATTCTTGGGCTTCGCCAACTTCTATAGGCGATTCATCAAGAATTTTAGTCTGATTGCTGCACCCTTAATGGCTCTAACCTCCACCAAGGTACCGTTCTGTTGGAATTTGAAGGCTCAGGCGGCCTTTGATGACTTAAAGTCCCGTTTCATCTCTGCCCCTGTTCTCTCCATTCCAGATCCGGAACGGCAGTTCGTTGTTGAGGTGGACGCCTCTGATGTCGGGGTAGGCGCGGTCCTATCTCAGCGTTCTCTCAAGGATGGGAAGGTGCATCCTTGTGCCTTTTTCTCCCATCGGCTGAGCCCAGCAGAACGTAACTACGATATTGGCAACAAAGAACTGCTGGCAGTCAGGTTGGCCTTGGGGGAGTGGCGCCACTGGTTGGAGAGGTCAACGCAGCCCTTTCTGGTTTGGACGGATCACAAAAACCTCGAGTACATCCGTTCAGCCAAGAGGTTGAGTTCCCGCCAGGCTCGCTGGGCACTTTTCTTTGGCCGATTTAATTTCACTCTCTCATACCGGCCTGGAACAAAGAACGTCAAACCAGATGCTCTCTCCCGTATATTTGGGTCCCCCGAGGGGGCCCCACCAGAGACCATCCTCCCCAAGGAGGTGGTAGTGGGATCTCTCTCCTGGGACATTGAGCGGCGGGTGAGGGAGGCTGGTGGTGAGAGTGAGATACCAAGAGAGTGTCCCAGGGGTCTTTTATTTGTTAGTGCTGCGTTGCGCCCAGAGATCCTCCAGTGGGGACACTCATCCAGATTAACCTGCCACCCAGGAATTAGGAGATCGCTGGCCGCCATCCGTCAGCGATTTTGGTGGCCCTCTATGGCCACGGATGTTAGGCAGTTTGTGTTGGCTTGCTCAATTTGTGCCCAGAACAAGACTTCTAATCGCCCTCCTGTCGGTCTGCTTCAGCCACTACCTATTCCCTCTCGCCCATGGTCACACCTGGCCCTTGATTTTGTCACTGGCCTTCCCCCCTCGAGAGGCAACACCGTCATCCTCACGGTGGTGGATCGCTTCTCCAAGGCGGCCCATTTTATACCCTTAGCTAAGCTTCCCTCAGCCAAGGAAACTGCTCAACTGGTGATTGACAATATCTTCCGCATTCATGGTCTGCCGGTGGATATTGTCTCTGATAGGGGTCCCCAGTTCATTTCCCGGTTTTGGAGGGAGTTCTGCCGACAGATCGGGGCCTCTACGAGTCTGTCATCAGGATTCCATCCCCAGACCAATGGACAGTGTGAGCGAGCCAACCAGGATCTCGAGAGAGCCCTCCGCTGCCTGGCCTCCCAAAATCCTAGTTCTTGGTGTACACAGTTGACCTGGATTGAATATGCCCACAACTCCCTGCCAGTAGCATCCACAGGTATGTCACCATTTCAATGTTCTGTTGGTTACCAACCACCTCTGTTTCCCTCACAGGAACCCGATGCTGCAGTTCCGTCAGCCTTGGCCTTTGTCCAGCAGTGCCGTCGCACCTGGAGGAGAGCCAAGAAGGTCTTGGTCCAGACCTCTAGACGAACTAAAGCAGCGGCTGATCGCCTCCGGGTTCCCCCGCCTCACTATGTCTGTGGTCAAAGAGTATGGTTGTCTACCAAGGACCTGCCTCTCAGGGTGACCTCTCGTAAGTTGGCACCCAGGTTCATTGGCCCATACAGCATCACAAAAGTGTTGAGCCCGGTGGCGATTCGGCTCAAGCTCCCTCCCGCTCTTGGTCGGGTTCACCCTGTTTTTCATGTGTCCAGGGTTAAACCTGTGTTTACCTCTACCCTTAATCCCGTTGCTTCCACCCCTGACCCCCCCTCCCCCCGTCTAGTGGATGGCTCTCCTGTATATTCTGTCAGGAGTTTACTAGATGTCAGACGTCGTGGCAGGGGTTTCCAATACCTTGTGGACTGGGAGGGATATGGTCCAGAAGAGAGGAGCTGGGTTCCTGCCCGGGACATCTTGGATCAGAGGTTGATCGAGGACTTCCGCCGGCGACAAGGTGAACCCTCCCTAGGTCGCCAGGTGGCATCCCTGGGGAGGGGGGTACTGTCATAACTGTGGTCTGGTCTGTCCCACTCTTGTCTACGTCTTGTTGTTTTTTGTGTCAGAGCTCGTGAGCTTTGTTTTGACAGCTCAACATGTGCTCCCTTGTCATTTGTTTCCCCACCCTCTCGTTCACCCATTAGCACTAATTCCACACCTGTTTTCATTCACTCAATGATCAGCATCCCTTTATATTTTCCTCGTGTTCTCTGTCTTGTGCCAGATCGTTGTATTCATTGCTTGATCACGCCGACCCAGCTCGCTTCATTGTCTAGTTAATCTAGTTAAGCGCTCTTGTCTAGTTTGTTTACATCCAGTCTTGTCTTGTCTTGTTTTGAGGCTCCAGTGCTGTTTTGCTTTACCTCTTTTAGTTTTTATTTTTGCCTTTCCCTCTCCCCTGTATGTTAGAGTTTCCTGTTATCGCTACTTACCTTGATCATCTCCGTGCTCGCTGTCTACGGCTCCTGCTCTCCGGCTGGTTCCGCTGTCATCCGATTCTCGCGGCCGACGGCCGATCGACTTTCTTCACTCCCGGTTTACGCTGCTCGCTCCATCTGTGCCAGTCTCTAGCCATCTGTCAGCTGATCAAGAAGTCGGCCGCCGCCGACGATCGCAGCGCGCTGCTGTGCGGACTCAAAACATCCGCCGGCAGTCGTCTTCTTCACCCTCGTCTGGCCCATGCTCACTGGTCTGAACTCCCCGCTGCTCACCATCGCCATCTGCTGGACGGTCCCGTTACTGCTCGCCTTGCTCATTGATTCCCTTTATAAATAAAACTAACTGTTGCTTGCAATTGAATCTGATCTCTTTCATGACAATGTCTGATAATATTTTTTCTTCTGGAGAAAGTCTTATTTGTTTTATTTCGACTAGAATAAAAGCAGTTTTAAATTTTTTAAACATCAATTTAAGGACAAAATGATTAGTCTCTTTAGGCACATTTTTTTCTTTTTGTCTACAGAACAAACCATCGTTATACAATAACTTATATATATATATATATATATATATATATATATATATATATATATATATATATATACACTGTTAAAAATTGTCCCGTTAAAAAACGGTAAGTTACTGGCAGCTGCAGCAATGTACTGTTATTTTACAGTATGTTGCTGTAAAAATACATGGACTACATTGATATACACAATACTCAAGTGAATTAATTTTGTTCATTGAAAGCGACTGCCTCAAATTGGCCAATTGCTGTATGAGTTCATGAAATAATGTGCTATATATGCTTAGAAGCATACGTATAATGCTAAATTATTTTAGTTAATTTGAAAAGTTACTTTTTACCCAAATGTCTTAAATTTCACCGCAGCACACATACATGTAAAGCTGGAATTACCAGAGAGATTCTTACTGCATCAGCAGCTAAACAGCCACTGTCTTTAAGTAAAGAAACACGCAGAATAACATCAGCATTTCATTGTTCATCTTTGACTCAAACACTGGCTCTACTCTCCTCCACAACGGTGACACACAGAAGAAATTTGCTTCAGGTTTTACAGTAAAATACTGTTTTTTCCTTGATTTAACGGTAATTTACTGGCAGCTGTGGTTGCCAGAATTCTACTGTTTTTTTACAGTCTACTTCCGTAGTTTAAAATAACATTATATTACTGTTAAAATACATTTTACACTGTGTTTTTACCTCTCACACCTTTAACCCTTTAAACCCCAGAGCAAATACCTCAGTTTTAATTGAACACTTCCAAGTGTCCACACTTCTGAGTGTTCAAGAAACAAGGAGCAAAGCTGAAGTAAATGAACTAATTAAATGATTAGCGATGAACAAATGAAAAAATACTGAAGGGAAAAAACAAGAACAGAACATACAAAAAACTACAACTTCAGTCACAGCTTTATAATGAAATAACCTGAAGGTCAACAAATGATTAAATCATTAAAATGATCAGCAGATGATTAAACAATTCAACAAACATCATCACCAGCTACACTTATTACTAAAACAATTATTTTTGTATAACATCTACTAAAGTTCTTCTTGAGATAAAGGTGAACATTTTACATCACCATCATGGAGAACAGAGTCTGCTTTAGTTGGGCTCTTAGCCCTGACATTTTTAACATAATTTATTTTGGCTGCTGCCCTTGTTAAGAGCTTTGTTTCAAAAGCTCTTTTGATATGGCAAACAAGCCAAAAAATTTAAAAAGATCTGCTGACGTTCATATTGGTTTTAATAAGGCAGAACCTGTTTTTACTTAAAATAATTTACTACTCTTATCCAATGTTTAATTTATTGTTAAACGTTATATATATGACTGTATGTGCATTGAATTCTGGAAGTTTTTAAGGATATCTTGGACAAAAACACTTTGCTCTATGGTGTAAGTTGCACTCAAAGAGACATCAAGAATCAGCGTATGAACCTCAACAACGGTGACAACTAACAAAATGAACAGTTTAACTCACAAACATCACAAACTGGCTACTGAAAGTCTAAACATAAACAACAGCAGAATCAAACACAAATAAAGAAAACTAAGACCATTATACTACATCATTTATTCATGCCCCAATGCATGCTGGGATATTTGTACTGTGCCACACCCAGCATGCATTGCGGCATGAAACATTTTAATTGTTACCATTGTTGCGGTACAAGGTCTGATTCATGAGGTCTGAGTGTGACTTTGTCTTAACTGAACAGTTTTTTCTTAATTCTATAAAAGAATTAGGTATTTTTCCTGTTTCCACTTCTCATTAATAAATTAATATCTGCACCAAGCATAAAAACTATTGCATGAGGCCCATCATCCAGACCTTTATCAAAACATTTAGCAGAATAAATTTCAGTCAACTAGACTTCTCTACCTATTGGCTTCCCAGCTTTATTGCTATAATAAAAGTGTTTAACAAATTTTGTGTTACAGCAGCTGGACAGGCTAACTTTACAAATTCAAGGGTGAAGAGCCCAACTAAACCAGCTCCTCACTCCATTACGGTGACACACACAAAAACAAAACGCGTAAATTTCTGTTGGTTCTTAATAAGAATGGTATGGAAGTCAAAGCGGTTAGTAATAAGTGTGTCTGCTGTTATTTGTGTTGTTTAATGATCCTCTGCTGAGACTGAAAGTGTTTTATTTTAATTGATTTTATTTAATGTTGTAACTGACGTCACTTTTTGTGTTTCTTGTTTCTCTTTCCTTCAGTGATTGTGATTATTACAGCAGGTGTTCATCAGTGTCTGAATTCACTCATTAGTGTTCATTAACTCTGTCAGGTGAACTATATTAGTGAACTAGTGTATGGAATAGTGAATGAGGATCACAAATTGTGATTTCAAACACAGACTTGAAAATGTCGAATCTGAGCTCTGTTAACTCACAGTTTTCTGCTGTTGGTTACTTTCTCGAAAACAAAAATATTACCCAGGATGCACTGTTTTAACAGCATATTACTGTTTTAGTGAAAAAAACATTATTTTACCGTTGAATCTGACCGTTTTTTAACGGCAATTTTTTACAGTGTAACTGGTCCACAGTAGATGGGGGATGTGATTGCATTATCATCCATAGGGTTGTCTGTCTGTATGATTAAACTATAATGTAATGGCAACAGCTGAGAGAATTCACGTTTGTTATCGAGACAAAAAGACAGTAAACCATATGGGGATGAAAAAGCTGATAAAAACAACAAGACTAAAGCAACATTAGCATGCCAGGGAATCATCCCGAAATGTATAGTAAACTCAATCTTTCTTTTTACACTAGTGTGTTTTGCTTTATTGAAACGGTATAGCCTCTCGCTGACTTTTAGAGAATTGACAGCATTAGATTGTACATTAAAAAATAATTACATCAGTAACATTATTTTGGTGAAGAGTTGATTTCTCTTAAATCAGCTTAAGCTGCGGCTACAGTTTAGCTGGCCTAATCTAACTTGCTCTAGATTTATGCTCTATAGGTCTGCGTCTACAGCGATCATCAGCCATTTACAGTGTACCTCTACCACAAAACAAAAACTACTTTATTTAGGTCGTCATTCTGCGATGTGATTATTTCTTACTTTAAGGATGTAATGATACATTTTGTTTCTAAGGAAACTGCCTTGAAGTGAAGCACATTTTATTTTTATTTTCAACATATATTTTCACTTTAGTATTCCTCTATGTGAGTAAACACAGCCATGGACTGGGTGCACATTTTACAACATAACACATTATCATTTGCCAGTCATAAGTCATTACGCTACTTATTTACTCAGAGCTATACAGCTGAGCACCATGTACTGTAACAGCAACTACAACAGTAAAGCTTGATTTAGACTAACATTGCAGAGTGAACTTAAACTATTTTAAGCCCTTTCAAAGATTTAATGGCATGAAACTGTTCAACAGACTGGTCGAGGTAGTTTACCATGTTAAAATAAAAGGTTTGCTACATAATTGCAAAATCCTGCATTTTCAGTAGGCTACTGTTCTTGCCTACACATAATTTTACATATTGCTTATGATACAAATAAACAATGCATATCTAATTTTTGGTCTTAAATGGAAAATATTTCATATTTTAATTAGACAATTTTATTTATTTTTTAGTTAGAATATTTTGTATAAATAAATGTATACAACATTTTCATTAAATTATGCTTAAACTACATTTTAGTCAATTAAGTCAGAGTAGAAAATCTTATGAAATTTAGTCATTTAAAACTAGACTAAATCTAAAATGATTCAGAAAACTAAAATAGGACTAAAACTAAAATAAAATTTTTGTCAAAAGACTAAAACTAAATCAAAATTTGCTGTCAAAATTTACACTGGATGGAAACACTTTTACCAAACACGTTCCAGTATGCACATTAAAAAGTCATGTGATTTTGAGATCATGTAATGATAAAATATGTGTGTAAATGGACAAACCAGCAGGCTGACCACATTTTAAAACATCTGAAGTGTTGTTTTGGTCATTTCGAAAACACTTTAACCATTTCAGTTATTAGTGTTATTATGTAATTTACTGCCAGTATTGTCCGCGTCTCATGTCTTCAAACGCCTCCATGCGTTCATTGTGTGTCGGCATTGCCTTGAGGTGCAAGTAATTTATTAAATAAAGAAAAGATTCATGCAGCTTCTCCTACCGCAGCAGATTACTTTTTCACTTTTCATGTTTGGCTCTTGTTAATCAGGACGATTTTGTTTTGTAATGATTACATATTATATACAGTTTATTATTTACACAATGCTTTCAGCATATTATAACAGCTTGTCACCCAGTGATAAGCACAGTTATTTGGCAAAATTAACGTTAAAGTGAGCGGCGTTCGTCTGACAGGTCCATTTGCGATAGCACCTTCCCAATGGATATTGGATAAGAGGAAATGGCCGAGCATCCAGCCCGAAATATACAACTATCTCATTGAAACTCCAAGTGATTTTACAAGAGAGAAGTTAAAGGCCTACCAGTCTTTGGATGCCAACAATTTTGTGTGTTGTCATGTGCAAGAAATAATGTTCCATGATTACCAGATTCAAAACTATGTAGTACTAAAAACCGAGGTTCTGCCTAGCCAAAGACAAGGAAAGAAGATAGAACTGTACAAGGCCTGGTTAATCATCAACAAGCAAAACATCTGCATTCTGACAGCAAACTGCACCTGTACCAGGTATGTGATTGTACATATTTACATTTCACTCTAAGCATTCAGTGTTCGCAGTTTAATTAACCATATTTTAATGTTTTTGCTAAAATCATTGCTGCAATCAAAACGAGTAATGTGTATGATTCAGCATAGTGTGAACTTACCTGATGTAAAAAAAGAATGAGAAATGAGTCGACCATTTTTAATTAGTTCCTCACTCCATTCAGCTCTTATGATGGCTGTTAGCCAAAGACGTCTGCGGTTGGCATTAAAAGCAGTGTGTACGGTAAAATTTAAGTTTTCTATTGTTGGACTTTGAATTTGGCATCCTACCGCACAACACGACAATGTTTGCTATTGCAACCGGTCTTTTTTTCCCGTGTGATGTCATTTGTGACATAGGTTGGTAATTCCCCTATAGAATACACAAGACATGTCACTCCTATTGTTTTGAATGGAGAAAAGTGTAACGGTCAATATGGCAAATGAAGCCCTGCCTAGTTGTAACGCAGGGAGTGACACTGACAACAGGGGGTGCGGATCCACATGCAGGTTTATTAGCAGGATGGTCAGGCAAGCAATGATCAGAACAGGAGCAAACAGATATATGAGGGCAATCCAGAGTCGTGGTCAAAATAGCAGGCAAATGGTCAAAGGCAGGCAGCAGACAGGATAAACAGACAGACGTGGCAAAGGTCAAAACCAGGCAAACTAGACAAAGGATAAACGCGTTGTGGTGTCACTGTAAACAGATAACAAGACTCAGCAATAGTGTTTGTGTTTGAGCAGTACTTATAGTCCATGTAATCAGTATCTGAGCAGCTACAGCTGTGCCAGTCTAATCAGTGGAGACTTGGAGCAGGTGAGTGTGTGTGTGTGGCCTGACTGGGTATTGTAGTCCATATTTCAGCAGATTTGTAGTCCTTGTGAGTGTGTGTGTGTGTACCAGCGATCTCTAGTGGTTAGATCTCGCTGGTGACCATGACAGAGCCCCCCCTCTAAGGAGCGGATTCCAGACGCTCCTAACAAAGATCAGGCGGGAGGTGGAGTGGAGGCAGAACAGGGGGAGGGATGGAGGGCCAGGACCATGCAGCGGAGGTCTTCCTGGAGCGTGGAGCTGTGAAGGGCCTGGAGAGTGGAGTTGCGGAGGGCCTGGAGAGTGGAGTTGCGGAGGGCCTGGAGCGTGGAGCTGCGGAGGGCCTGGAGCGGGGAGCTGCGGAGGGCCTGGAGCGTGGAGCTGCGGAGGGCCTGGAGCGTGGAGCTGCGGAGGGCCTGGAGCGTGGAGCTGCGGAGGGCCTGGAGCGTGGAGCTGCGGAGGGCCTGGAGCGTGGAGCTGCGGAGGGCCTGGAGCGTGGAGCTGCGGAGGGCCTGGAGCGTGGAGCTGCGGAGGGCCTGGAGAGTGGAGTTGCGGAGGGCCTGGAGAGTGGAGTTGCGGAGGGCCTGGAGCGTGGAGCTGCGGAGGGCCTGGAGCGTGGAGCTGCGGAGGGCCTGGAGCGTGGAGCTGCGGAGGGCCTGGAGCGTGGAGCTGCGGAGGGCCTGGAGCGTGGAGCTGCAGAGGGCCGGGAGGTTTAGGTTCTAGAGGTACTGGCAGTTTGCTAAACCCCAGTGAGTCAGGAGGCTTAGGTTCAGGAGTCGCTGGCAGTTCTTTCAGCCCTAGTGGGTCAGGAGGCTTAGGTTCAGGAGTCACTGGCAGTTCCTCACACCCCAGTGGGTCAGGAGGCTTAGGTTCAGGAGTCACTGGCAGTTCTTCAAACCCCAGTGGGTCAGGAGGCTTAGGTTCAGGAGTCACTGGCAGTTCTTTAAACCCCAGTGGGTCAGGAGGCTTAGGCGGCGGCGGCCATTCAGGAAGCTTAGGCGGCGGCGGCCATTCAGGAAGCTCAGGCGGCGGCGGCCATTCAGGAAGCTCAGGCGGCCATTCAGGAAGCTCAGGCGGCCATTCAGGAAGCTCAGGCGGCCATTCAGGAAGCTCAGGCGGCCATTCAGGAAGCTCAGGCGGCCATTCAGGAAGCTCAGGCGGCCATTCAGGAAGCTCAGGCGGCCATTCAGGAAGCTCAGGCGGTGGCGGCCATTCGGGAAGTTCAGGCGGCGGCGGCCATTCGGGAAGCTCAGGCGGCAGCGGCCATTCGGGAAGCTTAAGAAGATCTGGAGCCCGCCATTTAAGGGATTCAAGGGGATCTGGCGCCCCTGGCCATTCGGGGAATTCAAGTGGATCTGGCGCCCTTGGCCATTCGGGGAATTCGGGCGGATCTGGCACCCTTGGGCATTCGGGGAATTCAGGAGGATCTGGCGCCCCTGGCCATTCGGGGAATTCAGGAGGATCTGGCGCCCCTGGCCATTCGGGGAATTCGAGAGGATCTGGCGCCCCTGGCCATTCGAGGAATTTGAGAGGATCTGGCGCCCCTGGCCATTCGGGGGATTCGAGAGGATCTGGCGCCCTCTCCGGGGACTCAGGAAGGGGGTCTGGCAACTCTGGAGGATCTGGCAACTCTGGAGGATCAGGCAGTGACTGAGGATCTGGCAACTCTGGAGGATCTGGCAGTGACTGAGGATCTGGCAACTCTGGAGGATCTGGCAACTCTGGAGGATCAGGCAGTGACTGAGGATCTGGCAACTCTGGAGGATCAGGCAGTGACTGAGGATCTGGCAACTCTGGAGGATCAGGCAGTGACTGAGGATCTGGCAACTCTGGAGGATCAGGCAGTGACTGAGGATCTGACAACTCTGGAGGATCAGGCAGTGACTGAGGATCTGGCAACTCTGGAGGATCAGGCAGTGACTGAGGATCTGGCAACTCTGGAGGATCAGGCAGTGACTGAGGATCTGGCAACTCTGGAGGATCAGGCAGTGACTGAGGATCTGGCAACTCTGGAGGATCAGGCAGTGACTGAGGATCTGGCCACTCTGGAGGATCAGGCAGTGACTGAGGATCTGGCCACTCTGGAGGATCAGGCAGTGACAGGATCTGGCCACTCTGGAGGATCAGGCAGTGACTGAGGATCTGGCCACTCTGGCAGTAACAGCTCTGGTGGTGGCAGTAGCTCTGGCAACTCAGGTGGTGGTGGCCATTCTGGTGGCTCAGATGATGGCATTTCAGAAACAGGAACTTGGACAGGCACTACGGCAGGAACGGACTCGGAACAGGAAGCCATCTTGTGAGCTAGTGGCAGACTGGCGGTTACCATTGCGTGAGCTGGAGAGCTGGTTGTGGCCACATTGTGAGCTGGAGGACTGGATGCGGCCATTTTGTTAACTGGAGGACTAGAGACAGCCATTTTGTGAGCTGGCAGACTGAAGGCGGCCATTTTGTCACCTGAAGGATTGGAGGAGGCCATCTTGTTAGCTGGAGGACTAGAGGCGGCCATTTTGTCAACTGGAGGACTGGAAGCGGCCATTTTGTTAGCTGGAGGACTGGAAGACTGATAACCTGGAGACAGGAGTACAGATGATGCCAGCATAATATTGTTACAGGGTTGGGCAGCAAGCCCCGTTGCCAGCGGGTCTTGCTGTGCACAGCTCCCCCCCAAAAGACATTTAGGGGTTTCCTCCTCCACTTCGCCAACAGTGAAGGGGGACCCTGACATTCTTAAGGCCAAATCAATGTAATATTTCAAAGTCCAGTGAGGGTTATGCAGTGGCATAGTGGAATACAGTGGCTCAGAAAGACCTCCACGAAAAAATATCATTAGACATAACTCACTTAGGGATGTTAGGTGTGCCAGTTCAATGAAATCCTCCACGTACTCCTCAATAGATCGTGCTTCCTGCTGCAGCCGCATGATTTCAATACCCGCTGGATCCATGTTTGGCTTAGTCTTCTGTAACGCAGGGAGTGACACTGACAACAGGGGGTGCGGATCCACATGCAGGTTTATTAGCAGGATGGTCAGGCAAGCAATGATCAGAACAGGAGCAAACAGATATATGAGGGCAATCCAGAGTCGTGGTCAAAATAGCAGGCAAATGGTCAAAGGCAGGCAGCAGACAGGATAAACAGACAGACGTGGCAAAGGTCAAAACCAGGCAAACTAGACAAAGGATAAACGCGTTGTGGTGTCACTGTAAACAGATAACAAGACTCAGCAAGAGTGTTTGTGTTTGAGCAGTACTTATAGTCCATGTAATCAGTATCTGAGCAGCTACAGCTGTGCCAGTCTAATCAGTGGAGACTTGGAGCAGGTGAGTGTGTGTGTGTGGCCTGACTGGGTATTGTAGTCCATATTTCAGCAGATTTGTAGTCCTTGTGAGTGTGTGTGTGTGTACCAGCGATCTCTAGTGGTTAGATCTCGCTGGTGACCATGACACTAGTACAGGAGCCAATCGTCGATCGCTATATGGCGAATAAAGCTCGCCTTCTAGTACAAGAGCCTATCATCGATCGCTATAGACTGACAATACTCCAGGGGAGGGGCTTGGACCAGACATGAGTTTCTGCAGATTTTGTGTAATTCGAACATTTAGAAACGAAACTTATGAGACAGTTGTTGTTTATTTTTTATTGGTGAATTGGCAAGTAGTTTTGGAGAATTTGATGTTTTCCCATTCAGAAAATGCCGAGCATACTGCCCGAGAGGCTTTTCAAAGATGGCCGCTGAGTGAAATGACTTATGAAATTAAATGAATTTATGAAATAAAATGACTTATGAAATGTCTTACAGAAGGCTCGTTTGAGATGGGCAAAATCTGTGCAGAACCGATGATCACCGCGAGATGCATGCCGGTTAGAAATGTGTCCGAGTTGCATCCGCCTCACTCTGATGTCACACTGATAAGCGCCAAAAAACTCCTGGGACGGCAGGGCAGGTACCTCGGATTGAGCAGTCGGCTGCAGTTGCTCTCCAACGACTGCGCTCACCAAAAGCATGATGGGAAATGACTGGCTGACGACATAGCTGAATGCTTATTGGATGAGACTGACAAATTACACTTCTTCTGTTTTTACTAAGGTTTATACTTGCCTGTATACCTTTTTTGTATTTTCGTTAATAATTAAAAAAAGATCTAAAGAGTATTACATATGTTTATTTATTTAGATTTACACGCAAACAAAAACGAAACACCTTTGTAAAAACACAATGTGAACTATCTAATACTAAATGTTACAAATAAATAATTAGGATGTGCATGTGCTGTATTATATTTCTCTCTTAATTTAAAGTCATGCTTGTTGTCATTTTCACTTTTTTGTATGTTTTGTGTGAATTTTTGTAAATTGTAATTTTCATGCAACGTTATTCCATGAAAGTTAATCAAGTAAAATATATACATACATATATGCATGCAGCATGCATACAAAGGTAATCAGACTGTTTTGCCATTATGCCTTATCTTTTTGTGGTTTCATCTGAGAAGGGAAAGAAAACACACACTCACACACACGAGCACACACGTATGTGAAGTCATAAGTTATGGTTAATAGACCAAGAGCATTTTCACAGTATTTCCTGCAGCCTAATAGTTTTTATTCTGAAGAAAGTCTTAGGTTATTTATTTTAGTCTGGCTGGAGTAAAAGCAGTTTATATAGGCCTAATAAGCATGTCAATATAATTAGCCCTAAATAATTTCTTTATGTCTACAGAACAAACCACTGTTGTCCAATGGCTTTAACATACACTTCTTTAACATACATTTAACTCTTTAAATTGCACTTTAGGCTGAATATTAGTATCTTGCTAAGAAAAACCTGCAAACATATACCGTAAACTATATAATATAATATTATTTCATCATAGCAAAGACTAGATAAATTAGTTAGTAGAAATTAGTTCTGTTAAAAATCTGTTAAACAACACTTTTACATATTTGATGCAATGTATATTTTTTAAACTTTACAAGAGGGCTAATAATTGTGTCTTCAACTGTATATGCCTTTATACATTCTAATGCCCTGTAGAAAGTCTGAAATGACCATAGAAATGCACCACTAGTTGAATAAAACATTCCTAGCAAATCAAATAAATATTTGTCATGACCTGTCACTCAAAAGCTTCTTGCTATTTAGGTACTTAATTTATAATGTAGCCAAATCAGATTTCTTTAAACCTTTCTTGCTGTATAAGCTGTTTATTTTGACATTATTTTAACATTTGTTGAACATACAGATTTGTATTTTAAATACTGTACACCCTTTGAAGTAAAGAGCTGTTCATCTTTTGTGATTGTGACCATCTTTTTGTAAAAACAGTGATATTTCAATTGCATCCACTCCCACATTAAAGAAAAAAAAATACTATAGTAATTTATAGCAATACCAGTGTTTTTTAACCATATTATATAAAAAGCCTATTTAAATTCTATAATTGCTCTGGTATCACAAAACATAACCCAATACTGAAAAAACATGTTCAAAAACACTATAATATTTACTAAACCATAGTATTTTTTCATGAGGTCATTCGTCCACGATAAAAAACGCGAACGCGATTACCGCCACTGGTGACGTTTACAGGGTGCAAAACAGCGAGATTCGTCCGACTTCTGATGTACTTTTTGAGCCCTCCTCTTACTGCAGCCGCCTGCAATAGTATGATCCTGCACAACTGGATTAGCTGCACGTTCAGGACCGCATGTATAGGACCCTAGTTTTTTGGGGCAGCGCCACCTCCCGGTTGGATGATATAGTGAAACTGCATTTCTAGGACCATAGTTTTGTAACAGCGCCACCTGTCAAATTGGATGAACTAGCGGAAACTTCAGTTTCAGGACTGCCTTTCCAGCGCCACCTACCTGATTAGATGATATAGTGAAACTGCATTTCCAGGACCGTAGTTTTGTAACAGCGTGGTTTATGTAAAATGCACCAGAGGTTAAAGTGTGAAACACCTGCTTTGAGTAACCATTTTACATTAAAACAAATACATTTACACCTAAAATATAAAAGAAAAATGTTGTTTAAACTTTACACAAAAAAGCTGAGTCCCTTAAAACTCTTATATTTCTTTAAAAATACTGTATATTTAAAAACCCGCTTAGATAGAACTAATTAGCTCAGTATTAGGGAAAATAAATTGAAACCAAGTTGGATCAGCATTTGCAGTCACTAATATAATACCAGAATGTAGAGAGTCAAGACACAAGAATGATTCAAGAATGTACGTTTATATAAATATCCACACACTCAATTTTGCATTAATGCAATACAACAGCACAAAAATGACCCCACGGTTTAATCAGCTGCAGCATTCAGACTGGTTGGCTGTAGACTTCAGCTCCTGTGAATTAGAGAGAGAAAGAGAGAATCAAGTTCAAGTTTTATATATATATATATATATATATATATATATATATATATATATATATATATTCTAGAATATGTATAATCATGTATATAAACTCAAAAGGTTAACCATTTGTTGTGCAATTATTCATTCATTTTCTTTTCGGCTTAGTCCCTTTATTAATCTGGGGTCGCCACAGTGGAATGAACCGCCAACTTATCCAGCACATGTTCTATGCAGCGGATGCATATACATACACACCCATACACTATAGTATACGGACAATTTAGCTTACCTAATTCACCTCTACCACACTCTCAGAAATAAAGGTATGCAAGATGTCACGGGGGTGGTACCTTTTCAAAAGGTAAAAATTTGTAGCTACAAGGTGCATATTAATACCTCAAGAGTACATATTAGTACCTAAAAAGTACAAATATGTCCCTTTTAAAATTTTAGGTACTAATACATACTTTTGAGGTAACAATATGGACCTTTTGAAAAGGTACCACCCCAGTGACAGCTCGCGTACCTTTATTTATGAGAGTGTATGTCTTTGGACTTGTGGGGGAAACTGGAGCACCTGGAGGAAACCCACGCCAACACAGGGAGAACATGCAAACTCCACACAGAAATGCCAACTAACCCAGCTGAGGCTTCAACCAGCGACCTTCTTACTGTGAGGTGATCGTGCTACCGACTGCACCACTGTGACGCCGTTGTGCAATTATTAAATTAATAAATTGCTTGACCATGTTTAACTGTAATATATATTTCTGGTTTAAACTTATGCACTGTTGGAAGAATCAAACAGGACACCTAACTCCAAACTCCAAATTTTTAAGTATATAGGAACAATACCCACCAATTAAATGGTCTCCCTTCTTTCCTCAATTGGTTGTCTGTCTGTTAAATTCTTCTACTTCACTGAAACAGAGAACAAACAATGTTGGGTTAGCATAAATATCAGTAATAAAAAGGTTCTCTGAGCATTGTACAAAATGTAAATCATATTCTAACCTCTAATGACCTGCTCTGCATCATCCAAAGACAAACGTATCAATGTCTGCTTATCAATGTCTATTAATGTAGAGTACATGCTAAACAAATAATAAAATAATAAATTAACTATTTGTTAATGCTTTATAATTTATTTATAGTATGCAGTTATTATAAAGTGTTACCCAATAGTTTGAGATCATCTCAATGGAAATATTCCTATAGTTTGTTTTCTTTTCTACAATAAGCCTATGCAAATCCAATCATATTGGCCATCACTTCATAGTGGCCAGGTAAAATAGGCCTACCTGATAGACATTTAGATAAACAATGAGAATCTATTTGTTCAAGGCCTGTAGAATAAGCCTAACTATAAAACAGCAAAACATCTCATTCATCACTATAAAACGATGACAAAAACAGACTAATAACACATATTGTGTGGCAAACAGGCAGTCAGCACAGTTTTTAATGTGCTAATGTGATGAAACAATGAGTAGAGGAAGTTTTCACACTAATAAAATATAGGTAAATCTGAAACATTTCGCACATCAACGTGCTTTTATCATTGTTTAATTAATGTGCACATTTAGTCATCAAGCCATTAAATCAACATTAAACCATGGCCACAAATGAACAACGTCGTAATATTTAATAAAACTAGAACGAATTCTAGAACATTAATTCATAATTAGCAGCTCTCACTTTAGCTGTGTAAACCTCCTCATACTAAAATCGTCGCGTAAAGTTTGTCCCAGACCCTTGAAAGTTGGATAATCGTGCGGGCTAATCGGGCATTTCTGCATAAACGTTGCACAGTATAAAACAGTAACAGTACAAAATAAACATGCTTTAACAGTTTATAATAAAACGTAATAGAAAATCGGTACTCACACTTTCCTTGCCATCCATGTCGTCCATCTTAATAAAGCGTCTATATTCCAATCCGTTAGGTGGCGTTGTCACAAAAAACTAGGGTCCTACAGAAGCGGTCCTAAAATTGCGGTCCTGAAAGTGCAGCCACTCCAGTTGTGCAGAAACACCCTTCTCGCCGCCTGCGCTCGTCTACATTACAATATTTCACCAACAGGTGGCGACAACCAGCCTTCAAAAATATGCCACTTCAAAAATTATACATCTAGTAATGAAACATGACGTTTTATGAGTGAAATACTCAATCATTTATTGTAAATGAAACAAAAATATATAATATACTGTATTGAATATTTTTCAATTTATTTCTATTTAGCTGACTATTAATTTTATTTTTAACAAAATTATAGGTTAAGTTTGTGAAAACCAAAAGTTTCTTGCAGTACTATTTTTGTAATAAACGGAAAGCAAATTACATTTGTCTTCTCCCCTCTTTGGCTAATCCAAAAAAAATGGTCCCATTTGTGAATCAAAAACCATAATGTGATATGAATCATGAGAACTGTGATCCGTTAAACCCCTATTTTTGATAGAAAAATTCACTTCAATTTTCTAATTCGGGTGAGATAATAAACTCTGAAAATAAATATTTAAAAAAGGTGGCATCTTTTCAAAAAGTACATTTTTGTAATTTTTAGGTGTGTACTTTGATAACAACATGCATTTTTATGGTACCAAGGCACAAATTTACCCTTTACGTACAAATGATTAGATCTTTCAACTTAATATGCTGTATTTTATTTCAAAAGATGAATTTTTTTTATTCATTTTAAATTAAATACAACAATAATGCAAGAACTTTTCAGTGAAAAACAAAAGACAGATCAACGTTTACTTTCTGATTGGTTAAATATCTGATTATATGCAGATCATACACAAATTAAAATAAAAACAATAAATAAAATATTTAGTAAAGTTGCAAGTGCATTTACAAATTAAACAGCGAGAAACCAAATTGCATTGCAGAAAAACTAATCAAATGCAACTAATAAAAAATACCCCTTAATCAGCTTAAAAAAAGATATTGAATGATTCTTAAATAATATTGAAAAGAAAGAAAGCACTGCCAGTGGAAAGAAAAATTCTGTTTAAGTGGGTTACCCAAAAAATGAAAATTATTTCATTTGTCTCTCATGTACTCTAACTCAATTTGTTCCAAACCCGTTTCTTTTTTGAAAACTGGTAGCAATTGACTTACATAGTATATATTTTGCTCTACTATTGATGTCAATGTTTACTGGTTTTTAATGTGCTTCAAAATATCTACCATTTGATTATTAAATTGTCGTCTCACAGCAAGAATGTTGCTGGTTCGAGTCCCAGCTGGGCCAGGAGGCTTTTCTGTTTTCATGTTCTCTCTGTGTTCGCGCAAGTTTCCTCCGGATGCTCCGGTTTCCCCCACAGCCCAAAGACATGTGGTATAGGTAAACTGAATAAAATAAAAAGGCTGTGGTGTATGAGTGTGTCTGAATTAGTGTGTATGAAGGTCATCCGCTGTGTAAAACATATGCTGGTATGGTTAGTGGTTTATTTCGCTGTGGCGACCTCTGAAGTAGAGACGAACCCAAAGGAAAATGAATGAATGTTTGAACTATCCCTTTAAATATGTGAATAGATTTTCTGAAAGATGTTTATTTAATTTATTTGTTGTACAGTTTTTCTTAGGAAATATTCTTCCTTTAGTGATGCATACTCCAAAAAAAAATATTTTACCAGTGCAAACATCCCCAACTCGGGATTCATGTTGAGTTCAAAAGTTTGGTTTGTGTTTCTTGACTTCCACCATCAGATGATGAAGGTTTATGAGCTCAGAGCGCACTGCCAGACTGCGGAATGTTGGCTGGGAGAGGACCTTATGGAAACCATGATAGTACTGGATGAGCTGGGTCAGCGCTCCCTAGTGAACACAACCATAATAATTTCAAATGTGTTACAGCACATGTTAAATAAATAAAGGAAACCATTTGAACAAAAATTGTCCTAAGACTTTAAGTTGCCATTATGTTTTACCTGAATTATGCTGGTTCCGTTTTTAAAGTTGGTGAAAGAGCGCATGACATCCTGACTCAGGGCCTCCACAGACTGCTTCCATGTGCCGGAGAATCCCCGCACCAACTGAGTAATACGAGCTGACAAATAGACACAGGAAGATAGAGTGTATAATATAATCGTGAGGCAATCTCTCTATGCTCGTTACATATTTAGGATTAATCCACAAGTTAAAAAAAGAAGAAGATATTAATCTGGTTGATCCATGATTCATTACACGCCGTTACTCGAAAATACACAACAAATAGTAACATTGTGAAATTAAAATTTAAATTTTGTATTCGAAGCAGCATTTATTGAAACCGAAACTTGTACTACAGAGTCAAAAATATCTGTATTTGGCCTATGTAATACATGCAAATTGAATGTAATAAGTTGTCTGATTAACTTCTAAGCATTTTTATTTACTTAAAAATACACCCTTTGGCTTTAAATTTTAATGTTAATAAAACTACATCAAAATATTGCTTAATTCTGACAACTCAAAAGAGCAACATTGGCTTAGCACTTAGCTTGCTTGATCATTTGAAACATTTCAAACTCTGAACTATAACCGTTCAAATGAGTTTTTGAAGGGTTAGTTTCACCCAAAAGTGATTATTTACTTATCCTTATGTAGTTTTACACCCATAAAAATTCAATTCATATTTGTAACACAAACTTAATTTTATTAAGTTGTTTCACACACCAAAAAATTTCAAACTTCTAAAAAAAAGTACATCAAAGATGTGCAAAAAGAATGTTAACACAGCATACATGGAAATTGCAAAGATGTCTACTTTATGTTTATACATCTGGAAGATTTATTTACCAGGGCAGTTGCTCATCAGATAACTAATTAGATGCCAATTTTCAGATGTTATATCTATTTAAGATGTTTAAAATTTAGAATGTTTATTTAGCAGATCTTTTTATGACATTTATCAAATCTTTGAAAACAGCAGATGTTTTCGGGACCAAACAATCTTTCAAAAATATCTGGCTGACATATGTGGTAACTATTCTGGTTAACATGAATAAATACATTAACCTATAGAAATTATTGACTTTATATTAATTAATTTTAAATAATCTTGAAACTGTTTAACCAACAATCTGGGAGATAGCAAAGTAACTTACAATGTGGGACTTTTTCTTTTTTGAAAACAGGAGCTGCAGATCATTTACAATGCGTTACTAAGCAACGACTGCACAAGACATGTTCAAACTCATGTCAAAATGCAAAATGTAGGATTTACAAATAATATATTTATTCAGCTCTACTCAGAAAAGTCATGTTTAAGTGTATCTTTTGTTAATTTAATCATGTTTATTGTGAAAGTTGATGCATATGTTTCAAAAACACATGTAGACTGCTAAATCATGTCAAATCCCTCAGCTCAATTGTCATCTGTTCATGTAGAGGTTGATATTATTTTCTGGCTGTTTCGTTTGACATTACAGCTTAAAAATACATTTATATCAGTCTTTTTTGTCACGTTTAATTACAATTTTGCCTTTATCCAGGGGTCCATTCTTCATACCTTGCCTAAATGATCTAAGATAATTTGGCATATCCTGGATCTTTTAATCTTGATAACTGATCTCTGGCTAATTTGGTTCTTCAAACAAATTCGCGAATCAGATTAAAATGTCTGGATGAACTGATCTGAGATCGCTGCGTGTGTTGTGAAGGACAGATACATACATACATACATATATCTCATATATATGAGAGTTCCTCTCAAGCTCTATCAGATTGGATGGGAAGCGACGGTGTACAGCCATTTTCAGATCTTTTCAGAGATGTTTAATAGGATTTAGGTCTGGGCTCTGGCTGGGCCACTCAAGGACATTCACAGAGTTGTTGTGAAGCCACTCCATTGATATTTTGGTGGTGTGCTTTGGATCATTGTCCTGCTGGAAGATGAACCGTCACCCCAGTCTGAGGTCAAGAGTATTCTAAAGCAGGTTTTCATTCAGGATATCTCTGTACATTATCTTCCAGTTCCTGCTGCTGAAGGAAGAGTTCTAGGAGCAGTCCTGGTGGTTCCAAACATCTTCCACTTATGGATGATGGAGGCCACTGTGCTCATTGGAACTTTTAAAGCAGCAGAAAGTTTTCTGTAACCTTCCCCAGCCTTGTGCCTCAAGACAATTCCGTCTCGGAGGTTCACAGACAATTCCTTTGTCTTTATGCTTGGTTTGTACTTTGACATACACCGTCAACCCTGGGACCTCATATAGACAGGTGTATGCTTTTTCAAATCATGACCAATCAACTGAATTTACCACAGGTGCACTCCAATTATGCTGCTGAAACATCTCAAGAATGATCAGTGGAAACAGAATGTACCTGGGCTCAATTTAGAGCTTTACGGCAAAGGCTGTGTATACTTATGTACATGTGATTTTTCAGGTTTTTTATTTTTAATAAATTTACAACAATTTCAAAAAAATCTTTTTTTAACATTGTCATTATGGGGTATTGTGTGTAGAATTTTGAGGAAATTAATGTAATCCATTAAAACCAGAAGTTTACATACACTGTGTAAAAAGGCACATGACCATTTAATAAAACAGTCAGATGTTAATTGCTGGGCTCGAAATTAACTTTTTTACTTGGTAGCACCGGTGCTCCCAACTTCAAAGATTTAGGAGCACCAGAAAAAATTTAGGAGCACCAGAAAAAATTTAGGAGCACCCACCAAAAATGAATGAGCACCACTGCAAATTGTATATTAAGGGATTTATTGTATTTGAAAACAACATCAATCAGGATTAACAAAAACCAGAAACAACTATCTAACTAATGTTGTGAAGACTCATTGATATCTGTGCAATAATTCCAAAATGAATGTCTATTAATTATAAAATATTAATGATGACGATGATGACAATACTAACAATGAATTACATTTGTCATTATGATGCTGCCCTGAATGTGCTTGAATGCGAGTTATGTACTGTAAAAGGTCCTGCTGTTACTTTATGGAAAATAAATTTATGGTTTGCATCAAACAAAAATGAAGCATTGCAGTAAGAAATATTTATTTTGCATTATTGTCTTTATATGCATGTCAATTTAATAAATAATATTTCTGCTACAAAACTAACGTAAGATTAAAATAAATCATTCAATCCAATGCTGAAAGCTGCAAAGCAGTCATCGGTAAATAGAAAAATAATATACATCTCAGAAAAGAATGGACAAAAGAAAGTAAGAAAAGTTCTCTTCTACCACTCTTTAAAAGTTTTGGTTTCGGTTTGTGTCATTTTAAATGCTCGGTCTCGTTATGCGCTGATTTTCATTTTTCTGGGAAAAAAGCAGGCGTCAGCCGACCCAATATATGAGCAGGCAGAACAGGATTCTCGTGATGCCACCGGCGCAATAGCGTTCTTTGTTATGAGCCACAGATTCAGTTTAAACTTAGTAAAGGCGAGCTTCTTTGGCGATGATGTGTAGTGTTACATTTAGGGGACATTTAGGGGATGCAACGCATCGAGATTCGGGCACCTTCTCCGAAAACACTCGATTGATCTCAGCTGGCGCTTATAAGCTCCCTGTTATCTGACAGCGAAATCCTTGAGTGATTGACAGCTGATATGAACCAATATAGCGGCAGGGAAGTCCGATTCAGCACGTTTTTAGAAAAAAATCGAAACAAGTCGCACTGCAACCATTATATGCAGTCGCACAAATGCTCCCCAAATATATTATGAGGTCGCATAGATTAAATTTCGGGCGCATATGCGACCAAAATAGTCGCAATTTCGAGCCCTGTTAATGTGACTAAACTTTTCTCTTTTAGGTAAATTAGGATTATCAAATTCGTTTCTGTTATGCTTAATAGCAGAATAATGAGAGAGATGTTTTTTGAGAAATTGTTATAACTTTTCTTGAAAGTCAAGTTTACATACAATAATATAATTATGCGTCTGAAAAGCCCAGATGATGGTGTCAAAGTTTTGGAAGTTTCTGATTAGCTAATTGACAACATTTGAGTTAATTGGAGGCACGACTGTAGAATAGTATTTAAGAAAAACCTCAAACACACTGCTTCCTTGTGTGACAACATGAGAAAATCAACAAGCCAGAATCAACAAAAAAGCCAGATTAAAATTTGCTAAATTACACTGGGAAAAATAATAATTTTTGAAGACATGTCCTGTGGTCTGATGGAACTAAAATTGAACTGTTTGGCCATAATGACCAGTGTTACATTTAGAGGACAAAGGGGAAAGCTTACAAGCTTAGGAACACCATCCCAACTGTGAAGTATGGGGCGGCAGCATCATGTTGTAGGGCTATTTTGCTGCAGGAGGGACTGGTCCCGATGGCCGATAGACATCACGATGCTGACGCGGCATCGCGATCCATCGCCACGCCCCCGTCGCAAACCCGCTCATGAAAAATACACACTCAGGCCCTGTTTACACTGATACAGCTTACTTTTAAAATGGCATTTTAGAACGAAAATGACCCACGTCCACACTGGCGTTCCCCCCCCCTCCTACTCCAACTACTTAAAAAGCAAATCTTTCACAGACACTGCCCCTCTCTCTCTATCTCTCTCTCCCACACACACACACAAACTTTGAGCATTTGACCCATTGGCATGTTCGTGAGGTAAAGTTTCCTCTCATCTCGGAGTCGGCTGTTAAAGAGATACTTGTGGATCCAGACACAAGCGTGCCTGTGGTGCGAGTTTATTGTATTGTATTTATTCTATTACGGATTACCTGATTATGTATTATGCACATATAGACTGAAGCAGGTCGCACGCCAGAAGCGACGCGCCGCGCAGCGCCACGCATTTCAGAAATTCTGAATGCACCCAGCCACGACTCAGGACACTGTTCATAATTCTGCCGCGCCACAGAGCGCCATCTGATTAGTTTCGTTTTAAATAGCCTGCAAATGTGCTCGTCTGGTGTGCGATACTTTCAACTGTCATGTGCGCGCCGTGTCACGGCGCTGAGCAGCGCATCCGGTGTGTGACGGCCTTGACCCGCGGCTGATTTTCCCGCGTCACTCATGGGGGGCTTTCGTTTCTAATCGCAGCCCCTTCTGTTGAGCCGAGCGGGTAAAGACAATGACCAAACATAGGGGTGTAAGAACTTGCCAGCGCTCAAAAAGCAAGCGGGATCATATTTACATTAGTTTATTTGTTATGAATGCTCGTGCTGTCTTCTATGCATGTATTGGATTCACAAAGAGTGTTTTTTTTTTCTTTTTTGAGCAGGTAAAATTAAAGGTACAGTTTATTTATATTACTGCTTGTATTAAAAGACAAAATTGTATTACAAATAATAGGCCTATATAAATATAAACCTATTCATAGATTTTAATAAAAAAAAATTTCTTGTGTTGTAAAGAAAAAATCTAATTATGTATGGAAAGAATCGTCAATGCACCGTGATGCACCGAGATATCGAATTGAACCGAATCGATGACATGATAATCGTAACCGAACCGAACCGTGAGACCAGTGTAGGTTCACACCCCTAGCGACCACCCTTCCACTGCACCAAACAAATGACTGACACGGATCACTCTGCCTACTCATGCCAGAGTCGAGCGGAAAAAGTGATTGACAGGTGGTAATTTGTGTGTAACTTATCTTTATTTATTTATGATTTGGTTATGGGTAAAACAAAGACCAGGTAGTTGAAACGGTAGGCTACAAATAATTAATTCGTTATGAATTAATGAATTATTCATAAATAATTTATTCACCTCCGCCTATGAAGACGATGTCATCGTCCATCGTGATGTTTCACATTAGACATCGTACGATGCTAAATTGGTCAACATCGCCCAACCCTATATATATATATATAAAACTTCACCACCACCACCTTTTCTTTTCTCTCAGCACAATTTAACTGATATGTACAGAAACTGTTTTAAAATAGCCTGCCTAAATAAAATAATAATAATCATAATAACTTTTAAAAAATAATTTAATTACCTTTTAAACCAATTTACTTTAAATTGCTAACCAGGCTCATTGGAAATCCCCTCAAAATATGTTGCTTTAGTTATGCTTTTGTTTCATGTTTCAGATGACAAATCTACTAGAGGTGCGGTCTACTTGTTTTGTGAATCTCAAATGTTACCTAGGCTGCATTTTGCTATACGTTTCAGAGACACGTCCTTGTACAAACAACCATAAGAAGAACCAATAGTGTTTTCAAAAAAGAAAAGTGCACTACAATTATTTAGTTTTACCATGATTTTACATAGCTTATATCTCTTTTGTGCAAGCAATTCACCTAAGTAGAACCCAAATGCTCTGCATCAACTCTGCAAGTATACCAAAGTGAGCTAACCGAGCAAACTTACCACATCAGAAATGTTTGCATATGACCATACATAGCTGAGGCATATTAATTCCCTTAAAAATCATATATATTGCAATTTGTTTTGTGGCATTTATTTGGTATTGTGCAAAGAACTGCATGAAAATAATCCTTAATTTGTCAACAAAATATTTCCCTGTAAATGTCATTAGTCTGAAAAGGAACAAAGGTTGGCGTGCAGTATGTTTAAGTACGTCAATGAGGCTAAAGCACTTATGAGCACTTCCAATGAGCCCATGTTAAATTTTGTTATATCTCAATAATCACATTTTGAGGTTACATGGGTGTCACACATCTGTGAAGGTGAAGTACCCTTCTCACAGCTAAAAGTACAGTCTCCTTTGATAATCTGTATCATTATCCACTCGCCATACACATTAGCCAAATGAACCAAACTCAAATAAACCCAAATGAACACCACAAGTGCTAGTGTGAAAGCACACTTAAAGATGAACAGAAGCCTCAATGGTTTGGAATGACATGAAATCTAAATCTTAATGAAAACAGCTCTGACCTTCATCGTTTTTGAGTTTGTCAAGCTGCCCTTTCTCCATTAGTGCCTCACTCTCCTTCACAAATGCAATCATACCTCCAAATGGAGGAGAAAGAATCTCCTCTATAAATTCCTATAACACACCAATACACAATTGTTATGCACATTACACATTTTAGTTCCACAAGATATGTCCAATATGAGCTGCTACTCAGTACCCTATGATGTACCTGTGTTCTTGCCAGCAAAAGCTGCTGAAAGCTCTCAACCTCTTTACTGTCATCAGCTGCTCTCTCCTTCATAAACACACACAAAACATAGCATCATAATGCGTTATGGTGCAGAACAAAACCTTTAATGAATGGTGTGGCGTGCATTTGTAAGAAACATTACCATGAGCACGCTGAGCATCATGTCATAATTGTTTATTAGGAAAATGAGCTGGTCTCGTCTAGAGGGAAACTCAGCCGCCATTTTCAGCACAAAGTTCTCCACCTCAATCTGAAAATTAGATCCATGTCAAATAGGCTTCAACATGCGCTACTTTACCTTTTAAGGGCACAGCATTGCTTTTTAGCTCACCTGCAGCTGCCCGAGAAGTGTGTTGGTCCTCTCATTGGGAAAGGTTTGATTTATGCTAACAATAGCAGAGGAAAATTCAGCATACCGACGTGTGATCTAAAGAAAAATAAATAAAATGACATGCAATTTATACAATTCACGCAACATGCATTCATTTCATTATAAACAGAACATAATGTGTAAATCACTTTGAAATTGATCCCTTCCACTGATCAAAGCTGCATTCATTTTGTCAGTCATACAAGCAGAAACAATAATATTTTCAAAATGTATTAGTTAAAATAACAATTTTAAGATATTTTAATTAATTTAATTGTAATGTATTCCTGTGATGCAATGCAGCCATTATTCCAGTCTTTGGTGCGATGTGATTCTTACATACATAAAAAAAAAAAAAAAAAAATACTACATTTTTTACTAGTAAATACTATGGCATTTTTGAACCATGCTACAGTAAAGTGTATTATACTACATTTTTACCACAGTAAACTGTGGTGTATTGACTGTATGTGTATCAAGCTAGATCGAAAATAATCTTGGGAAAACCCCTTTCAATTGGTAAATGCACCCTGCTATTGCCTGCTATTCTGTTTGAAACCTTTCAGGTCAGGTGCTTTATAACACGTGCAAGACAACAAGCTATCTCCTCATCTGTAAGAGTAATAATATTCTTAACATGGCTAACCACTTGGTCAAACCTGGCTGCATGTGTGGTTTTATCAAACCTACTATAAAAAAATATTTAATTTATTTATGAATGACACAGAATTTGTAGATAAGCAGTGTTGCTTCAGTATCTCTCTGTGCATCATATTATTTAGACTGCTCCATGCTTTAGGAGCATTAACAGTGACAAAGTGTTTCTCCATTTTATCTCTATATTGTGGTCTAGTATTTTTTAAATCCCTTTTCTCACTTAGACATTTTTAATTTCATGCAAGACCCAAACCTTGTTATTAGGGCATATTTTAACAGTTTTGGTTGTACAACATTATTCTCACAGAAAAATAACACAAGATGTTATTGTTTCTGTTTACTCATTTGCACAATCATCAAAAAAGATGCCCCAATCTGTATAATCATAACGTCTTTCAGTCTCTCTTTACAGTCCCCAGACCAAATTGCCACTTTTCTATTACAGTAGGCTTCTCTTGTTTAAGTTTAGTTTTGTAACTGGGCAGCAAATGAATAACATTATGGTCTGACAGTGGATTACATTAATTAAGATGTATATATAGTATACATGTATATATAGTTTTAGATGTTTTTTAGGATTCTTTGATAAAACAGAACATTTGTAATTTCATTACTGTATTTACTCTGTTTAAAATCAATTTAATGTATATTTGCTGAAAAGTGTTAAAACTGTTTTCAGCGTTAAATAATAAAAAGTTTTTCTTGAGGGGCCAATCAGCTTATTCGAATTTCTGAAAGCTCATATACCAGGCTGGAGTAACAGCTGATGAAAATTCACATTTTTACATCACTTCATAATATATTTGCAAGCAAAATGTGAATATTTTTTAAAGGAACAATTTGCAATATTACTGTTTTAATTAATTTTTGGTCTAATAAATGCAGCCTTGGAGATCCCTAAATCTTGTTTGCAATAATGACAGACAAGTTTACAGATAATGTGATGAAATTATGATGTTAACAGAAGACACTGACCTCTGCAGTGTTAAGTAAAGAACAGGTTAAGGGAGCTTTGGAGAGTTGGAGGTATGCACTGAGAGAGGGGAAATGAAAGACTGAAGGAGCAAGACATAGTACTAATAAATATAGTGTATAAATGAGAGCAAGGGTGGCAGAACGGTGCAGCTACAAGATGCATGAGAAAGAGATTTGAAGAATAAAGTGCAAGAATGGTAAAGAAGGTAGTAAGGAGTAATTTGTGATAGGCTGGTAAAAACAAAAATGAAGTTGAGGATGGATCCCCCAAGCAGGAGGTGAAGGGAAAGACAACAGGAAATGTTCTGATTAAGGACATGCAAGTGATTGGTATGACGAATAATTTGTTGATGTGTTGTTGTGATTGACCCTTTCGATATGCCACACCTGAAAACCACCACGCCCCAATCATGGCTTATCAACCGTAGCTAGGCACGGGAGGTCTGTCAAGCTTTCGAGCAAGGGAAAACAACCCAAAGTGTTTAGGATACCTGGTATCTTAAAAGTTTGGACGATGCGGAAGAATTTTTTTTTTCCCTTTTCAAAACTTAAAACCCAAGGGGAGAAATGCCAAGCATGGATCAAGCTGAGTGAGGGAACGTAAAAGCAACACAATCCAGTCATATTTCCATCTGTTTCAAGCTATGAATATTTGAATCACATGGATCACAACAGAACAAAACAGAGATATGATCACAAACTGTGCACTTGCGATCAATATACTTCACCTGCAGCAGTTTTTCAGTAATTTCATGTCCCTGTTAAAGCTACAATTCACTGATGATCTGTCTTTTGGATATTTAGTCACTGGTGATGGCGTTAAAGCGGGTTATTGTCTGCTTTTATTTTTGGTGACGAATTAATATTTGCTGGTAGGGAAAATCTATTTGTTCACATCTGCCATTAATACTTTGACTTTGCATGTCAATTTATTTATTTTTTTCCACTAAACTGCAAATTAGAATAGAAACTGTATTAAAAAAAAAGCACACAAACATACTGACAGTCAGTGTTGGGGGTAATGCATTACAAGTAACACAAGTTATGTAACAATATTACTTTTCTAAGTAACAAGTAACGCATTAATTAAAAAAATTAAGTAATATTATTTGAGTTACTTTTTAAAAAAATAAAATGTGAGTTACCTTTTAGTTTAATTAATTCGCTTTTATAAAAAAAATTGCTGAAATAAAATTAACATTGAATCCCGCACTTAATGAGAGAATTTTCTCCCTGCAGAAACAAACAGAAACCAAGATGGCAGAGCCTTACATTTGTGCGCTGGAAGTATTCTTATTGTTCTGAACTCATAGAAGACAAATAAAAGGGGATTGTCTCAATGCTCATTTTGCTTCACTATTAAGACAAATAGTACAAAAGCATCAAACACACTGCTTTAAATTTTCATTTATCTGATAGGGCATATAGAGCTCTGGGCTCGGGAAGTTCTCAGAAGATAACATTATCCTACATTATTATTGTCTGATGTGTTTTTAAAGGTAAATAAAGATTATACAATGTGTTGTTAATTGCAGAGCTCCTCTATTTAAAAAAAAAAAAAGAAAAAAAAAAACCTGCGACTTCTAAAAGAGATTAAGCCTCAGTAAAGGTAAGAAAAAGTAATACAAAAGTAACCCAAAGTAATGTAATGGATTACTTTCCATAAAAAGTAACCAAGTAACGCAACTAGTTACTTTTTTGGGGAGTAACTCAATAGAGTGGAGAAACTATGATGTCAATTTCTATGCAAAAACCCGAAAGCGAGTTAGCATTTTAGCAGTTCCGTTCCCTCGTCCCAAAGTCAATGGGTTTTTTCAATGGGATTTCAGTTAAATCGCATGAATAAGGTTTGTGGCTAACATAAACTCAAGATACTTTCACGTTTTATTCTACAACATAAAACACACCAGTTACATGACACTCTTGATTTTTTATATCGGTTACGCTACTTTAAAAAGACGGCTTGGGACTACAAGCAATGTCGGAGACATTATGTGTCATCGAGCTGAACTGGTCTGGAACGCAGCTTGATTGCGTAGGGCATTTGGATTTGTCTGTTATTCAAGTATTTTCATGAATAGTATTTTATGGTTTGTAGTATTTTTCTAATTGGGAATTCATATTGCGTGTAGATAATGCCTTCACTTGTAAAACTGTCAAGACAGATTAATTTGTTGATCATTTGTTTTAAATAAAAGATATTATGGGAATACTGCTTACCAGTGCTGCCTCTCTTTTTCCTGCTCTTAGTAATGCAAACGTGTGAATAAATGTGTAAAAAAATTCATACATGTTAACTGTCATTTTAACTTGATCAATTGATTTTTCATCGGTTTTTCTATTCATCTAACACATTTAACTCTGTCATAATACACTCCTCAAAATATATAGCAAATGTGACTGTATGGGCTGCTTTTCGCTGTACTTTGTGAAATAAAAAGAATATTGAATGTTGTTCTGTGTCCATGATGGAACTTGCACGCGAGGGACACACTTATTTAAATATGTCTTATGATAATACTATGAAGGCACATTTATACATACAGTTTTAAAACTTTAATAACCGTAAAGCAAAACAAAATGTTTTTCCCACGTAAAAAAACTATCCAAAAGGCACATAGATCTATGTGTTTTTGTGTATTTATTTGTTTATAATATATAGTGTGGATCATAATATAATAAACCTAGAGAGTAAATCTTTGTCATGGACCATATTTCTAACAATAAGCTTGAAAAGTTGTCGGTAGCCGATTAGCCTACAAGGTGACGTCATAGTTCCTCCCCAACACTGCTCACAGTTATAGCTACTGTAAATTGTTATGGGCCAATGATGCTATATAAGCAAAAATCCATAATTTTTTTTCCCAATCGGTTGCATATTATGTAGTGAATATAGTCCTGCAATTCATTCTGCAGTCCTTTTTTTGTCTGATGTTCTCAGATATCTCACCTGTTTGCCAAAAATGAATAAATATCTCCCTGGGAATGTCTGACACCGCTGCATACATACTTTAATAGACGTGCCAGGCACAAAAGCTTGACAGGTGAAACAACAGTAACTAAGGGGGGCGGGGGTTAGCAAAGGGTAAATTGTGCATACTCTTTTCATAACCAGAAACATTTTTATCTTTAGGGGCCAACCAACAACAGCCTCTTAATTTTGGTAAAGTGTAGTTTCTCACAGAATTTTTTGTATAATTAATGTGAAGTTTCAGCATGTGTTTGTGTGTGAGGCTTCATACATAGTGTGGTCTGGTATCCAGTACACCCAGTTTTTGAGGGTCAGTGTTTCGAATACTCTGGATGTTCATCTCCAAAATCAGCTCAAATCTCGGCCACAACAATTCTAGCACAGCCTCCAAGTACCTGCACATCACACACACAAAAACAAAACCAATTCATAAACTTACACCAAACACAAACTGTCACAAAACTATTGGAATAGCAAGTAATGTGATAAAAAAGTAACAAGGGAGAAGCACATTTGAGAGCATAATAATTCTTTAAACATTTTTATTAATTGTTAATGGTGTATTTTTGATAATTTCTAAAAAAAAAAAAAAAAAAAAAAAAAGTTATCAATAAGGGTATAAGAATGTGTTTGTACTGACAGGGACTGACTTGTCAAGTGCAGGGATATTCCTCTTCGCTATGATGGCTCTGAAGCGCAGAATGATGTGAATGCAGAGAAAGACTGCAATACTATCATAACAGTCTGACAAGTATGTAGACAGATTCTTCTACAGGTAGAAAAGAAAGAATAATTATTAATGAAATTAGAGAATCCTAAAAAAAAAAAAAAGAAAAGAAATACTCAGTAATGTGACATTCTTTCAAATACACTGATGGTAGTAAGAGAATGAATGTACCAAAAAAATGCTGAGTGTTTTTCCCATAATGCTGTTGAACAAATCCAGTGCAGAATTTCCTGCCACCATGAAAAAATCAGACAAGAACAGGAATTCTCGACAGCCATTATCCAGCAAAGCATAGTGCTGACTGCGGAAGAGAGTTTCATACGGGTACTGACAGAGACAAAGAGAGATGAGTGAGACATTAAACAGACAGATTTACTAATTGAAAATTTATATAAACCTTATTTTGGCTTTAAAATGCTACTTTTAGGTACATGTATTGTAAATTAGCTTGAAAAGACATGAACAGAATTACATTTGATGTCGAGCCTATTGCATATGAATTCATTTGGGTATACGTGTTCAACTATCTTGATGCTGCAGTGCTGGCAACCTTTATACTGTGGTGAATTCCGCTAGGTCTTTAATTGGGAGTTTAATTGTTGCATGTTTTTATTCTATTTTATCTTCTAGCTGGTTTCTATTTTTGACTTAGAAAGAATAGCATGAAATTAAAAGTATGAAATGCATATTTTCCATGGCAGCAGCTGTAAGATTTATACAGCAATATATTACTTACTCTGGAGTCTCCTCTCTGAGCAGCATGTGGGATTAGTATGGGTCCCTCCAGCTCTGCGGGGCTCAATATTGCCCCCCTTTGGCCAAGAGTAAAAATGGTGTTTCTACTTTTGAGAGAAGGCTTGGAGAAAAAACCTGCTGAGCAGTTAAAGAAATCAACCACGTTGCAATAGAATATATAAAACAAATGGCTTTTTCTGTGAAATTATATAGGAAATTGATTAACTGTCTTGAAATTCACTTGGCATGCTAATTCTACGTGTTTATGGTAAGACAAAAAGATCCCACAACAGTGGTGCAACTGGTTTAGTGTAGGTGTGTCACTATTGGGATTTATGTTTAAATAGGCAGCAAATAGTTAAGGATATCTTTTTTGGCTGTATCTTCCACTCCCATCAGATCATCTTTGTCTGCAACATCTTCATACTGACCAATAGAGAGAAAGAAGGAACAAACAGGACAATTTGAAAAAACAACAACAATAACAACATATTTGAGCCTTAAGCATGCCTTTGCTTTTATATATGTATTCATTTTAATATGTAGAGTATATAAGTGCATTGATTTCAGAGTGTGGGATGGTTAAGTGCCTGTAGAAGAAGTGTACCTTCAGCTAACGAGCTGAAGAGCTGAGGTTTATTACTAACCTTTATCTTACTTCAATTTTGATTTTCAGATGTTACATTTCAGCTCCCTTGTTAAACTTGCTTATTCCTATATTGTACATGTATTTGAATTAATATATATTATTATTAACATTATTAATAGAATATGTTATTATTAACAATGATATATCTTAAACTTCATTGCACCAGCTCTCTCTTGCAAAAATTGAATAATATTGACGTATTCCATCATTTGTCATGTCAATTCTCTATTGAAATACCTGAGTTGACAGAGAATGTTTGTTAGAGGCCAAGCCATAGGGGTGAGTTATAGATATGGTAAAAAAAAAAAAAAATCTATCACATATAGCTCGAACCACTTTCGTGCTCATAGTCAAAAGTGCCTATAACAGGATGTTGGCTGTTCTGTGTTCTGGACTACATTATCTGCAGATGTCACATCTCACACTTATTCTTTACCAGATATGGGTTCTATGGTAAAATGTTGTGGTAAAACAAACTATCTTTTCAGCACAGCTTAAACCATTGATATAAAAGCAAAAGCAATGTTTTCAACTGTGAAGGAACAGCTGATTGTGACAATGACAGACTCCAGGGGATAGCGAGCTCAGGAGGTGTGTATGAGAGTAATTTTTAGGTGTATATGCACGTGTTTTATGTCTGTGTTAAGTGAAGTTTGATTTAAATTATACAGCCACTGGATTTTATAATCTTGCATATTGTCAGTAGCTTCCTCATACATGCACATTAAAAGACTACACAATATCATATTTTATATACACAGTAGCCTCCTTGTGTTTAAATTCATGACACTTTCAAGGCAAATAGCTTTTAGCATAGAAGAGAGTATTAATTATTAGAATTAATTATTTAATTATAAATATGTTTATATTAATTTTATAAACATCTGAGTAGATTCTTGGTAAGTGTCTCAGTTACTTGGTAAGTGTCTTAGTTACAATTCTGAATAAAGAATTTATGCATTCAGATATTGGGTAACACTTTATTTTGATGGTCCATTTGAGTATTAGTAGACTGTCTGCTTAATATCTGTTGATACTGACATTTAACAGTCCTTCAACAGACATTTAACTGACTATAAGAAACTTTGCAAGTACATGTCAACTTACACTAACTCCAACCCTAACCCCAACCTAACAGTCTACTTATAATCTAATGAGAATTATTTGACATGTAGATGCAATGTAACTTATATTCAACAAATGGACCATCGAAATAAAGTGTGACCAGATAGTGTCCTGGGCTTTAAACCTGTACAAACTGTCTCCCATGGACATTTTTTTCTTTAAATTTACAAATTAGATTTTGGAAACCTATTGCTACTTTAAACCCATTTCACCTGGACTTTCAGCAGTCTGCCACTATATGACTTGAAGTAACTCAAGTAGATTTTGCTCATGGTATCCACATACTCGTCCCGGATCTCTTTTGCAACTGTTCTCTCATTGGCTAACAGGAACTGGTAGAAAAACCTATAAATGATCAGAAACATAGACATATTTAGGAGGGTGTAATATATTGTATTGATAAAATACCAATAAATTAATTATTTAAGACTTTAATTTAATAGACTTATTAATTGCATTGACTGCTATTCACCAGGACACATTTTTACAAATAACAACCTTTGTGCTAGTTCTGATGTAACCAAAGTCTTTGTTTGATTTTGTTTCAAGGAGTGTGTTTTGTACCTGTACTTAAGTAATGTGTTCTGGGGGATCTGGTAGTTGGTCATGGGCTTTCTAAAAGAGTAAATTTTCTGTAGGATGAACTCCCGGATCTTTGAGACAGCCTGTGATCAAAGCAAAATTAAAAAAACTGCACAAGCCTGAATTTTGTATTCTTCTATTCCTATTAAAGTGTTTCTTAATTGTTTTTTTGTGACCCAAAATGGAAAATACACTTTTCTTTATTTTTGAAGATGTGTGTAAAAGCTGTTGATGCTTCTGTCAGACAAGGCCCAAGTGCTTGAAGAAAAAAAAACATTCTCCTAATTCAGTGTCTGCCGTTGTTGAAAAGATGTTGAAAATCAGCGTCAAAGTTCTAATGTTATTTTTGCTACTTGTAATGAAATAAAATATCTCTCAACTCAAAAAAACTAACATTTCTGGCATGTCAGCTGTTATACTGTACTCGAACCACACTGTCCAATTGCATGCACCAATGCTAGGCATTTCCATACATGTCTTTTATAGTTTGTGTTGGTATAGTAAGTTTACTATGGTATGCATTTTTCAATTTTATTTATTAATTTTGTTATATTTATTAACAATTGTAGTGATTTTTGTAGTGAATTGTAGAGAAAATATGGGTCACATTTTAATGACCATAAGAAAATGTGGGTCACATGGCCAAACCAGTTGAGAAGCACTTATTTATTTTATCAAGAATGATCAAAATACTTTAGCAGTGAAAATTGCATTTGCTCTCACTTTTATTTTGAGGCGATCTACAATGTCCTGTATATCTGAGCAAGCAAGGGTCTCTCTGAAGCTGAGCTCTTTAGCAAAGTTGATTTTGTTATTAAGCTCATGAAGTTGCTCCAAAAATTCCTGTTCCGTTACAGGACTGTCAAGAACCACACTGCAACACACATAGTTCTTCATTCAGTGATTTCAAAAGGTAAAGCATGTCCCAATAATAACATGCTAAATATGTTTCCTTACGAGATCATAGTGCTAGGGACGACCAGTTCATCCACCAGCTGGCTGAGCTGACTGCGGACGGCCTGGCGGTTCTTAAGTCTCATGTTCATACTGACTGACTGTTGCTGCAATGTCTGAATTTCACTGCTGATGGATGACAGGTCACTCTGGAAGCTGCTCAGCATGCCCTCCATACGCTAGACACAAAAAAAGAATGAGTTCATGTCAAGCAGCAGCAATAACTAAACACAAACAGTACTGCAGGCAATGTCAAATTATAGCTTCTCGTATGCACGCAATTATAAAGATTCCTTGACTCTCTGTCCATATAAATAAAATCTCACCAGTAATAACACACACACACACACACACACACACACACACACACACACACACACACACACACACACACACACACACACACACACACACACAGACACACAGACACACAGACACACAGACACACAGACACACACACACACACAGACACACACAGACACACACAGACACACACAGACACACACACGCACGGATTGGACAATGAAACTGAAACACCTGGTTTTAGCATGGTGTAGGGCCTCCTTTTGTGGCCAATACAGCAACAGTTCATCTTAGGAATGACAGATACAACTCCTGCACAGTGGGCAGAAGGATTTAGAGACATTCGTCTTGCAGTAATAATAGTAAAAATAAAAAAGGCTGTAGTAGTAAAAATAGTAAAAATAATAGCCAGATCACAAAATGATGCTGGGAAAAACGTTTCCTGATTCACTCCTCCAAAACACCCAAATATGGCTCAGTAATATTTCGATCAGGTGACTGTGCAGGCCATGGGTGAAATTCAACTTCACTTTCATGTCTATTTGTGTCTATCAAACCACTCTGTCATCAGTCTTGCTGTGTGTACTGGTGCATTATCATTCTGATACATGGGACCGCCTTCAGGATACAATGTTTGAACCGTTCTCCAGAATCTTTGGTAGTCTTTTCACAGATTACCGTTACCGATCCACACTCATGCTTCCTCCTAGGCATATAACAGTCTGGTGGTACGTTTTTTTGGTGGCTTCTCCACACCATAACTCTCCCAGATGGGGGAAATACATATTTCACATTGGCCACAGCTGAAGATTTACGTTGCTGGCACCATTGAAACTTACGTTTGAGATTGGCACATGTGACCAAAGGTTTGGCTAAACAGCCTGGCAATGTATATTGACCATGTGGAGCTCCTGACAAACAGTTTTGGTGGAAACAGGAGAGTTGAGGTGCACATTTATTGAGGTGTACATCAAGGATACAGAAATGGTATACTTAAGCTAGGGCTGGGCGATTTTTTCGATTAATTCGAATTTACGTTTTAAGACGATTTTATTTTTTATAAAATCGAGAAATCGCGATTTTTTAAATAAAAATTTTAAAGCCGCTTTTCCACTATTGTGCCAAACCGTTATAAAGTGTTAGACAACCGTGCTGAATTGTGCTGATTCTGTGTGTTGACGTCGCGGCTCTGTCCCGCAGCCGCCTGTCTCTCCCGCGCGAGCTGCGAGACGGGCGCGCGCGCGAGGAGAGGAGAGAAGGCTCGACACAGGCGGAGGTCCGCTCCTTCATTCTAATCATCCACCCAGCACATATTATTTTATCTGATATATATATCCGCACCCGATCGCCAGTTTAATAATTCTAATTCTTTGTTTTAAGCATGATGATAGGTGTAACTTTCTCCGCAATGTCCGGCGGCAGAGTAACAGCTCGTTAATTCATGCTCGAGCAAATGATGAGACGGACAAAAGTACTCGATGCATGCCTTTCTTTTACTTATTTCAGTGTTTTCAGTTTCACAGTGCAAAACAGCTCCCGGGTGGAATTACTGAAGTAAACATAAAACAAAACTGGATAAAACTTCCTCCCTCTAAAGCTGGATTTATAAAGACAGACAGATAACCAGAGAGGTAGAAAGTTTCCGGAACTACGTCATATCATTAATATCATTCACGATTTTTTAACATTATTATTATTGTTTTTATAAATTATTTTAATGATTATAAGGATCTTTATAACAATTCAAGATTTTTTAAATCAAATTTGATGCATCACTTGCTTTTGTTCATATCTCTGACAGTTTTACCTATTAAAGTTTATTAAAATATTAATGACAAGAGAACATGGGCTGCACTACAAATATATTCTTTATTATGGCAAGAATAAAAGCAAAAAAAAAAGCACACTTACTAAAAAATAGATTTAGAATTTTAGATTTAGCCGCTCCACAATTCACATATTAACTGTCTGGCTAGTTTCTGTCCTCTTCTTATGCTAAAAGGGTAATAATGGTCCAACATTCCTAACCATTATCACCAATAAAGCCTAGAAAAACAGGCATCAGTGTAAACCGAAAGGTTCAAATATTCATTTCCAGTTTTCAAAGCAATAATATCTTAATTCATTTTAGTTTTGTAGTTATTAAATCGTTTTAAATTCAAAATTGTAACATATACATCAGTGTAAAACCTATGACTGGTGGATAAACATGTTTCTTTAATTGTGTACTGGGTCTCCACTTTGCCATGGCCTCTTTTGGCTTTAACAAACTCATCCCTCAGGTTTTTCCAAACCTTTTAACATAAACTTTCCTCCTTTCCCACTGCTGTTGCAATTTCTAGCCAAGAATTATTGTTCATCAGGTTATCTGTATGATCACGGATCATAAAGATATGAGTACAGTCGTACTGTTTCAGTCAAAATCTCTTCAAAGTGGTTCATATTCAACTCAAATCAAATGCGGCGCCGCGCGCACTGTTTGCTTGGGTCTCAAAAATGCCATGCGCACCGCCAGCCGAAATCATGTCGCGCGCACTCAAAGCGATCTTCCGCTAACACCGCGATGACGTCACATTCGCCGCGCGCACTCAAGCGAACTAGCGGACGCGTCGAGTATAAACCAGGCTTAATTCACCGCACGCACAGCACACAGCGAGAGCTCACATCACACAGCATGCGTGTCGAACTACACTACCCACAATGCCCCTCGCTATGGACTACAACTCCCGTAAAAGCAGTCCTAAAGCGGCCACACTATTTCCCCTCTCCTGCAACTTAGGTCACAGTGGATCGTTCGTTATTAACAGCAGATTCAGCTTTTACATATACAGGAAAAAGAGAACAAAAACGGCGTCCCTTCAGCCTAAACAGCAGCTATGTTGTGTGAACTAGGCGCTTTTCTTAACACTGTGCAAAAACAGAATAGCATCTACTGTGCCTGGATTCGGGCGATTCCGATACCGCAGAAAGTCAAATCTTTCTTTAATTTGGACTTTTGCTTGAATTACGGAGTGGCACAGTAACTGTCAAGGTACTGTATGAATTAAATCATAACCCATATATGCACCAATAAACAAGTAAAATGAATGAATGAATAAAATAAATATGGATTCTTAAATGTCGCTAGTTTGTACTCCAAAAAAATATCAATACGTATCGACAAATGTTTTATAAAAATAGAGCAATTTTCAACATTTCAGCTATAGGCTGTTATACGATTCAGTTAAATATAAGATAGACATTTAAATATAGATAGATTTGTAATATAGATAGATATATTAAATATAGACATTTAAATATAGATAGATACGGTAATCTTTAATATATACTGGGTGGTGTAGCTACGCACAAATATTTTCTAAAACGTCAAGCAGATATTTGCCTATAGCTCGTTAGTTATTTATGAAGACAAAAAATAATTAAAATAATAAAAATAAAACTATAAAATTACAAAGATAAAAAGAGCAGCATTTTGCTAAATATAGTCCTTTATATCCTGATATGCTGTGTTGTTTCATTCGTTTTTTTAGATTTAACTTTTTAGATTTAGCATTCGTTATTTAATATTTTAATATTTAAATACAAAATCGTTTAAATGGTTATATTTTACCATCAAAATGTAGTATATTTTATATCATTACCAATTTTTGATATAAAACCGCTGTTATTTTATTGATTGTTATGAAATAATTTAAGTGCTATATTTTTTATTAGTGAAAGTGCCCGCTCACTTTGACAAGGCCTGTCTAAATATATATTTCTGCCATGCCACTAATACAGATAAACTATTGTTGCATTATCATTGTTTATTTTTCTGTTATGTACAGAGATTTGAAATATTTATTTTCCCTCCAATCCTTTTCAATCTTCACGTTACATTTTAGTCATTTTCTCTCCAAAAAAAAATTGCCCAAAGCTGCACAACATATGACCTCTACATAAATACGGGTGCTGTGACTTCTATTGTAGCTATGTTCAGCATCCCTAAATGAGAGAGTGCCATAACCACGTTTAGTCACACAGTTGCTTTTCTTTTACAAGTGAGCATGAAAAAAACTAGTTTCAGCATTTATTTAAATTTAAATGAACAAAGTAAACTGGTAAGGTAGTTACACAGTAAAAACAAAATAAATAAAAAAATAAATAAAAAAAATCGAAATCGTGAATCGGTCAAACTTTATGAAAAAAAATCGAGATTTTTTTTTTTTTTGCCATATCGCCCAGCCCTAACTTGAGCACATAAACACAAGGTCTATACTACTCAATTGACCCTACGCCAGTGCCCTCTGGAAGGAATGGAAATTGTATGGTTGATAGTAATACAGTATACAGTACAGTCCTAGTGTTCTCTTGGTACACTCACCTCCAGTATGGAGTCACAGGCTGTGATCTGGTTGTGTAAAGAGGCAATATTCTGACTCTCTTTGATATCTGCATTATAACAATGGTTAAGGGTTCTCTAAAAGTATCCATAACAACTTTTTAAATAAGCCTTAATTATTGAACAAAAAAATGCATGCTTTATGTTTATCGATACATGACCATTGATCAAACAGAGAAGAAAAACATTGCCACATTTATATGTGTGAACTATGACTTGAACATGAAGCCATTTAAGACAGCAGTATGGATACAGTCTTTGATTGATGCTTGTTCGATTTGCTGCAGCTCTGTCTCCACCTGCCTAGAGTACTGCCTCAAATCCACACCCTGATACACAAAAACACACAAGATAATGTTTTAAACATAATGATAATAACATACAGATAAGTAGATGAACTTGCATCTCACCGTCTTCAGCGCCTCTTTCACCAGATCATCCTCCAGATTAGCTTGAATGTGAACTGAAAAAGGGCAAATTATGATTTACAAGAAACATACTATTAAGAATGGTAATTAAAAAAAAAAGTACTTTAATTAGGTCATAAAAATACACACTTACTATCAACCTCATCCAGAATTAATTCATCTGTAGTAATGTCCAGATCACCAAAATTTAATGGAGGAATCACATCAAAGTTTGACTTCTATCAACATATCACAAAGACAATCATTACTAAACAGCTTTTTTTTTTTTAAATAATTCAATTATTTTTCTCAAAATTCTAAAAATCAATAAATGACATCATGAAATGACCTTTGTTTGTAAATTGATTAAAACATTTGTAACACTGTTGCATTTGGTAAGGTAATGACTGCGTGTAAATGTAAAAACTACACAGAATTTAATAATCATTACATTTTTATTGTAAGTAGATGTTCATAATGTATGAAGGCCAGAGAGTAAAGGAAAGTGATAATACCGATAAACCTAATGACAAGAAAAAAGAAAAGAGGATGGGGATGGTCAGGCATGTCACAACACTGACAGTAGATAGGCTTATTTTATTCCTTGCTTATGCAATTATTATTATTACTTATTGCCACATGAGCAACGTATGGCTATTTCATAGCAAAATGGATATACATAAAAATATTACATGATAAAAACAAATTTGTATTACAATAAAAAGTTACTTAGACAAATAGAAAATAAATAAATAAAATGCACACAAAGATATATTTTGCTTATGGGATTAACAAAACAAAATTAAAATAACCATAAAAATAAAAGGCTGCAAGCAGGTAGAACATTGGGAGGAGATTGTGATAAGACAACCTGAATATTGCACAATGGAATGCAAAAAATTATTTAGCCAATATGTATTCAAGTAACTTGGCTTAAGCCAGTTTTAGAGTTTAGTATTAAAGGAACACTGCGCTTTTCTGAAAATAGTCTCATTTTACAAGACTCCCAGAATTAAACAGTTGAGTTTAATCATTTCTGAATCCCTTCAACTGATCTCTAGATCTAGGAGGGGCATTTTTAACTTAGCTTAGAATTAATAATTGAATTGGATTAAACCATTAGCATCTCACTTTAAATATTTATTTAAAGCTTGACTCTTTTATAGTGGCATGGCATCACTAAGATGAAAAATGAAAAAAAAAAATCTAGACACTGTATGCAAGATATGTCAACAATTTAAAATTTTTTTAAAAAATACTAAAAGGTTGTGACTCATAATCCACAGTTTCTGTGTTTATTGTTGGAAATGCTTCATCTCTGAGGAGAAGCCTTTGGCTGAATCCAGCTCTGGACATTGCTAGATTCTGGAAGGAGTCCTTTGCAAAATTAATATTATTTTTTACTTTTTTTTTTATAATTCTCTGGAACATAGTTAAAAAAACAACAACTGTAACCACTTCTCTCTTTGTCCAGAATCCCACATACACTGCGGTGTCCACATAATTCCTTTATGTAATGAATGAATAATGAATCATTTATGGATTTATTTATAATTTTTTTTGTGAGAGGAAAGCATAAAATATCTTTATGTATTTTTAAAAAAGCAGTTTCAAGGCCATAAACATCTTTTGCTTTAATCAATGTGAAAATAATTTTTTGTTTTTATTTCATCTGTGGGACTCAGAGAAAAAGAATATTGACTGCCTTTTGGGCTAGAACATGGGTAAACAACTGGAAAATGTTCAGCAAGTTTCTAAACAGAGTTTAAGAAATCTTTATTAAAATTAGTTGCAATTTCTACAGAATCATAAACAATTTGTCTATTTATTTTAAGCTGTGTATCCTCTACTTTCGACTTTTCTTTTCCAATTAATTTGTTAACGGTTTTCCATATCATTTTACTATTTCCTTTTGCATCTTCAATAATTTTAAGAAAGAAATTTGATTTAGCCTTTTCTAAATTCAGATATTACTTTATTTCTTAAACTTGTATAAATTAATCGATCCATAGTTAATCCTGATTTTAAAAACATTTTCAAAAAGGCATCATGCTTTTTCATCATATCCCATAGAGTACTTGTAAACCATGTTAATTTTTGTTTTGTTTTTTGTTTTCTACTTGTGTTTTTTGTATATTTTATTAATATGTTATTTAGGGTAGACAGTAAAACCTGAAAACCCTCATCACATGATTTTTTTTTCAGTAATAGATTCCCAATTTGTTTGCCTTATTTCACATTCAACATTCAGTAGATCTTGTTTTGGAATAAAAGCTATACATGATTTACTTTTAATTGGATTTTGTAACCTGTAACGGGCTTTAGTCAATTTTCTCGCTACAAGAATTAGATTATGATCTGACAACACAAATCAAATAAGTTAACTTATTGTTTTTACAATTTTAAGTGGATTGAACATAAAACAACTCAGTTGTTCCCAAGGAACTCAAGAATTGTGTTGACTCAGCTCATTTTAAAATGGTGGTTTGAACAAGCAGCAAAAATTATTATTTTTTGAGTGTGTATAGATAGACAGACGGATGTACTGTGGAATCAGGGAGCCAAAGAGCAATCAAAAGAGAAGGTCCTTGACCAGGAACCCAAATGGTCACTCTGAATAAGATTCAACATTTCCTGTGCAGAGCTGAACCTCCTAGAAGAACAACCATCTCTGCAGCAGTAAGGTCAGTATGAGTGGTGGAAGCAAATCCGCAGAAAAAGGCACATGACAGACTGCATGGCATTTTTCAAAAAAAATCCTGATGGTCTGATGAAAATGATTAAATTCTTTGTTTTAAGCAAACAGGCACAGCTCATTACTTGGCCAATACCATCCCTGCAGTCAAGCATGGCAGGAAACTAGCTACAGGAGACTAGTCAGAATTGAAAATGGCATTTGCACCCCATCAGTTTGACAGAAACTGAAAAGAAGAAATGGAGAAACTGGCCAAAAATAAGTGTGCCACTCCCAAGCTTCCATTGCAAAACATGACAATTATCTACCAATGAGGTAAGCAAAACAATCAAGTTTACACTTTGAATTTATGCTTTACAAATCTTTAAATATTTGGACTAGAAACAAACAAAAAGTCAGAATAGTTTTTTGGAATGTACAACATCAGACTCAGCAAGATTTAGGGCTGTGATTGGGCCAGAGATACTTCAACAAAGTATTGAGCGAATGCTGAGAATAATTATGTACTTATGTACTTTTTTTATTTGCAAAAAAAAAAAAAAAACATCTTTCACATTGTCTTAAATGATGAATGTAATCCATTTTATAATAAAGGCTGCAACATAACATAAAGAAAAAGTGAAGCACTGGGAATACTTTCCAGATGCACTATAACCTTTTAATTTGTTATTTACAAATATTCACGGAATTGTAGTTCTCATAAAATTTGCCAAGTACATAGTCTTTTTCTCCTGCTTTCAGATACTTTTTTTTTTTCAAAAACTGTTGAGAACTTGAGGTTCAGTCACCTCAGAGCTGGTTGCCTGGCTTCATGGCTCTTGAATAAAGTATATATATACTACAGGAATAATACCCCCAGTGCCAAAGCCTACTAAAAAGTAGACAAGCAAAGATGCACAATATACTACATCTATATCAAATGTTTTTCCAAATCCAGCAAGAAACACAGTGTGATAGAAATATCAGTGTGAGAGCTTTGTTGGTAATATTAAACTACTATATGCCACATATAGTGCCATGGCAAAAATATTTGTACTGGTGATCAAAATCATATTTACATGACAGGTACATCGTGCCTTGCAGAGTGCAACAATAACAAAAAAACATTCATCAACAAATCCATTGTGTTTATTTGCAAAAACGGGTATCTCCGTTTTTTAATTATTTTTTATAAATCATGTTTTCATTATTGTGCATTTAAAAGTTCATTTGTAAAAAAGAAAAAGTATGTTTTTACCAATGCCAAATCATACTTTTAAATTGTGTCATGATGATTTCTCAGAATCGATGTTTTCTGAATTTCGTACCTTAATATCATAGCTTAATACGTGTGAGGTTTTTTTCAACGCAGACATTGGTCACGTGATCTGATGGTAGCGTAGAATACAACGCTGAAATGGTATATTCAGATTTTGATTAAAGCAATAACATGCATAGCCCCGTTGCAATCGCGATTACTAAACCAACCTTTGCACGAACTACATTAAAACTATATGAGATGTCATGACAAACTACACATCTCTATTAAATCCAGCTCTGGAACTGTTAGCATTTATTGGTGTAACGTCAAATATGTGGAATATGATTACCGCTAAAGCTGCTGTTTCATGTAAAAAAAAAGATAATTACCTCATCGTGTAACGTTACACAGGCCATCGCACCGGTCACCGAAGCAGCGGATGTGTTCAAATGAACAGCTCCATCGACCAGCGCCTCCGCCATGTCGTCTGTAGTACACAAAACTACACGTCCGTTTAGGATTTTAGTCCGTGTAGTTATTAAATCCACGAAAATGCAGTGTCACGTTTGAAAATCTTAACAAATGTTATTTAAAACAAAAAAATTTAATATATCATAAGTAATATAATACGTTTCAAACCTAATCGGTTTAATATATTAGTTTAGATAACAGTCTGTCAGAAATGTACTTGGTGGCGGAACCCGACTGTAAAAAAATAGGGCGGAACCTATTCCAGCCTAAAGTTTGCGTGTCAAGTGGTGAAAATATCGCGAGACCGTGACAACTTCCTTTTTGCGCGGAACCAGTGAACAAGATGGTGAGTACGAAATGGTACTCTCAAAGTTTTAGTGGAAATCTCGCATCATCGGTTTTATTTATGCGTGTACAGTTGTACCGATTTAATATTGTATGTCCTTTATACACGTTTAACTCGTTTAAATTCATATTTTAGCTATGCAGTATGGATTTAACGTTTCAAAGAGTGACCGAAATCGCCTACCCTGTTGACCGCGCCGCTACAAAAAGATACCATATTAGTGTTTTTAAGGTTCATGCGGAAATTTAGCATCTGTATTTTAACACAAATTTATGATGTTTACTTTTGGCCCAAAATATTAAAAGCGTACTATGTAGTTGCATAAGGTCAGTATTAAGCTATTACATTTATGTGCTGAAATACTTGCCCTAAATTCATTAGGAGAGCATAAAGGAGCTAGTTGGTGTGTATGAAATTACCATGTGGTGTGGTGTGATGTGATGCATGGTGACTTTTTTATTTTCAGTCCCTTGTCATCCCTGAGAAGTTCCAGCACATCCTTCGTGTCCTCAACACGAACATTGATGGAAGACGTAAAATCGCATTTGCCATCACCGCTATTAAGGTGAACAATTTTAACTAGATCAATTTTGTTCTGTATGTAAATGTGACATAAGTTCTTAATATTGTGATCTACTTCCTTTAACAGGGTGTTGGAAGGCGATATGCCCATGTGGTTCTGAGGAAAGCTGATATCGATCTAAATAAGAGGGCTGGAGAACTCACTGAGGATGAGGTGGGTTTGTAAACGTTTGAACGCATATATGCAAAATCAAATGGACATTGAACTGTTTCTCTCAACACAGATTTAATGTCAGATAGCACAATTTTATTAAGTGCCAAAAAAAATTGTATTCGACCCAGAAAGATTTTATATAAATGCAAGTGGAAAAATAAGTCGAAGATTAAATTATTCTTGTTAGAGTTTTTAAAGGTCTAAAATGTTTAATGATTATGGTTTTATTGAATAGGTTGAGAGGGTGGTGACTATTATGCAGAACCCTCGCCAGTACAAAATCCCAGACTGGTTCCTGAACAGACAGAAGGACATTAAAGATGGGAAATACAGCCAGGTATGATTGTAGTACTATTTTAAATGTTTATCAAGCTTGTCTAGCACTGTATTACTTAGATGTGATTCGTGCTTTAAAAGCAGAAGTTCAGTACAATACCTATAACATGACCCACAACTTGAGTTAAGAATACGTTTTTGTTTTAAAACGCTTAAGTGTTGCTACGATTACACATTCCGTCTACACTATCCCTGAGTTTTTGAGGGCTGAAGAGGCTGTTTTCTTTTTAAAACGCTGCTGCTCCCTGTCAGTGTGGATGAAAAAAAACAGAGATGTGGCTGCAGACATTCGCCTATTTGATTGGGACTTTTTTCCTCAATATTAAGTAGCTTACAGAAAGTTCAGTCTTGCATCCTTCCTTCTAAGTTCAGACTTATTTGATTTGGAAAACAAACTCCTGAGGACATGTCTGGTGAACCCTTAAAGGGAACAGTGTACTTTATAACCTCATTCACATCACCCTGGCTTCGTTGTTTCACTTTCTTAACAATAAAATGAAAACATGATATAAGGAACTGCCTATTTTCATTTTGATATTAACAGCTTAACAGACACCAAAAATGTTTAGGCATCGTGTAGCTACACATTTATGTGACCGTCGTCTTCACTGTATGTGTATTTATAACAAAACGAAGCCTGTAACATAGCTGCCGCCTATTGTTTTCAGTGAAAAATATAAAACCTATCATGTCTCTTTTGCTGAACATCAGTTTTAATAATCAGTAATGGCCATTATAAAAGTATAATGTACAATAAGTTTACATATTATAGGAAATAAAGGCAAGCAATCAGTCAAATGTGCAGAATCAGTGTACATGGTTGCATTAATATATTAACTTTTTCTTTGCGCTCAGCCAAATCACGTGACCTGAGAACAATAGATCCAAAAGACCAAAGTCGGGGAATATGTCATTGATATAGACAGGATGAATTATCACGTTTAACAAATAAAGTGAGATTAGATCCAGCAATAGATTCTTGATGAATCGTCCGACATGCACAGCTCTCACCTGAGGTTCTGTGCTCAAAGCGCCCGCTGACTGCCTGGAGCTCAGATACATGCATGCGTTGCAGTGCATGCCAGAGTGTGTCTGTGGTAACGTGATGTGCGTTTTCAGTGGTGTAGTGTGGATGGAGAGCTGTTCAGAAACATCAGTTTTCATTCTAAAACGCTGTTTTAAAATGTATTAGTGTAAACGGGGCCTCAGCCTGTTATGCATGATTGAACTCCTCCGTTAAACCATGCAGCATGGTACCATGGCTGCAAAATGATATTATGCAGCATCTTCTTGCACGGAGAATGTATCATACAACCTGGGAGATATGTACCAGACATGCCAGAATATATTTATAAATAACGTAATTTAATGTAAAACAAAACAAATTGTAAGCGACTTTAATAAGCCAACAAAGCACCTCGTCACAGTCTGCGGTTACAGCGTAAGTGTCTAAGCAAGCTTCTGTAAAGAACAGACTTAAATTTTACAGATGATGCAATGTCACACATGATGCTTGCTGTCAACTAGACTACATTAAGTGAATTCTAGGTTATCACCAAGGGACTTAAATTTCCTCTGTATTTTTGACCCGTAAATGTTTGCAAATTTCTTTCCAAATGGCACAATGGTCAACACTGTCAAGATTAACAGTGAAAGACTGACAAACGCACACACACAAATGAGAATGCTTTGAGACAAAAAAAACTGCTCTCATAATTTGTCAAATAAAAATGTCCAAGCTCCAGAACCACCACAAAAATAAATTGGTGACCAACGCACGCACACATTTGCGAGACAAAAATGCCCTTATAATAAAATAAAATAAAAATATCCTAACTGCAGAACACACCCACAAATACAAATGAGAATACATTTGTGATTTAAAAAAATAAAGTCCTATTATTTGTCATAAAATTATCCAGACTGCAGAACCACCATGCCAGTTATTGCTATTAAGATGATGCATGTAAATAAGTTGTCAATATCACCTTTGTAATATCAGACACCACCCGTGAGCACACATCACCGTTATTGTGGTTAATGTTGTTTCTCTCATTCATGTCAAGCAGTGTGTGCAGGTGGGCGCATGTTTGTTTTGATTAGTGTTGATTTCAAATGCAATAAATCTGTTAATATAAAACTTGTGACAAGTGCTTATAATTTGTGTTGGGTGATCCTAAATTTTTGAAGTGCTACAAAGCAAAAAGGTTCATTTCGAGCCCTGCACACACATATCAAGGCCTCTTATAATTTGTCATGAAATTATCCAAACTGCAGAACCACCACAAAAGTAAATGTGACACCGATACAGAGTTATTTGTAAATTGCAATAAATCATAAACTCTTAACTTCAACTTTTATCTTTTGTAACTTGTTAATGTGATTAATCATAGGGATTTTAGAGTTGTTCAACATTTGAAAACATTTTTGTTTTGTTCAAAACACTAAACTTTGACTCTTAACACTTAACTTATTGTTATTGTAGTCATAAAATGTAGATGTGAAAAAACATTTCAGTATTTTTTTTTTTCAAAGATCAGTTGAATAGATTTAAAAATGGTTCAGTTTAACTGTTATTAATGTTAAAAATTGTAAATTGAGCCAATTTCCCAAAAAAATGGAGTGCTTCAAGTACTCCTATTTAAAATGCGGTAGACTTGTTTGCAATAAGGCGCATACTGTCCTGTTTGTCATATAAAAGGCAAAACATTTAACCTAAAATGTTGCATTACAAGTGAATGAACCTGCTGAGCCTGACCTGTGGGAGCAAGAAAACATTTGCTTGAAACTCACTTGTCACCTTTTGTGTTCTTGTAGTTTATATATATATATATATATATATATATATATATATATATATATATATATATATATATATATATATATATATATATGTGTATATATATAATGGCAAGTTAAATGTATTTTTGTCTTTTATGAATGAGTTCTATATAGGTTAACTAACATTACAATTGTGTTCTTGTCAATGTTTTTACCTAGGTCCTTGCTAATGGTCTGGACAATAAACTGAGAGAAGATCTGGAGAGGCTGAAGAAGATCAGGGCTCACCGTGGTCTCCGTCACTTCTGGGGGTAAGTTCCACCTTTGATACTTAAGAACTTAAAGCCGAACATACCCATTTATTTATTAGACCTGACCGTTTGACATGGATGCCTTCAGGTCCAGTGAAATGTGGATCAGGGTCTCTTTGAAAGGAAATACTGATGATTTGTAATGAGCATTAGAGCTGGGCGATTAATCGAAAAATAATTGCAATCGACATTCAGAACCTATAATTGATCTAATTTTCCCAGGGGTTTTTTTTTTGTTATTATTATTATTTTCTCTACCGTGTGTGGAGTCACGTGACCTCACTTTGTTTTACAGTATACTTCTGATTTACAGTATACTTCTGCATCGAGAGCACGCATATGGTCCGGCGCAGCCTTCTTGAAGTCGCATATGCATGCACTCTTAATTTACCTACATGTTGCAATGACACGTAGTGCAAGCTCTGTGATAGGTCGGTTTAGTAGTGTTGACACGCGTGGGCGGTGTGGAGAGCTGCAGGACAGCAGAGAGAATGTCATTGCAGCGAGTGTTTACAAGTGTGGAGTCCTATGGAGGAGCTCCAGATGGAAACATTTGTTTTGTTTACCTTATGATAAAAGTTGTTGCACGTCTGCCGGTTCTCGCCTCTAAATGAGAGAGTTTTGACTTGTACATTTAAGGTAGTGTTCAGAAAAAACAAAACACTCGTGACATAACCCGCTGCCAGCTAGCGTTTTGGAAGTGTTATTGCAGAGCAACACAAACAGCATGGTGAAGTATAAATGCACGGCTACACACAAGGCAGAGTCACGGCGATCACTCAATGCAGAAGTAGAAATTAGCCTCAAGTCTGAGGCTGATTTATACTTCTGCTGCCACTTTGCAGCCACATCTGATCTCTGCTCAGATAGGACGGTAGACCCATTCTTGAGCCTTACTGAGCCTGCACTAAATTAACAATGATTGTAAGCTGCGCCAGAGATGCCTTAAAACGGCATATTTTCCATTACATTAAAATTTATTATTTACATTAAAATATTTGTTTACAAAAGATGCAAGAAATGCATTGTTTAAAACTTTATTTACAGGTTATGCAAGGGTTATTTTATTTAGAAGAGATATTGCTTATTTTCTACTTTTAATATGAAAAGCACAAAAAAATCATTTTAAAAGTTATTTTTTGTCACTTTTTTTAATAAGAGTAAACTGTTCGTTTTAGGCAATGTGTGTTTTAATTTCAGTTGTTTCAGTTGTTCATTAATTTCATTAATGATCATAGATACATAAACATAGATATTAGTGTGTAGGCAAAGAAAAAAAAAAAAAAAAATATATATATATATATATATATATATATATATATATATATATATATATATATATATATATATATATATATATATATATATATATATATAAATAAAATCGTTATCGAGTTAATGTTCAATTAATCAAGATTGTGATTTTAGGCCAAATAGCCAAGCCCTAATGAGTATGATATTTTAAATTGTCAACTGTGATATGTTTTTATTGTAGTGCTTAATTATTACTTCATGTATTTGTCTGTTTCCAGTCTGCGCGTGCGTGGTCAGCACACCAAAACAACTGGTCGTCGCGGTCGCACTGTGGGTGTGTCCAAGAAGAAGTAAATTTACAAATAAAGGAAATCATTCAGTCATTGTGTCAAGTGTTTATTTATTTTACCAAAATGGTCATGCAATCTAATCATGTTTGAACAGATATACTGTGAAATATATGAATTCTGCAGAATCAATCTATCTGGAATTTTTGTTTTCTTTTAGCTGCATCTAAAATTGCACTTAAGTAGGTGCTTTTTTTATATACAGTATGAATGCTTTATATGAACAATCTGGATATGCATTTGCCACATAGTCATTTTGGTACTTTAATTTAGAAACGCTTTCATGTACCATTTTTAAGTAGGGAAATACGCTATTTCTGATGCAGCAGTTGGCTTAGTAATTTTTTACTAGGACAATAAATGAATACAAATGATTTTAATAGTTTAAAATGCATAAATGCCAAGAGCAGGGGTGCAAACGTGTCACCCTACTATTTAGACGAAAACTGTAGGGACTTTGGTTTAGATTAAATTTGATGCAGATATGTTTAAAACTTGAAGAGAGTGGGTACACAAGTTTTGCTCTGTGTTATGATACAGTAGATGCACCATGAATCTGATGCTCCATAAGTTACATGAGCTCACACAGAGGTGTTGACTAAACCAAGCCTTAAAGTTTATGATTTTCTGATCTACTGCAACAGATTCAATTTGTTTTTGGATTTTTTTCATTAGGCAGGAATAACGGCTCTATGTCAGAGCTCATGTATGATTTTAACATTATTGAACACAAACCATGTGATATATTTTTTCCCAGAAGCCTGACGGGTTGCCAGTAGTAGCCATTATCAAGCTTCACAAAGTTGCCTGACAAGAAAGCTAAATGTAGAAAATGGTTCATCACATAAGAATGTAATTCTTTAAAAAAAATTATTAGTGCATTAAGAATTTATTAGTGTGTGTATGTATGTATATACACTCACTGGCCATTTCATTAGGTACACCTGTCCAACTGCTCGTTAACACAAATTTCCAATCAGCCAATCAAATGGTGCAACAACACAATGATTTTAGGCATGTAGACATGGTCAAGACTAGCATCAGAGAGGTGATTTAAGTGACTTTGAACGTGGCATGGTTGTTGTTGGTGCCAGACGGGCTGGTCTGAGCATTTTAGAGACTGCTGATCTACTGGGATTTTCAGGCACAACCATCTCAAGGTTGTACAGAGAATGGTCTGGAAAAGAAAATATCCAGTGAGCTGCAGTTCTGTGGGCACAAATGTCAAGCTGATAGAAAGGCAACATAACTCAAATAACTGTGAAGCTATCATGTCAATATGGACCAAAATCTCTTGATGAATATATCCAGTACCTTGGTGAATCTACCATGAAAGGTTAAAGCAAAAGAGGGTCCAAATAAAGTGGCTGGTGGGTGTATTTGTTAGGTTAAATGAATAGCGCAGTAAAGAAAATCCCCTATTTCTTATTGAGCTGCTGTGAGACTGCCTGGATCTGCGATCATTAAGCTGCTATCAAGAGATGGAGATGAGCAAAACATTTTAATGGCCTTCCATGTATTTAGGCCTTTTTAGATACAAGAACTGAAAGTTCTGTGTTTTTGATCATGCAAGTTCACTAAAACCTGGCTGGAAATATTATATAAATATTTGTGACTTACTAACTTTTTGTAATATAGGCCTAGTTATTGCAATAAACAGTAGGCCTATTTCCTTTTAGGAAAGAAGGAATGTATTAATAGGTGTGCATTTTAACTTCTTATGCATCAAATGGCCTGCGCTCCTCACATTTCTTCTTAATTGAGAAATGTTGAATAATTCTTCTATCATTTGCAGTGTTTCTAAATTGCATTGTTAGTAATTTCTTACCAATTTTTTGAACATGTTTTATCTATTGTTTTCTGTAAATCTGCGTCTGACCAATACAAGTCCACACTAAATGGTTATGAGACATATTCAAGGGATTATACTGTACGCAACATCCCTAATTTATTCTCTTAGGTAAGGGGAGGTCTCCACTTGAGTATCATACTTGGAGGGAAAATGTGCTTTAGGCATTATAAAGCTTGAAGCATCAGCATCGGTACTAGTCCACTGTACAGTAAAACTTTTTTTTGTCGTTTTCAGACATTGTTTCCTGATAAAATGAAATTACAAAATAGATTTCTGAATGCTAACTTGATGTTGCTTGCAACTGTCCTGTTATAATGTTATGATCAAGCCTCTGAAATCTGAATATAACTTAATTTCTATTAGAAACTAGGTAACATTTTTATGTCCTGGCAGTGGCAAATATCTTTGGTTGCAAATTTATTTTGATTACACCATTTGTTGAGATTTAAAATATTTTAGAAATATGTCCCCCCCCCCCCCCTTGTTCATACACAGTACTTTTAAAATAAAGTGCTTAACGCACTTCTTTTAAAATCATTATCCTTTTGTGCATAACAATGTGATTAATTGTGATCAATCACATTTGCTCATATAGGGAGCTGTTTTGTTTTTTTTAAGTTTGTTAAGGGGAAATGGTTATTATGGACTTTAAACGACGATTAAGAAAACACTTGGGTCATTGAGGGGAAAATGCCTAATGCCAGCCTTAAATTCCCTTAAAATGACCCTTAAAAATTGTTATTTATGCACTGGCCTTATTTAAATACACTCTCAAATATTTCTCAAATGTCAAATCAAATCACTTTTATTGTCACATCATCAGCAGCACGTGTGCTATGATGAGTGAAAAGCTTAGGTGCTGGCTCCAGACAGTGCAAAATACAGACAGTGTAAATACAACGACAGTGCGAAATACAGACAGTGTAAATACAATGACAGTGCAAAATACAGTCAGTGCAAATACAACGACAGTGCAAAATACAGACAGTGTAAATACAACGACAGTGCAAAATATAGACAGTGCAAAATACAGACAGTGCAAAATACAGACAGTGCAAAATACAGACAGTGCAAAATACAGACAGTGCAGGATACAGACAGTGCAGTATACAACAACATACTCACAAAAAAACAAGACAATGTAAAATTGGCAATGTTGACAGCGATACGTAGGCAGTATTGTTTAAAGTATGGATTTGTTAAAGTGCAGTGCATGCTACATCTTGACGGTGTGCAGTGTGGGGTATGGAAGAGTTTGTGTGGGGTGTGTTAAGTGTTCATCAGCCTGATAGTCTGAGGGAAGAAACTTTCCTTCAGTCGGCTGGTGCGTGACCGGATGCTGTCAGGCTTATGACAAGCTCAACCACTCAAAGTCCCTATGCCCAGAAGTGATAACCCACTATTGTAGTGGATTTTTATTTGCATTTTTATTTTATTTAAAAATATTTTTATTTTACTTGTAATATATTTATTCCTTGGAACTTTAATATTAATTTATGCAATTGCAATGCCTTATTATATTAAGGTTAGTACACAGTCATATGGAATGGTGCTAATAATTGGCATAATTTCTTTCTGTGCTAATTGTGTTTTGAGTTTAGAAAATGTGACTACATGTATTAGATACATGTATTTAAACAACTGAGAAAAACTAATCTATTAATCTTGGTGAGCACTCTTAGCAAAAGTGATGCAGACACTCTTTAGTGGTCATGGTGTTTTTCAGCATGTCAAGACAGATAGGACACATAAGCTCAATATGAAGGCTCCTGGTGATTTGTGCTGTCCACGATAGCCTCCTGAAACAAATAAATTACGTGAGGTCATGACATCACTTTTTCAGAATCCTACTAATACAAACAACATACCATAATTATGTGTGTATCAAAAAATAAATATATTTGGGCTATTGCTTCTTATTAGAAATCATTCAGGAAGGTGTAATGTCCATAAAAATACATTAAAATGAGTGTTTTTGACAGATCGAAGTCCAACAACAACAAAAAGAGTTGTTTTCCAGTACCAATTAATACTGATTCAAAATGGTGAAGTAATTCAACTCGCTCAAGTAAGTAAACTTCACAAGTTTCAAATGGACCGGCCCATAAAGCTAATGTAACTTTCATATTTCATATTTTTCAATAAACAATAATCAAGTCTGTATTTCAAGCATGCACGTGAATTAAAACATTTCGTCTGTTCTGACTGGTGTTCGGTAGAGTTCATACAGACTCAGTTAGTCAGGGTCTGAATAATCACTAGATTTGCCATCATGACTTAACAGAACTAAAACAAAATACAAGTTACAACCATGCAAAATTTTTACTGGATGCAGACCTGGTGCAGTGCAATCTGAGCTGCATCCAATGCTCAATTTCTTTAAAGGGAAATATAGACAATTGCAAAAGAATTAGAGGCTATTGTAAATTTTGTAAAAAGTTATCAGATGAAAAAACTATAGATTCTGTCAAATAACTGCTTCTATTTTGGAAGATGAATCTATGAGTTATATTCAAAGATGGGAATTTTTTTAATTCTATGTTAGTCAATCATCAATGCATCAAGGGAATGAACTTAAAGCAGCAAAATCTAAAAGATGCCAAGAAATTATACAGTAAGTGAGCTTGTCAAGCTATTATCTAAAGAATCTCTTAACACGAAGGAGGAAACCTACTGTATTTATCTAAATTGAGAAATGAAATAGATGACTCTTATTTAGATATAGCAGTGGTGAAAAGAGTACTGAAAAATCATACTTAAGTAAAAGTACCATTACTTGCCTAAAAATGTAGTGTAAGTAAAGTAAAAGTATCTGTTGAAAATATTACTCAAGTATATTACTGAGTATTCAAAAGCTGATATGTTTACATGTAATTTGTGTGTGTAAACGTAACATTATGTAGTGCATTTAGTTATTGCCCTGAAGGCACACAAAATCATGAGACGTTAATATTAGGTTAGATTTATGTTGTTATGTCAGGTGACCAAAATCAATTGTCAAGCCAGCATCTAAGGACAACGTTATTTTGATGTCCAATAATGACGTCAAATGTTGTTGATATTTGGTTAAGTTTAGGTTGTTAGAAAGTGACCAAAATCCAGCGTCGAGCCAACATCTTAATTAATAAATACTGACATTTATTTGTCGGGTACGGTAACCAAAATCCAACGTCTGATAGATGTCATAGGGGTAACGTTCACACAATGTCATGCTGTACCATCATTAGACGTTGATATTTGATGGGTTTTAGGTTGGACATTGAATATTGATGTTGGCCTGACGTTGAGTTCTGACATCAACTCGATTTTCATTTCCAAACAAAATGCAAAATCCCCATGACGTTAGGGTTCAACGTCAATCAGACATCATGTTGACGTCCTGTGCCTGCTGGGTGTTTAAGGCCATTTTGGTCATCATACAGTAAACATCCGTCATCTTCTCATCAGTGACATGCATCTAAAACAGTCACGTAAAGATTTTGAACATCTTCATGGACACTTTTAATACTTCCAAACAGTTTGCTGCAATTATAAAGTGCACACGTCTTGAGGTAGTTAATTATGATGCGATTTACCTTCTACGGTATGTGCGATTTGATTAGACAGGAATCTCAGGACTGATTTTTCTAATCCCCATGGACAAGAACTAAACTGCATGTTGAAAGAAAGTAGTGGAGTAAAAGTACAGATACTGCATTAAAAATGTACTCAAGGAAAAGTAAAAGTACACATTTTTAAAACTACTTAGTAAATTACAATTCCGGAGAAAAACTACTCAATTACAGTAATTTGAGTATGTGTAATTAGTTACTTTACACCACTGAGCAAAGCGTGCATTCATAAGATCAAGGGCTAAAAGGTTAGAAATAAGAAAGAAAATGGCAGTTATTTCTTTGCATTGGAAAAAATAAATATTAAAATAAATGTATTGTATTTATTTATGCATTTCGAATTTAACAATTGATGGCAAGGAAAAAAAAATCCCAGTCAAATTAATAAATTTGTATATTTCTTTTATAACAAATTATACTGTTCCGATTATAAAGAAAAACTTGCAAATTCTTCTTTTAAACAGATAACCAGTGGACATAAACAGTTTCATTCTTTGCTCAGTAGCACACTATCAGTGACCTTCTTGCTGTGAGGCACTACCTACTGCACCACTGCGTCGCCGATATATACACAACTATAAACTAAGATCTATTTTGACCTATCAGACCTACATTGTCACAAATTATTACAAAAAAAAGGCAATAACTTACTGTACACATTGCATCCTCACGTGGTGATCCCAACCACACTTTTTTTCCAGGGGTTTCTGTACAGCGTAATTGCTACTACATCATTGGGTAGATGTGACCTACCTGTATCTGTGAATTTGCATAAGTCACGAATCATGCGCAAATTGTGAAAACAACCGTTTGCTTTAGATACCTCTACACAATCGCAGGGGTTCAACCTTTTTGCATGAGCTAATGATATAATTTTGTAATCTAGATTTAGTAAAGCGATCGCAGGGGTTTCATGTCCATGCCTTTTATTTGCAGTACAATTAGCTGTCCTGAAGACAAATGTTTTATATGAAGTTAGTATATTTAAGTTTAAACAAACTGATTACTTTTACATTATTTACAGTACCATCAGATACCTGTGCTGATCCCAGATGTTTCGTGTATAATTACTTTTATAAAATTTAACATCAGATACCTGTCCTAATCACAGGTGTTTTGTATATGATAAATTTTGTTATTTACAGTAACATCAAATACCTGTCCTGGTCCCAGGTATTTTGTATATGAACAGTTTTATATTATTTAACATCAGATACGTGCCCTGTGTCAGTTCATGTGTTCCGTGTGTGTTTGTTTTCGTCATGTGACCTTCCCCATGTGCTCCTTTGTTCTAGTTCCCATTAGTTAATGTTCATCTCTCTGTTTTCACCCCATGTCCTTCCTGCATTAAACCACGTAAGTGTTGTCAATAAATCTATGTTTTGATAATCCTGTGATCCTGTGCCTTCCTGTAGTGAACCCAGGCGTGACAATACCAGAACCAATAAAAAATTAACAGTGTGTTTTCCCCCTCGTTTTATTTCTATAGTCTTTTTGCCCCCAGTGTTTTCTTTTCCCTTCCCCTCGCTTTGCCATGGACACCATCTACGCCATCAAGAGTGACAGAGCGGAACATCGTCAAGCAGGAGGAGCTCAACGTACCATCTGAGCAGGTGTGTGAGCCGGCAACATCGCCGAAAGTGGGAGTCCTGGTGGACTGAGCGAGAGTCCCGCCCACCAACCCACAGCAGAGGGTGAGTTGTCTCTGGACCAAACCCCGCTGCTCATCGACTTCTGGAGCGAAGTCCTACCCCTTCCGCTGTTCCCAGAGAGCAAATGTTGGATTTTGAGTTCCAAGGAGCTGTTTTCAGACAGCCTTTCAGCCCCGAGGATAGACTATAGCTCCAGGGTCATGAGCAGCATCCCACCCAACCCACCCTCTTCACCTCCGATGACATCATCACCCACAACCACTCTGCCTTCTCCAGTGCGGCTAAGGTCAGCCAGTCCCCCAGCTCACCCTCCAGCTCCAGCTTCGGAGGTCTCACCTTCGTTGACGTCATCACCCACAACCATACAGACTTCTCCAGCGCGGCTACAGTCAGCCAGTCCCCCAGCTCACCCTCCAGCTTCGGAGGTCTCACCGAGGTCCTGCCTACCTGTTTCGCTGGCCAGAGGTTGTCGCCTGACATCATCTCCTCCACCCTTCGAGCTACGGACTCCTCTTCGGCCCTCCGACCCAATGGCTCCACGTTGGCTCTCTCCTCCATCATTTCCTCCTTGGACCATCAACCCACCAGCTCCACCAGGCTCCCTCGTCCCTCCGGCTCCGCCTTGGTCAGTCATCGCCCTGCCTCCACCTCTGGACTCCGCTCCTCTGGCTGCGCCTCGTCCCTCCATCCTGCCAGCTCAGTTGAGCTCCTCCTTCCCTCTAGCTACACCTCTGTTCTCTGTCGCTCTGGCTCCCCCGTGGGCTTCCGGACCTGTGTCTTTGCTATGGTTGGGTGAGCCGTCCGCTCCACCTCGCCTCTTCGTGACCTCGACATCACCTTCACCCTATGGCTCTCCGTCTCCTCCTTGGGCTCCACCTCCAGCTGCGGTGTCTCCAACGGTCGACCACTCCTCCTTCATGGTTCCTCCCTCCGTCGACTCCACACTGGGCCGTCCTCCTGGCTGTGTCCTGGGTCCTTGTCCTCCTGCTTTACCTCCCTTCCTGGCTCCTCCCTCCTATGACTCCTCCCTGGCCACCTCCTCCATGCCACGCCCTCCAATTTATCTCCCGGTTCCTCCCTCACAGACTGTCTGCTGACCACCTCGTCTCACCCTTCATTTTCTTTAGGTGCGAGGACGTGCCATTTATAGGGGGGATACTGTCAGGTCCTGTGTTTCGTGTGTGTTTTCGTGTGTTTCCTTTGTTCTAGTTCCCGCCATTAGTTAATGTTCATTTGTTCCACCTGTGTTTATCCTATGTGTATCATCAGTGTCATTATGTTCCTGTGTATCTATCCTTTAACAGGGAATTTAATTCTTTTTGAACTAATTTTACTTTATTTTTTTCTTGATTAATAAATTCCAGCTTCTTTAGTCTCCATTCCTTTCTTCAGGAAACGTTGGTTACTTTAGTAACCAGGACGTTCCTCTTCAGGGGAACTTTGACGTGCCTTCACACTTTAGGAGTGTATGGAAAATTCCACAGCAGCTGAGCCTAGCGTGAGTGCACAAGCATCACCAAGGGCGCAAACGTCCCCTAGGCCCTTAATTAACATTATATGGGAATATTTTACAAAGAATTTAGACTGGGGTTATAATTGTGCTTTTACCTAGCTAATTTAGTCTAGATATTTTTTAATTACTACAGTACGTTGGGAAAGCATGGCAATCCCTGAAGCAGAGGCCTCTGCGGAGGCCACCTGGTACCCAAAATGTGGAGACCTGATGTCAATATGGACATAACAAGGGGAGTGCTACATATGATAAGCTGGTTAGCGGGTAGGGAATACACAAGTCCACCTGAGAAGGGAGAACACACTGTGGTTGAATGACGCATATGGGATCGACCATGCATAGCTGGCACCGAACCCCAGCATGCGTGTAGACTAAGCGGGCATACCAAACATCGTACTAGGCCAGGCACCCAGCTTCTCCGTCTAGTGCTGTGGACCTCGGAGGAACTCTCTAGGGTTCACCAAATGCGGAACTCACTTAGCAAAGAAAAAAGGTGCACATATCTCCGGTTTAGGGAGCATGGCACAGCAAGCGTTTCTGACATCGAGCTTAGTTTCCACCCAATTGACCAGGATTACCCAGTATTCGGGAGCAAACCAGCTCCACTTGAAGATTATAAAAACGGTTGACCTGAAGCCCCAACTGGTCAAGGTGCCAGAGCAAGACTGGGCTGGACACAGGATTGACCTTTGTGAAATTCACACCTGTGAACTAAGGAGGGTGAATAGCAAATTGAATTGCATAGCCAAGTCTGACTGTCCGCATGAGCCCTCGCGACAGGCTGGGCAGCATTAACCAGGCTGGTTAATAATTATTTACCAGCCCCTAAAAATCGGAGCTCCAGGAGTATGCTTTTAGTTGATTATGAACACAGTCAGATATGCAGCTAGCTGCATTAGTTGAGACCAAACAGAAACTGAAAAGCTCATAACTTCATAAAATCATGTAAAATCAAAAATAAAAGCTCATAAATTCATGATGAGGCAGCACGGTGGCACAGCGGGTAGCACTCTTGCCTCACAGCAAGAAGGTCGCTGGTTCGAGCCTCGGCTGGGTCAGTTGAAATTTCTGTGTGGAGTTTGCATGTTCTCCCCGTGTTGGCGTGGGTTTTTCCGGGTGCTCCGGTTTCCCCCACAAGCCCAAAGACATGCGCTTTAGGTGAATTTGGCTAAACTTGTCCATAGTGTATGTGCGTAAATGGAAGTGTATAGGTGTTTCACAGTGATGGGTTGTAGCTGGAAGGGCATCCGCTGGATAAGTTGGCGGTTCATTCCACTGTAGCGACCCCAGATTAATAAAGGGACTAAGCCAAAAAGAAAATGAATGAATGAAATTCATGATGAACATGTGGCATTTGATTGCAAGCATGCAAAACTACAAGGATATACAGTAGAACCATAGGTGGTGCTATAACAATAGAAAAAATCTCAAAAACACACTTTTTTAAATGCTAAACAGTGGCGGCTGGTCAATAGAGGGCGCTGGGCTGCCGCCCCCCCTTCAAGTTAGACCCCTTTAATATGTTAATGTTTATTATCACAAATACTAACAAAATAAATTGATTTAATTATAACATTCTAACATTTACTGTAGTCATACTAACATTTATTGAAAAAAAATGTATGAACAATATTTTTTCATGTGTGCGGGGCGCCGGACTAATGTGTGTCTATGTAGGTACACGAACTTTTGCAATGCACGTGATATGACGATAAGCTCTAATTGGCCTGTTTTAAATTGTCTTTGGGGTGCAGCGCTCTGCGCCCCGAACCCTCCCATTTTTGTTGTTAGAACGAATCATATTTGTTTTTATATGATTGGCCTTATGTGATTGGACCATTCTCACCAAAGAGCTTAGAATGCATTTTCTGGAGATGAAGGAAAATTCCGTTGTATCTTTACAACGATATCCGTTCACATGGCGTTTGGATGAAGAAAAAAAGGAATCAAGAAGCTTGGACCAGATCGACCGTCTTTGCAAATTCACCAGTAGTCAAGTGATGGCGAGCGCGCGAATATTCGGGGCTTTTCCAGCACTTGTTATGACAAACGGAGTTGGCTGGCAGGTTGCATGTAAGTCATACCTTTTACTATTTCCGTGTTTGCTGTTTCAAACAGCATGACGCAAGAGAGGCTGAATGCATTGGCCATGCTGTCAATAGAGAAGAGACTGGTGACTGAGATGACTGACTTTAACCAAAAGGTTATTGAGAAATTTTCAAGCCAGAAAAAAAGGAGAGCACAATTTATTTTCAAGTAGTGCTACTGGCCAGTGATTAGGCAACATTTGTTTGTTTGTGTGTGTGTGTGTGTTTACTGATTATCTTGATTACTTCATTACTGTTAATAAACCCAAATTAAACTAAAATGAACTGATTTATGATGCATTTATTGTATGCTTTAGTCATATTTTAGTTTTTTGATACATCACCTGAAAAATGGCTTTTACACTCTTACTTTACCAACAGTTAGATTTTTTTTCTGGTGTTTGAACGATGGTGTTTAAAACGCCCATAATGATGCTCTAAACGGGGTGGAGTAACTTCTTTAGAGAACAACCCCATCATTTCTTTGTGCAAATTATATTGTTTTACACAAACACGCATTTAAAATAAAATCCAATATTAGTTTTGGTAAAAACATGCACTCGCTTTCCATATTAAATAAAATAAATGTAAATGGCACATATAGGGCCAATGTTTGCTTTACTAATATTAATGAGATGTTGAACATTACATATTCTATTCTAAAACATAAAATCACTTACAAAAGCTAACAAATATTCTAATATCATATATAAATCATATAAATAAATAAATAAATAAATAATGAGGTGATTTATTATAAATATATTTACTTTAATAATAATATTATTAATATTAATGATGATGATGATTATTATTATTATTATTATTTAGGATATTGTTTATTTATTTAAAAAAAAATTACAATTTGACACATGCAAACCACAGCAGAAAGTTCTAACCAACAGACCCATGTCATATACAGCAGAGAAACTTAATAAATAACCCACTATAAAATAAAAGAATTAACGTATGCTATGTTTTTTATTTTCACAAGCTTTGGAGACGTACTGTAACATATTTTCCGCTTTTAAATATACCTATAGCTTTCGCCATGAGGCTGTGTTCAAAATGATATCAATGTTTTCAAAGTGCACTGCGAAGGGAGCACAATTGTAAACATGAAGATCGCTAAAACTAAACTGTAAAAATACTTTGAAAGCAAATTACACCTAAGAAAGATTAACTTAATGCTTTTTTATTTTTAATAATTCCAACTTTGAATGTTAGAATGTTCTAAATGAATAGGGCATACGGGGGATAAGTGGGAATAGAACACAGCCAGGAACTATGCTTTTAACTACAGCTCCAGAGGTGTCGTTTCAAGGGCTCAAGTTTGCGACGCAGTTTGCGAATGTTCGTTGGAGCGATGGATTTGGGAAACAGCAAATCAAAGAACTATCTTTGTAACGACGGAACTTGTGACCTTAGTTGGCTAACGATGGTTTTGGAAAACGCACCCCTGAGTGATCGGGGAGAAGGGCCTTAGGGCGTACTCACACTATGTACAGTTGCCTTGAACCGGGTCAAAGCATGCTTGTCCCCCCTCCCATCTCCCCCGACGTCCCGCACTCACATTACATTCGGGCCTGGGCACGCTTACGTCATCGATGATGCGCTGTTCAGTAAGTGCTCTCGCTCAGCACTGTGGAGATTTATTTAGTTATATTGTTTTAGTTGTTTGGGATGCGGTGACACACAGTCAAATATTTCGCCGAACTGATCAGCCATTTTTGTCGCTCATAAGCAATCATAAATTCCTTGTTTAATTACGAAGTTGGCTGAAGGTGCAGCTCTTGTGCAGTGAGGGGTTTGCGTCTTTAATAAACTACGACAGTTTGCGTTCATTGAACAGTACGAATGATTAATTAATCCATATCAAACAGTCCCTTAAAGTCTTGCTTTCAGTTTCGGGCTCAGGCTCGTTTTGCACTCACACACAAGCGTACCACGCCAAAGCCTAAATAAACCGCGCTCTGGCACACCTCTTCCAACCGGGCCAGGGCCTGCCAAGTGAACCGTGTCTGAGCCCGGTTCAGAGCACTCACACTTCTCAAACGATCCAAGAATCAGTCCTGGTTCTGAAACCATAGTGTGAGTACGCCCTTAGTCAGGGAGGTGATCAATAACCCGATGGTAACTCTGTCTGAGCTCCAGCTTTCTTCTGTGGAGAGAGAAGGACCAGGTACAGCTCATCAGCAAGCTAATATCATCTCTACAGTGAAGCATGGTGGTGGCAGCATCATGCTGTGGGGATGTTTTTCTGCAGCAGGAACTGGAAGATTAGTCAGGAAGAGGAAAAGATGAATTCAGCAATGTGCAGAGACATGAATGAAAACCTGCTTCAGAGAGCTCTTGACCTCAGACTGGGGCGACAGTTCATCTTCCAGCAGGACAATGACCCAAAGCACACCGCCAAAATATCAATGGAGTGGCTTCACAACAACTTGGTGAATGTCCTTGAGTGGCTCAGCCAGAGCCCAGACCTAAATTCTATTGAACATCTCTGGAGAGATCTGAAAATGGCTGTACACCATTGCTTACCATCCAACCTGACAGAGCTTGAGAGGTACTGCAAAGAGGAATGGGCAAAAATTCACAAAGACATATGTGCCATCATATTCAAAAAAGACTTGAGGCTGTAATTGCTGCCAAAGGTGCATCAACAAAGTATTGGCTGTGTATACTTATGCACGTGTGATTTTTCAGGTTTTTTTACTTTTAATAAATTTGCAACAATTTTCAAAAAATCTTTTTTCATATTGTCATTATGGAGTATTGTGTGTAGAATTTTGAGGAAATAAATTAATTTAATCCATTTTGGAATAAGGCTGAAAGATAAAAAAGTGGAAAATTGTCATGAACCTGGTTTGATCATTGTGAAGTCTTTCCCCTCTGTCTCCTGCTCTCAGCTGTTAGCTCTTGCAATAAGCTTGAGCACTGATCATCAGTCACCTGTTCTCGCTTTACCCCTATTGGCATTCCTATATCTTTCTCCCTTTCATTCCCTCTGTTGTCAGTTTATTGTTGCTCCGTGCATTACCCTAAGTACATCTAGCTCATAACTAACCTGCATCTTTCTATCCAGCCCTGTCTTGTCTTATCCTGTCGTGTTCTTCGTTGTATACTAAATTCGCCATAAGTGTGCTCTCATCTGTGACTGTGCTCTGACTATCAGCGCCGGGAGGTCAGACGTTCTCTGCATCGCAGTGGTGGGCTGACGGAACCAACCAACCTTCTTTCTCTCTCTCTCTCAGCCAAGCGGGTGGCCTTTTGAGTTTCCTTTTGAAGACCCAGCTCATTGTGCCTTGTGAACAACAGACTGCCTTGTTTTGACTCCCTTTTTATTAATAAATTCTGTTGAACCGCATTTTTGTTCTGCATTCTGTCCGTGACAGAAAAGGTGAAGCGCTAATACTTTCCAGATGCATACTTTCCAGAAACTGTATATTAATGTAGTGTTAATGCTTAATAAATTATTCATAGTGTGCAGTTGTTATACCAATAATTACCAATGTTATTATTGTATGTTCAAAGAAAAATAGAGCATTTTTTAAAGTAAAGACTTGAAAGACTGAAACAGACTTGAGTTTGCAAGATTAAACAAACTGATGACAGTAAATGTTTTTCCTATGATGTGAAGATATGTTTTTCCTTATTTTTATTACCCCTCTGAATCTTTACGAATTTTACAAAGACTGATACAATTTTCTAAACACCTCATTTTCTGGTTGTTCTCACAACTCCATATGTGTAGCCACTTCCTTTTCGTCATTTACTGTGTTCAGTTCATCTTCAGTTATCTTGCCATCTGTGTTGCGATCTTGATTTCTGAACATTTCTTTTAGGGCTTTGTCACTGTCTATTCCTGGATGGATGCGGCCTCTGCCTTCAACCACCTGTAACATAATGAATGCTGCAAACTGCAAAGAAAAAATTAAATAAAATCAGTTGGCAATCAGCTGGTAAATCATGTAAGTCACAAATCTCTGTATTGGCAGTTTGCATTTATGTGATAGTTGGTGGTCTGTTTTCCAAATATATTAGGAATAATTTTATATTACTTATACAAAGGAATCCCACCATTGAAGATATAGTACAACTTTCCAGCCATTGACAAGAATGACAACTTTGTTGTCTAACGTTAACAGATGAATAAATACTGTAATAAATGTACTGTTCATTATTCATGGTAGTAAACATTTCAGCCAAAATTAACTTATGAAACATTATTTTAAAGTATTATCATAATGATATGCAACAGTTATTCTGGTTCTAAATAATTTTTTGCAGAGATATCTTGTGCATATCCCAACAGTATAGCCACAGCAACCACTTCACTTCACTCTGTTTGCAGCACTTCTGATAGGGAGTCTCATGGTGCTTTTAATTTTTCACATACAGTCAAATCCATAAATATTGGGACATCGACACAATTCGAACATTTTTGGCCTTTAACTGCAGACTGTTAGCTTTAATTTGAGGGTGTTTACATCCAAATCAGTTGAACAGTGTATGAATTACAACAGTTTGCATATGTGCCTCCCACTTGTTAAGGGGCCAAAAGTAATGGGACAGAATAATAATTATAATTAAAACTTTCACTTTATAATACTTGGTTGCAAATACTTTGCAGTCAATTACAGCCTGAAGTCTGGAACACATAAAGATCACTGCTGAGTTTTATCCCTGGTGATGCTATGCAGTGCCACTGATGCGATCCAAGACCAGCAACTGGACCAGTCTGGACCAGGCTGTATCCTGAGCAGGTGCTGTGGTGGTCATCGTGGAGTGAGAGCATGAGACTGACTCCTGTGATGCTCCAAGGACAGACGAGTCTTCGCTGAGGTCCAGCTTCCTGCGCCTAGACTGCAGCTCTGCACAAGACGTTTGGCCATAGGGAAAATGGTCGTGCCCAACTGAGCCAGGTTTCTCTCGAGGTTTTTAAATCTTCGCTTTCGCTTTTCTGGCTTGCATGGTTCGGGATCTGTAGAACTGCGCATCGATGGATTTGCTCTTCAGTGTTTGGACTCTCAGTAGTGATTATTAACCCACACTGAACTGAGCAAAACTGAACTGAACTTAATCTCTGAAAACTGAACTGACACTGTTTCAATTCACTATAATCTTCCACGTGAAGCTGCTTTGACACAATCTACAGTGTATAAGCGTTATACAAATAAAGATGAATTGAATTGAATTGAATGCTCTGCCAGGCCTCTACAGCAACTGTAAAATCCCCGGCTCGTTCCTACTCCCCCAATCCAGTTTCACCACCTCATACCAGTCCCATCCAATCACGAGAATCTTCCCCTGAATACTAACCATCCGCACCTGTTCATAATCAGCTAGGACACTATATAATCTCACTTCCTCCGTTCATTCACAGCCGGTATTGAAGTTGAATGGTTGTCTTCACCCAAGCTCCTTCGTCTTCTATTCTTCCATGGATGTTCCTTCTGAGTCTTCGTACCCATCCCACTGATAAAGGGAAGTGTCTTTATTATCTGACCCTGATTTGAAGATCTGTATTCACCCTCATGCACTTTATGCCTGTTACTATCAATGGAGGTTTTGGATGTTAACCCATGCTTACCTCACCATGTTTACTAGGCGAAGACTTGTGTGGTGTTCCATGAATGATCTTCCATTCCCCCTGAACTGTGTGAATGTGATCCCCACTGTACATTCAGCGAACAGTACTGACAAGCTATAACACCAGCTCTATTCCAGCAGTGCTGTGAGCGGGATCGCCGGCACATGACATCTGCCTCTCATACAGCCTGTGTGATATTTCTTTAGTGATTACTTTGAATAAACCTTGTGAAAAGATCACCATCTCTCTCTTCCTTGTCTACCAGCGTGACAGCAACTGTCTGCAGTTCCTGTTTGTTCTTGGGGCATTTTCCCTTCAGTTTTGTCTTCAACAATTGAAATGCATGCTCAATTTGATTTCTGGTGAAGTCTTCTCTTGATTGTTGACTTTGACACACATACACCTACCTCATGGAGACTGTTTTTGATCTGTCCAATTGTTGTGAAAGGTTTTTCTTCACCAGGGAAAGAATTCTTTTGTTGTCCACCACAGTTGTTTCAGTGGTCTTCTGGGTCTTTTGGCATTGCTGAGCTCACTGGTGGGTTCTTTCTTTTAAAGAATGTTCCAAACAGTTGTTCTGACCACGCCTAATGTATTTGCTTATCTCTCTGATGGGTTTGTTTTGTTTTTTTCAGTCTAATGATGGCTTGATTGACTGATAGTGACAGCTCTTTGGATCTCATCTTGAGAGTTGATAGCAATAGATTCCAAATGCAAATAGCACAATTAGAATGAACTCTGGACCTTTTATCTGCTCATTGTAATTGGGATGATGAAGGAAAAACCCACACCTTGTCATAGAACAGCTGAGAAGCCAATTGTCCCATTACTTTTGGATCCTTAACAAGTGGGAGGCACATATGCAAACCATCGTAATTCCTACACAGTTAACCTGATTTGGATGTAAATATTCTCAAATTAAAGCTGACAGTCTGCAGTTAAAGGACATATAGTTGGTTTCATTTCAAATCCATTGTGTTGGTGTATAGAGCCAAAAATGTTAGAATTGTGTAGATGTCCCTATAATATTAATATGTTGGTTTATTATGCTTCTTTCTAGGCCAAAGAGCAACAGAGAGTGGACTGTAAGATATTGTATTCTTCCTCAAACCAGCTTCCACTCCATATGTTTTATGCTCCTTTCTTTTTGAAGAGCTTAATTATCATAGAGTGAATGTTCCTCCAAATCTCAATTTTTTTTAAATATCTCCAATCTGATCTTTTTGTTCAGGATTTATTCTGACTCTATTGAATCCATCTTTGCACGTGGCAAACATGAATGACTAGGCAGTGATTAACTCCAGTGACAACGTTGGAGCCTGTGCTGGACATGTTAAGTGGAAACCTGGGTTGAGAGATGCTGGAAGGCTGCCCAATATATAATGGAAGTAAGAACCCCAAATCAGAAAAAGTTGGGACAGTATGGAAAATGCCAAAAAATAATAAATAAATGAATAAATTCAAATGATTTCCAAATTTTATTGCAAGACAATATGAACAAAAAAATATGTTTTGTCTGGTCAACTTCATTTGATTTCATTCAGGTAAATTGGTGAAAAAATGATGTAATTTGAAACAAGTGATGTTAACAGGTGATTGTAATTATGATTTGGTACAAAAGCAGCATCCAAGAAAGGTCTAGTCCTTTACGAGCAAAGATGGGCCAAAGATTGACAGTTTGCCATCAAATACATAAGAAAATTATTGAAATCTTTAAAAACAATGTTCCTAAAACAAAGATCAGAGGACATTTGGATATTTCACCTTCAACACTGCATAACCTAATTAAAAGATTCAAGGAATATGGAATAATTTCTGTGCGTAAAGGACATGGGCGCAAGCCTACGTTGAACTATCATGATCTCTGATCCCTTAGGCAGGACACTGCATCAAGAATTGTTATTTGCTATAAGCGATATTACCACATGGGCTCAGGACTACTTTGGCAAACCTTTGTCAAGTACCACAATACTTAGTTACATCCACAAATGGCAGTTAAAACTGCACTGTGCCAAAAGGAAGTGCCAAAATGGACGCTGTGTGGACCAAAGAAGAATAGGATCACCCAAACTTTTACCAGCAACAAGTCCAAAAACCAGGGTCTGTCATGGTATGGGGTTGTTTCAGTGCCCTTGGTAAAGGTAACTTGCACTTCTATGATGGCACCATTACTGCTGTAAAGTACATAGAGATTTTGGAACACAATATGCTGCCTTTTTTTCCATGGACGCCCATGCATATTTCAACAAAACAATTCAAAACCAAATTCTGCAGACATTACAAAATCCTGGCTGCGGAGAAAGAGAATACAGGAACTTGACTGGCCTGCCTGCAGTCCCAACCTGTCTCCAATAGAAAATGTGTGGCTCATTTTGAAGTGCAAAATATGACAAAGAAGCGTTTTCCATACTGTCCCAACTTTTTCTGATTTTGATATTGAACAGTGAGGGGTGGAGGGGGGTCGCATATAGGCACATTTGTGTTATATTTTCCTGGTTTTGTAACTAATATCTTTAATCTCAATTGTCCTTATCTCTGACATTGTGTTTATCTATTTAATTTTTAACATGCAATTTTCCTGTTTCTCTTTCTTAAGTAGTTTATATTCTTTATAACAGTCATTAATAAAGTTATGTCTATGGAAGTTAGAGAGATAATGTGTAACATCATCATATTTGACCTCGACGAAACGATATCTGCATGGGAGACAATTGCTCTACAGAGGAGCAGTAGAAGTTCTAAGGTGGGACCAGTGCCCCCGTGTCAACAAGCTTGGCCACCCTCTTGCCCCCCTTGATTTGGACATGGATCACACCAACATTTTTGGCTGCAATGCACAAATTGTCCTGTGGTGGTAGTGACAAGTAGTTTCTTTTGTGCCACAACTAAAACATCACGAAGAAGCAAGATCAGCCATCGGTGGTAGACCGTATGGAGATGTGTGGCCTTTCTTGCATGCCAAAACTCAGCCTCTCTCACACACCCTTTAAATAAATGTAGCTGTGTCATGTTCATGTATGTATGCAGGTCAAGAAGGCCAGGCTCAGTGGTGCAAAGGCCAGATAATACAGAACATTTGATAAGCAATGGACTGCACCTGGCCAATTGCTGGAACACTGGTTGTTTACTTGTGTGTATAAATGTGGGTAGAGGGAGAGAGTTTGTCGTTGCAGATTGCCTGTATGGAGCCAGATCAGTCTCAAAAATAATACATTTGCATTCTAGTCACTACAAATTCATTCGCTCCAAGCTGTGCAATGTGACAGTTTTACCATGGATTATGAGAGATGATCTGATTAAATTCCGAGAAGGATTTTGTTACAGTTTAAAACATGTTATTTCCTGTTGCCAGCAGGTGGTGCTATGACTCTAACTGGATATTGGCATGCAAACGTGTTCAGGTTAGGACTCTTATCAAATGTGTGGATTTTGAGATAGATCGATAGAGCGGCCCAGTCCTCGTACAGCAGCCTCTCCCTCCTGCAGCCTGACAGCAGATCACCCCTCTGCGTACCGACGGCAAATGATTTAGCACCGGGAGTGTGAAGGTATTTCCCTTGTACAGTCAAACTGATCTGCTTCTCCTTTATTTTAACAATTTGATTTGACTGTTTATTGTTCACAATCGGAGATGTTTTAAGTGAGAGTTTCAGAACTTGTCTGAGTATATTACGTCTGAGAGATTACTGCAAATTCACTACACATCTATAATGATATACTGTATTCAAACAGCAATAAATTTAGTTAAATTGACAAGCTTACATAAAGCGTAGTGCAAATATAATACCCCATTTATTTACCATAGGCTGTTAAACAAACAGAAAAGGTAGAACGTGATGACGTCAGTAATATGCAAATTAGCGTATGACGTACACCCCCCCCCCCAACCAAATTTTGGCAGGTATGCTTTAGATAACAATATTCTATTTTGGTGTTGATCTGACAAAATTCCTAGGAGGAGTTTGGCAAAGTACAACACCTGAAAAGCTAAAAACTGCACTTTTTCGGCAGAGGAAGCTAAAAATATCCTACTTCCTGTTGGGTTTGTAATTTTGCTCCAAGAGAGCAGGTATTGGCATGTTTGATGTGTGTGCCAATTGTGGTATGTGTGCATGAAACGTAGCTCGAGAGCTACTTCATCAAATGTGTATAGGTGGCTCTGTCGAGCCATTTTGCCGTTGGTGCTTGGTCCCTAATAATAATAATAATAATAAAATTAATAATAATAATAATAATAATAATAATAACTGAGCAAATTCAATAGGGTCTATGCACCACTGGTGCTTGGTTCCTAATAAATTCTTCTATATGTCCAGATAGAAATTGTTTCATTAACATTAGTAGTGAGAAACAGAGAACATACCTCCTCTAGTGAAACTTTGTGGTCTTGGTTCATATCCATGGCAGGAAACAACGGCTCAGGACTGTCATGTAGCCAGATGAACAAAAAGCCCTCAGGAACACCTTTTTGCAGTTGTAGCAGTTCTACCTCAAACAGCAACACTGCACTGGTGGGTATGCCCATTGCTGGAGGAAAAAAGAGGTAATTGAGAGAGATTGACAGTGTGATGACATCAGTGCTGGTCATCTTTCTAAGACAAAAAGTGGAGCTTACAGTTACAAAGTTACGTTGCATACATAACTTTATTTTATTATATGCACTACTTTCATATGGGTTTGGGATCGGATGGATATGTGATATTTATGTACTAATATCGATATGTTAATGTACTTATCATTAGGTCCGATTGCAATTAACAGAAATCTCTTCTTCTAGGGAGTCCTGACCAAGATGACCACACAGATATGTTTCATATTTAGCCTATTTTTTAATATAACATGACATAAAACAAAAAATAAAAAAATCATCAACCTCTTAATTAAAACAAACCCACAAGGTTCATTCAACACACACTACAATAAATGCTTAAAACTGGTGAAAGAAAGTATTACATCTAATTGTCTATTTATCAAACTATAAAGCCAAGGAACATAATAAGAAAAAGCAAATTTTCCATGTTAAGAATGAACTCACAGCATTTCTAAATCAATTCTAGATGAAGATCTGGTGAAATAGTTAATTCTACGCAATCACAGAAGAATAAACATATATTTTGGAATCATACTATAAGTAAAACTTAGACTGAATGATTCGCTTCTCACTCGAAATTATAATTTTTTTTTAAACACCCAATCTAGATTTAAGTTTTTTTTTTTTTTTTTTTTTTTTTTTTTTACCAAGCAATCGATATTAACATCAAATGCCAACTTCTTACCACAACATATTCATAAGTATTTGTAAGCTGTTACTCTTTCAATCTGTAATCACTCAATTTTGAGAATGGGTGGAGCAGTTTTCGTAGAATGATATATATAAAAATGATATATTTATTTACTATTGTTTGTATTTAAAACTTAATTCAGTTCTAATAAAAAAATAAAAACAAATGTAATAAGATGCCTGAAGAACTGCAATAGCTTGAGGTAATGAGGATGCCATTGAATAAATAATCTTCATTGCAGACTCAGCTTTTCCATTAGACTGTAGGTGCTGGGGTGAGGATGTTACATGAACGAACCCCCACTATCTCGCAAAACTTCTGAACGGTTCACAAGCGAATTGCGGTCCGTTGTCAGTGATCACCTGATCCGGCTGCCTGTGATGTGCAAACTTAACTTTGCAACGGTGGTGACCATGTCTACTGTCAAGTCTAGTAACTGATCGATTTCCCAATAATCTGAGTAGTGTTCCACTATGATAAGAAAGTCTTTACCACTGTACAGATCGAGTCCATACTCACAATTTGCCAGGGGCAGACAGTGATCTCGTGAGACATCCTAATTTTCTTTTGTTGCCTGTGCACATACTCGTTACATGCAGCGCAGTTGGTCACATAATCCTTTATCTTTATCTATCTATTATAGGCCAGAACAGTGTTTCCTTTGCCAGTCTGTAACAGGCCTCACTTCTAATATGAGTTTGGTCATTGGCCCTGACAGCATCGCGGGGAAAACATGCAACTAACCAAGTGGATCATTAAAACAAACACATAAGACCCTTCATGAATGGCTAAATGCTGCGTGTCGTATGCGGAGTCCGTGGACGCAGTCTCACCCAGTCATTGGGTCTCAAAGCTTTGTTAGGTCTGCCTTGCCTTTGGAAAGCATGTGCAGTCATGAATAAATAAGCAGCAGGGTCTTCTCATAGGATAAGAAAACTCCACTATGAATAATAATGAGAAACCGATGTGTCATCACTTCACTAGCGCTACGTCACCGATTTTGATCCCGCCCCAAAAATTATTTTAAACTCGGAAGCTGAAATTAGCTGACCAAAGCTCAAAATTATCCAATTTTCCCCATAATTAAAGCTGACAGGTGCTAACGTTGTCTTAACTGATGCTCAACACATAAAAATCTGTTAAAATCTCAAAAAAAGTACTCGAGGGTTTCTTGAACCTTTAAGCTGCATGGTATATGTTTACCAGATTGTAAAGATATCCTTACTTTGTCAACTTATCCTGATAATCTGATCGTTATGATTAGCAGGCAAAGTGACATACAAGTGTTGTTAAGGCTACTTTCAACCTTTAGGGAGTTATCATCTGCAAAGGTAAATTGGGGGAAAAGTGATGCTATACTATTGGGTAATTGGAAGGGGGGAAAGCGGTATTGCCAGAAGGCTTAGATTGGAAAACATCAGATTTTAAATATTTGGGTATGTTTCTCTCTCTCTCTCTTTCTCTCTCTCTCTCTCTTTGAATACATGGACTTTGTAAATAGATGTAGATTTGTTTGTACAAAACCATAATTGTCCTTAAATGCTTGTACCCACATTTTATCGTCTGCTTTACACACACAGAACATGCTACGTTTGCTACATGCTGTACTAATTTGTTAATTTAGTGTGATTAATTATTTTCCCATGCCAGAAAATTGATTTGATCTTTGAATTAATATTCAGTTAGGGTGTAAGGTCAATAGCTGAGCGGATTGGTTTTTTAATTCTTCAATTTTCGCCAATTGGTGAAGTTTTTTTCCTCACTGCTGTGGCCACTGGCTTGCATGGTTCGGGACCTGTAGAGGTGCGCATCGATGGATTTGCTCTTCAGTGTTTGAACTCTCAGCAGTGAATATTAAACCACTGAACTGAACTAAACTGAACTTCAACACTGAAAACTGGACTGACATTTTTTCAATTTACTATAATTTTCTATGTGAAGCTGCTTTGACACAATCTACATCAGGGGCGGACTGGGACAATAATTCAGGCCGGGAAATTTTTTCAATCTCAGGCTACCTCTGCTATTGTCACCGCTACTTATGCTACCTTTTTCATGTAATTCTCTGACTGCTAATATTGTAAATGTGCCTTTAAATGGATGTCCCCACGATACATCCTAAAAACACATAATGTAAATTTAGTTTCACTTGGCTTAGAATTTACCTGTAGGCTCCTGCTCTGACTCAAATGCTGAACTGTCCACCACCTCTAGTTGTGCTGCTGCTACTTCCTTCCTCATCTTCCAAAAAAATTAAAGTAAAAATTGACACTACAAATTATATTAACTAAACTGTCTGTAGTAAATAAGTGTGTGTATGTGTGAATGCAAGAGTCCGCAGCATCCGTAAAACATGCCAGAGTAGTTGGCGGTTCATTCTGTTGTGGCAACCCTTTATATATTAGGGACTAAGGCAAAGAAAAATAAATTTGGCACTACAAAATGCTCTAAAACAGTTTGCTAATTTTTCATTGTCTATTAAGCTAATAAAGATTTTTAAAAACTTCACTTGTTATAATAACAATAATAATTATTCTTCTTATTATATATAATTTTTTTTAAATATATAAATTTTTTTTATATTCACACACACACAAACACACACATATATATAACTATGGGTCAAAGTTTTTATACAACAAACAAGCAAACCAAAAATTTAATATATGGAATATAAGTAGAATGCTGTGTGTGTGCAGAAAAAGCATTGTAAAAGCTTTTGCTATATATATATATATATATATATATATATATATATATATATATATATATATATATATATATATATATATATATAACTATATATATATATATATATATATATATATATATATATATATATATATATATATATATATATATATATATATATATAGCAAAAGCTTTTACAATGCTTTTTCTGCACACACACAGCATTCTACTTATATTCCATATATTAAATTTTTGGTTTGCTTGTTTGTTGTATAAAAACTTTGACCCACTAAGACATTATGCAACACTCTCAGTTTTATTTACTTTTATTTTACCTATTTTTTTTAATTTAATTTATAGACTATGCCTATATATATATATATATATATATATATATATATATATATATATATATATATAGGCATAGTCTATAAATTAAATAAAAAAAAATAGGTAAAATAAAAGTACTTATATATAAACTATATATAATAATGCTGTAACCTACTGCATTAGACTAAACGAGACATATTGTTGCTCATTTGCTAATTATATTTTTTTTATTTACCTTTTTATTTGTATCTACTGTAAGTTAATTTAGATGAAAATGCCCGCCTGCCAAATGATGATGTCAATGTGCTGTATTTTGACCAACCTGCTCCCTTGGTCGCGAACATAGATTTGATTTTGCAGCATTTTTCTGCTTCTATGGCCAGGGCTTTTCTTCTTTTCATGCGCTCCCTCTCTGCTCCTCCTTTCTGTTTACGTTCCATGTTTTTGCACAACTGACTCGAAGTTGTAATTCATATCATAAGTTCTATGCAAATAGCTAATCAGGCAGTACGTTGCTGAAATGATTGGACCTTATGGTTATCGCGATCACCTGATTCGTGGTTTGAGGTGTCCATCAAGCTGCAAGCAGCCTATCGCATGTCGAGGTGAGGTAATCGACCGCACGGCGGCAGGCCAGATTGACCGTCAGGCCACCGGGAAATGTCCCGGTGCTCCCGATGGCCAGTCCGCCCCTGATCTACATTGTATAAACGTTATAGAAATAAAGATGAATTGAATTGAATTGAATAAGCTCCAGGAATGGTCCTCTGTATTCTTCCACTGCACTCTCTCCTCCTTTTAAGTTTCCAGAGCTCTTTCATGAGACTCGAGACAGGTGGTGCACACAGGTGACAGCAGTTAACACTCACGCCACCTGCCTCAAGCTGCGGTCACACTGCACTTTTCTTCCCATATACTTCTCTTCATACGCACACGAATGTGTCAGACCAGTAACGCGAGCTCGTGCGACAAGTTTCACAGATTGCTGCATTGGGAAGTTCAAGCTTGGTAAACTCTGATCTGTGAAATCGCATCACATGATTGCATGAGACCAATTGAAGATCAAAACATGACCTCTCTGGACAGAAATTTAAAACATGGACCAATCGCTTGATTTTTTAATGTCTAATCATCTTGTTTAAGATGATTCATCTTGAATTAATCATCTTGTCACATGCTTAAACTCGAGTGTGACCGAAGCTTTATACTAATTCTGCTTTTAATTCTGCTACAGTTAATGGTCAAGTTAATCTTAAAATTCATAATTAATAATAACTTGTTGTTATTACATCTTTTTCAAAAATGTATATATTTTATGAACGCATTGACACATTGTTACAAAACATAGTATGTGTTTTTGTGACCATGCCTTAGAGGTGTTCTCTTTTTTGTGGCACTGACACCATGGTGCCTATCATACACCTGGCGCAATGCGGTGCAAGGCGCAACGCACAACGCAAATGTTATTTGCTAGTTTCAGCTCGATGCAAGTGCCATTTTGACGTTTTGCACCACGCTGTTTAAATAGCAAATGCATTTGCGCTCATATGTGAGCCCATATGTGCTCTGGTCTAAAAAGGAGGTGTGTTAAGGCACATTGCTGGTGTGTTGCTATTTTGAGGAACTAAAATAGACCAATAGACCAGCTAAGAGCAGGTCTAAAGCCCAGCGAAGAGCGTGTCAGTTGTGCGCCTTGCTTAAACATTGCTTAAAACATGCAGGATGTACAGCAATACAGAAATATCTTTACAAATGAAAAAGAATTAAAGGATCAAAATGTTACAAAAATTATTATTTTCTATAAATATAAAACCAGTACTGCTTTTTTTAGTTTATTCACGACACCTTGCTTTTGTATAATGTTATTATTATCATTAGTATTATTTATTATATGCATATGTATATTTGTTTTATTAAAAACAAGCTTAGATTTGTCCACCTGTCAGGTTTTGGACCATATAGAGCACAGGACGTGTGTTTGGATATAACTCAATTTTTTAACCACACTTTGTTATTATTGTTTATTTATTCGTTTGCTGGAAATTAGAACTGAATTTAGAAATAGTTTTGAAACAAACTTTGCGCTAAACAAACTAAATTAATTACGGATTAGGCTCATTATCCTCTTGCTGCAGATGCTGTTTAACTGTTTTCTTAACTGTTTTGAAGAGTTCAGTTTTTCCACTTACAAAGTCTGCTATGCAAATAGCACATGCGCCATGGAGCGACGCAACTGACTCTTGATAAGGGAATGGAAGATGAGACTCTGATTGGTATATTCTCAAAACACACATATAACTCATTAAGAGAATAAGCTCAACCCTGTTAGACCATGCGCCGCGGTACAGAGTGTGTTTTCCTGTCTTTAAAATTGCAAAAGTGGATTTGGACATGCCCTTAATGCTTTTGCGCCTTGCATTTTGGACTTTGCGCCTAGATTGTTAAAACAGAGTCCCTTGTCTTCAAAGGTTATCAAGATATTTTAAAAATGCTAATGACTTTAAAATCATGTCATGAGACTAGTCTTAATGGATTTCATGGATCATGCCAAGAACTTTGATACCAAATTATTCATTACTTCAGCTCGGCTTTTAACACTATCATCCCAAAACTTCTCCTGCCCAAATTAACTCAGCTTTCTGTGCCTACCTCTGTCTTTGAGTGGATCAACAGCTTCTTAACGGACAGGCAGCAGCTGGTGAAGCTGGGAAAATTCTCATTCAGTACCCACACAATCAGCACTGGTGCCCCCCAGGGGTGTGTCCTCTTCCCATTCCTCTTCACCCTGTACACGCATGACTGCACTTCAAAAGACTCCTCTGTCAAGCTCCTTAAATTTGCAGATGACACCACAGTTATCGGCCTCATTCAGGTAGGTGATGAGTCAGTCTGCTTACAGACAGGAGGTTAAGGAGCTGGCTGTCTGGTGCAGTCACAACAACCTGGAGCTCAACACGGTCAAAACAGTGGAGATGATAGTGGACTTCAGAAGAAACCCCCCTGCTATCCCCCCACTGAGCATCATGGACAGCATTGTGGCAGCAGTGGAGTCATTCAGGTTCCTGGGCACCACCATCTCTCAGGACCTGAAGTGGGACACTCACAGTGACTACGTTTACATGGACACCAATAATTCGATTTTAATGCGATTAAGACAATACTCTGATTAAGAGTCTACCATGTAAACAGCGATTTTTGATTGATTTAATCAAATTTAGGTCATAATCGAACTAAAGAGAAATCGAATTAAGACATGTGGAGTATGCCGATTTTAGTCGCATTATTGAAGTGCAGTACAGGTATGTAAACACCTTAATCGAACTATTACCCTCGTGTAGGACTTTAAGCCGCTTTTTGCGACAGGGTAATCCACACACACACACACACACACACACACACACACACACACACACACACACACACACACACACACACACCCAGACACACATACGCACGGCTGATTGACACTCCTTGCACCTACCAAGTCAGTGCAGACCACAGACACCTGCATCGTGAAATGCGGAGGTTTTTTTTCTCTTTTTGTGAAACACCCGAAATTACATGAAACTCCGGAGGAAATGCGGATAGCGTGGTGACGCAATGATATTAATCGAATTATGTGCTATTACATGTAAACCGGGATCATGAAAGTAACACTCAAAAAGCAACTCATGTAAACACCTTAGTCTTATTATTCTCTTAATTAGATTAAAGCAAATAATTTGATTACTGATGTCCATGTAAACATAGTCACTGACTCCATTGTCAAAAAAGCTCAACAGAGGCTGTACTTTCTTCGTCAGCTGAGGAAGTTCAACCTCCCAAAGGAGCTGCTGAAACAGTTCTACACCTCCATCATTGAATCAGTCATCTGCACATCAATAACTGTCTGGTTTTGCTCAGCTACCAAATCCGACCTCCGAAGACTACGTCGAATAGTTCGGACTGCTGAGCGAATCATTGGTACAACACTCCCTACTCTCCAAGAACCATACTTATCCAGAGCGAGCAGAAGGGAGAAGGGCTGCCAAAATCACTTTGGACCGCTTACACCCAGCACACTGCCTCTTTGAACTTTTACCTTCTGGTCGGCGCTACAGAGCACTGCGCACCAGAACAGCCCGACACAGAAACAGTTTCTTCCCTCAGGCAATCCATCTCATGAACACTTGATGATAATAATTGTGGAACCAACATCACTACTTGCTATACACTTTTTATACACATATACACTTATTAACAACACACTTTACATGCCAATTTGCACATAAAAGCTGCACATATAATGTTGTACAGTATATAGTAATATACAGTACCTGTACATACACTTGTCAACTTGTATATTTGCATTCACTACTTTTTAAAATATATTTATTACCTGTTTTTTTTGTCCTGTCTCTGTAATTCTGTTGCACTGTAGAAGCTCTGTCATGAAAACAAATTCCTCGTATGTGTGAACATACCTGGCAATAAAGCTCTTTCTGATTCTGATTAATTGACCAAACCTTCTGTACTCCATATTGAATTGGGTTGAAAACCTATATTTTTGAACTCTTGACCTTTTTGACCTTTGATTTCTTCACATCTTCAGACCATGCTGACAAAACAAAAGTCTGTGTTGAAGTAAATGGCTGTTGTTTACAGCACTAAAAATATGCTGGCAGAATGCCAAACTGCATCTGAGGCTGTATCTCTGCAATGCTTAAACATACAGTGGGGGAAATAAGTATTAAACATGTTATATCATAAATAATATTTCTAAAGGAGCTGTTGACATGGAATTGAACCAGGTTTTGGTAAAAGCCCAAACAAAACAAAACAAACAAACTTGTGTGTACTAACAATGGAATGACAATGGAATGACATTTGGTGATGGCAGCTTAAAGATGAATGAAGTTACATGCATTGCTCAGGTGTGTTTTTTACATACTTCAACAGAGTTGAAACATTTTGATGGTTCTGTAGTGGTTTGTTTTCAAGTCAGTTTTTTTTTATTCAGGTGATTGGCTGGTCATTTTATAATTTTATTGCAGATAGATTAATTTGTAAACTAATTAGTTTTCTTTTCTTTGCATATAAGAATTTCTTTGGTTGTTACCAACATCCGGTGAAAATTTCGGTCACACTTTATTTTGATGGTCTGTTTGTTGAATTTAGGTTACATTGCAACTAATTCTCAGTAGATTATAAGTAGATTGTTAGGTTGGGGTTAGGGTTAGGGTTGGGGTTAGGGTTAGTGTAAGTTGACATGTACTTGCACAGTTTCTTATAGTCAGTTAAATGTCTGTTGAAGGACTGTTAAATGTCAGTATCAACAGATATTAAGCAGACAGTCTACTAATACTCAAATGGACCATCAAAATAAAGTGTTACCAAAATTTCAAGTCAACAGCACCTTTAAAAATGTGTTTTCTGAGAAAAATGTGTTAATTACTTATTTCCCCCACTGAATGTGTGTTATCAGCTCAGACTGATCACATTACATGTGAACACAATGAACGAATATACAAATATAAAACCAACTTTATGCCAGTAAAGCAGCTAGGCGTAATATCGCTAATTACTTATGTTTTGTGATTCAACTAAATAAAAATCTAAAAAAAGGAGTGCTAAAAAAGAAATATCCTGTCATCTTTTGACATTACACTTATGTTACCAAGACAACAACTGACACTAACTTTTTCTCATGACTCACTGCTTCTCACTGCACTTGTGTTTAAATGGCTTTTCATCTTGTTTTACGCTTAAACAACTAAACAAATGCTTAGGTCTATTTAACTGACTACACTTTGATTAAATTACATTATCGATGCTATAAGATACCTTTTAAAAATTGAAAACAGCAAAAATAAATCCCCACTCCCTTCTTAATATTTAGGTTCAGTTGGAAATACAGCATCAAACTAAAATAATAAGGACTTTACACCTTTCCACACAAAAAAATTTAATGAATAAAAATAGGTAAAGTGAGTTACTTACCGTCATTGGCACCATGTGCAAGATGTGGTGGCACAGTGATCTCCCTCCTCTCTAATACACACATGCCATGCAAACCTTCATCCAGGCCAGATATCAGCTTTCCCTGACCTAAGATGACACGTGGTGGTTCTGGGTAGTCATCTCTGCAAATATTACATTAACAATGATTAACAAAATTTCTTGAATAATATTAATATTTGTAATAACATAAAAAATGACACAGTAAATTCCAAATACAGGTTACCTAAACTGAAAATAAGAACAGGGCTAAGTCAAACTTAACGGTATTTTATTTACAGGTTTCATATGGCCATAAAAATGAAGGTACGATGCATCAATCGATGATGAGTGGCAAACTATTTAAAAATACAGATCTGGCTTTGCTTGTTATGAACAGTTCTTGTACTTGTAGACACAGAAGACAGGTGAAGTTCAAGTTGAGCTTTATTGTCATTCTACTACACGTGAGAACATACAGTTAAATGAAATGTGTCTAAAAGGATCATGATGTTACGTACAAATAAGGCATAAATATAAACATGCAAAAATACAACATACACTGTTAACCTTTGCTGTAGATTATGCTCTCTCTCGCTTTGTGTGTGTGTGTGCTGAGTGTGAGATGTGTGGAGAGCGTGCGAGTGACAGAGGTTTGATGTACAAGTGTTTGAAAACTCTATATTTTTTTGTCTTTGATATTATTGTTAATTGATGTAGTGTGCAGTTTTTTGATGAAATTAGCGTGGGAAAAGAATTTGTGCATTTAAGTGGGAGTGGTTATGCACTCCCAATCGTTGTTCGGGAAGTATGACAACTCCAAGTGCAGTGTGTCACCGGTTCGGTCCTAGCATATCCCCTCACCAACCAGCAGAGGTCATCATCCCCCGAATACTAACCACATTCTAGCACTGATTACGCTGCACCTGATTTCTATCACCTTGGTATTTAAATACCACACAGTTCAAGGACTCGGTGCGAAGTCTTGTTTGCTCTCTTACATTTCTGAGCGTTTACTGTATATTCTGATTGCCTCTCTGTTACCGACCACTGCCTGACTGTTTATTGATCATCTGCTGCCTGCCCTGACCAACGCCTGTACCATCGTTTCCGACCCTCTGCTGCCTGCCCTGACCAATGCCTGTACCATCGTTTCCGACCCTCCGCTGCCTGCCCTGACCAACGTCTGTTCCATCGTTTCTGAACTGTAAGCTACCAATCCTGACCTATAGCCTGTCTCACCATCCCTGAGTCTATCCTCTTCTCCATTGTCGACTCTATTCACTGTGTTGTCCTGTTGTGTATAATAAAGCTCGCAAATGGATCCATATCCCTCAGAGTCCTCATTACACAGTGAGCCTAGGTTTTTTTTTTAGAACCGAATTATAGTTGATACAACTGCTAGTATTGATTGTAGGTTAGCTGTACGTGTAGTGTAGTAAGTCGTCACAAAAATGTGACCAACTACGGTCAATCGGCAGTGCGAATGAACAGCGCGGTTGTTTTGTTTATAAAGACAATTAAACAAAAAAGAGTTGGCATGCTTTTGAGGTATGGCAAACTTGTTTCTACGAACAAATTGATCCCAATTGGCAGTAAGTCCTCATTGTTGAAACATGTGGTTTCTTTCAGACTGTGTTTATAAGGTACTAAAAGACAACGTAAAGGAACTTGATTTGACTCTGAATTTTTGCCATGATGAATTTAACTTTGTGATTTACACTACAACAAACATGATGAAGTGTTTTGGTAGTGGTGAAAATACTGTAGTCACCTTGTTCGAGCTGCAATTTCTGTTGTTGTACAATGCGAAAGTGATGCATAGAATGTTATGACATGTCGAGGAAATGCCAGGTCCAAGTAATGTTAGGACATTAGTTGATCCAAAAATTGTGACAAATTATTTGGAGACTATTGAAGAAAAAATTGTTGAAAAGACAAACTTAATTGTGGTGGAAAAAAACTGAAAAATCTTTCATTCTTTCATTTTTCTTCGGCTTAGTCCCTTTAATCATCAGGGGTCACCACAGCGGAATGAACCACCAACTTATCCAGCATTTGTTTTACACAGCTAATGCCCTTCCAGCTGCGACCCAGTACTGGGAAACCCATACACTCTCACATTCACACACATACACTATGGCCAATTAAGTTTACTCAATTCACCTAAAGCGCATGTCTTTGGACTGTAATGGAAACCGGAGCACTTGGAGGAAACCCAGGGAGAACATGCAAACTTCACACAGGAATGCCAACTATCCCAGTGGGGACTCGAACCAGCAATCTTCTTGCTGTGAGGTGACAGTGCTAACCACTGAGCCACCGTGTCGCCATCAGAAAAATCTAAAGAACAAAAAATGTAAGATAAAAATCAGAATGTGACAAGAGTGATGCGGTAAATCTATATGGTGCGACTACTTAGATGAAGAGTGTTTTTTTTAAGTCCCTCAAAAAAAGAAAGTTGACAGAAGGTCAGTGTGTAAAATAAGTAAAAATATTCGATAATATTCCGATGAGTCAGACACACACAGAGAGTGAAAGTGATATGTCAGAATGTAGCATCACTGTCAGCCTACTGTTAATGACATTAAATATTTTCTGAAAAAAAAAAAAATTGAAAAAAAGTTAAAATAGAGGAGCATTTTCCGATGTGATCTAGTTTACTGAGGTTAAAAGGTTAACATCTTCAAAAGTGAAAGCTGTTTCACAAATCAGAAAGTATATAGTCTAAAAATTGTCTAAAAAATCCTTACAAAGTTGAGCTCTTAGTCAGGTGGGATAAATGAAAACAACTGGTAAGAATATATTGGTGTATCAAGTGGTGTTATTTTGGTATTTTTGCTCTATTCCCATCCTTGATGGGAGAAATACATCTTGCTTCTTTAAATGTTAATGGAGCAAGAGATTATAAAAAAAGACCTCAAATATTTGAATTAGTTAAACTTAAAAGAATTGATGTCTGTTTTTACAAAAGATTCATAGTGCTGTGTTTAACACTGTTGAATGGGCCAAAGAATTTGATGCATTAGCACTATTAAGCCATCACACCTTTTTTAGGTGGTAGGGCTGCTGTGCTCTTAAAAAAAGATTCCATATTCAAAGTGAAGGGGCTCACTGATCCAAAACCAGGTCGAATCAGGCTTGGAATCTTGGGGTAGCCGCATGGCCTAATTTATTTAACTCAGCTCCAGGGCTTACACTATCATATAACAGTGAAGAACAGTTATTCACGGTCTCCCCCAATACCCTGGTTACGGATGGACAGAAATGCTTTTAGTAATTTCGTAAATCGTTAACCATCTAGACAAGGGAGCTTTCAGGACCTCTCCATCCCGAGACTTTTGAATGACCGATCATGTGATCTTGTGGCCATGTGTTCGCCCTCGAGACATTCTAATTTCAGCCAGATGGACAGAATTCAGAGACAAAGAAATGAATGAGAGACTAATGAAATACAATTCTCTTAAATGTTATAGCCAAGGCAAAATTTTATATTTTGAATGACATTATAGGTACTGATGTGCTGTGTTTATTCCAACCAACCAGGTTCATAATGTGTTGTATTACACTTATAACAGGTTAAAATGATCTGTATGTGTCTGGAATGTTTTATGCTTGGTATCAAAACGAACCCCTCTTTATTTACAATACATTGGTGTAAATGAGAATTTAGTAATACGAACAGTATTCGTCTTGTAACATTTTATGTCAGATAGTTACAATCTTACCAGAGATTTTACCACGTGAAGTCTCTTGCAGTCGGTAATGATTAAACCTGATAACACTGGTACGGGGCGTGGCCCCGCCCTTCATGGCAACTGCTCATTGGGTGACAGCGTCATGAGGGATGGACCAGATCAGGTCACTTAAAAACTAGGGATGTCCCGATACAACATTTTAACGAAATAAACTTGGTTCACCGGACCCTCTTTCATCCGTCGTTCACCCCCAGAGGCAAAAAATGAAATTGACAAGTTTGAGTTAGTTGAGCCTGACAAAGACTGTGAAATCAGGCCGCAAGTGAACATATGTGTACAAACATGCTTCCCCTGGGGGACATTATTAGAAAACACGGGATTCATGGGGGACATTATTAGAAAACACAGGATCAGCTTTCATTGCTATGCAGACGATACTCAATTATACATTTCAACTAAACCTAAGGAGATGTCTGAACTGTCTAAGCTAACCGAGTGTGTAAGAAATCAATCTACGTTATAAGATTGACTAGGAATTATTAGCTCATATCAATGACTCGGATCTTGAAGATTCGAATCATTGATTTGACTCAATTGAGTCGGATTGAATCAGATCAAAGATTCAAACTTTATCTGAAGTGTGTCCCGCAAATAGAGACATCACATTTTACTAATCTTGTCTATATTATTTCCGTGCCCACCGGTAATAACATAACACAGAATAGGGTTAACTTTTAGCAAGGTAACACGATCTACAGCTTGAGGCAATGACTTAGAAGCACATAAACAAGAACACAGTTCTTACAAAGGAGAACAAAGGTTTATTGAGCTACACTACGATACATGAGGCTAACTACGTAATAAACGAAACAACAAACAAACGCGCACACACGCGTTCACACACACACACACACACACACACACACACACACACACACACACACACACACACACACACACAGGCAGTTCAGAGGATGCAAAATGAGTTGACAAACAGTCCCAGATCATCTAGCATTTCGTACTAGATCTTAGAATCACCTGAGAAACCACAAAAGCAAAGATTTGGCTCATCTTTTAACTGCTTAAGATCATATGCACCAGATCAGAAAGAGACAACAGTTGTTGTGATACTTGTGCGAGTTGTTTAAGTCTTTGACTGGAGTTTCGCCTCGCCGGGTTGGCTTGAGGAAACACGTGGCGCTCAAGGGTGGCTTCTCTGTGACGTCGCTGGGATTCCCTCGGGCGTGAGTGGAGCTTGTTGTCTTGGGTTACCGGGGAGCCGACTCTGCCCAGAGTCAGTTTAGCGGAAGTTTCAGCGGTCTGAAACTTAAGAGGTTTGCATAAAGAGTTTGTGGTGACCCAATCGCGTGGTGGCGACTGGGGGCGGATGCGACAGCGGGCGTAAAGCGGCTTGAAGCTAAAGGCGCACAGATTTAGGGCTGCAAGGACGTTTTAAGGGACACGTATTGATCCTTCCCTCTACACTGTCACCCAATGACCGACTGCCATGATGGGCGGGGCCACGCCCCGTACCAGCGTAGCCGCGGTCAATTATTAACAGACTTCAAGAGATTGAAGGTAGTAAAATCTCTGGTAAGATTGTAACTATCTGACATAAAATGTTACAAGACGAATACAGTTCGTATTACTAAATTCTCATTTACCCCAATGATTGCAAATAAAAAAAGGTTTTGTTTAAATCCAAACATAAAGCATTTCAGACACATACAGATCATTTCAGCCTGTTATAAGGGTAAAACCACATTGTTAACCTGGTTGGTTGGAATAAACACAGCACATCAGTACCTATAAATGTCATTCAAAATATCAAATTTTGCCATGGCTATGACATCTAAGAGAATTGTATTTCTTAAGTCTCTAATTCATTTCTTTGTTAGTAAATTCTGTTCATCTGGCTGAAATTACAATGTCTCGTGGGCGAACACATGGCCCCCAGATCTCATGATCGGTCATCCAAAAGTCTCGGGATGGAGAGGCCTTGAAAGCCCCCTTGTCTAGTTGGTTAACGATTTACGAAATTACTAAAAGCATTTCTGTCCATCCGTACCCAGGGTATTGGGGGAAGAGAGAATGAATTGGCCCCTTGTTATCCTGATGGTAGAAGGCCTGGAGCGAATGAAGCAATTTGCGCTCACAATTCCAAGCCTGATTCGAACTGGTTTTAATTCAGCAAGTCCCTTCAAGTGTATCAAAAATGTTAAAGACTGGATGACCAAAAATTTTCTTCTCTTAAACTAAGACAAAACAGAATTATTACTTATTGGGCCTAAATCCTGTACACAGCAGTTCTCACAACTGAACCTGCAACTAGAGGGATACAAAGTTAGCGTTAGCTCTACTATAAAAGATCTGGGTGTCATATTAGACAGCAATTTAACTTTCGAAAATCATATATCCCATGTCACAAAAACTGCTTTCTTTCATCTGAGAAATATCGCTAAATTGCAATCAGATGCAGAAAAGCTAGTTCATGCTTTCATGACTTCTAGGCTGGACTACTGTAATGCTCTGTTTGCTGGTTGCCCAGCATCCTCTATTAACAAACTCCAGCTAGTGCAAAATGCAGCTGCCAGAGTTCTTACCAGATCTAGAAAATATGATCATATCACCCCAATTTTATCCTCCTTACACTGGCTGCCTGTTAAGTTTCGTATTGAATTTAAAATATTACTCCTTACCTATAAAGCTTTAAATAATCTAGCTCCTGTTTTATCTAACCAACCTCCTGTCTCGCTACAACCCAACCCGCTCTTTACGATCTCAAAACTTAGGGCTTCTGGTAGTACCTAGAATATCAAAGTCGAGTAAAGGAGGCCGAGCCTTCTCATTTATGCCCCCTAAACTCTGGAATAGCCTTCCTGATAATGTCCGAGGCTCAGACACACTCTCGCTCTTCAAAACTAGATTAAAGACCTATCTTTTTAGCAAAGCATACACTCAGTGCAGTACATAGCGGTATGACGCATGATGTGCTCCACACATGATTTTGGTTCTCGTTTATATACACTATGAACAGCAGTTACGCTAATTATTCTCCTTATTCTGTATTTCCACCTGGGGGTACTCATCTCGAGGCCCTCAGACTATGCAGTGTCACTGACGCGATCCGAGACCAGCGACGAGATGATCCCAAGGTTTTTTGGACCAGGCCGTATCCTGAGCAGCTGCTGTGGTGGTCATCGTGGAGTAAGAGCATGAGACAGACTCCTGTGATGCTCCAAGGACAGACGAGTCTTCGCTAATGTCCAGCTTCCTGCGCCTAGACTGCAGCTCTGCACAAGACGTTTGGCCATAGGGGAAATGGTCATCCCCAACTGAGCCAGGTTCTCTCGAGGTTTTTAAATCTTTGCTTTCGCCAATTGGTGAAGTTTTTTTTCCTCGCCACTGGCTTGCATGGTTCGGGATCTGTAGAGCTGCGCATCGATGGATTTGCTATTCAGTGTTTGGACTCTCAGTAGTGATTATTAACCCACACTGAACTGAGCTAAACTGAACTGAACTTAATCTCTGAAAACTGAACTGACACTGTTTCAATTCACTATAATCTTCCATGTGAAGCTGCTTTGACACAATCTACATTGTATAAGCGCTATACAAATAAAGATGAATTGAATTGAATTGAATTGAATTGAATAAACACTTGGTAATGTTGACTGGGCAAACAAGACTTCGCAAAGAAGTGAACGTGTGAACTGCTTATATGTGTGTGTGTGTAATCAGAGTCAGGTGTAACGCAATCAGAGACAGGTACAGGGCTTATGGGGGATGTAGTGTTAAAAGTCTGGTGAGGGAGACCTCTGCTGGCCAGTGAGGGGAATGACTGGGACCGAGCCGGTGACAGTTGATATGTATACGTGTATTTTTGTTGTTTATAAAATGTATAAACAATCATTCATTAGCTGAAATTTTAGACGTCTATTAGATTTTCACTGACAGCCCAAATTTAGCCTTGTTTTAGCCTAGACCAAAATTCACCGGCTATTAGACGTATATACAGTATGTAGTCGGCTATTAGCCGTTTAAGTGAAGACTAGTCTAATCTTGGGCTATGCTTAGACGTCTATTAGATTTTCACTGACAGCCCAAATTTAGCCGTGTTTTAACCTAGACCAAAATTCACCGGCTATTAGATAGCTATACTGTATGTAGTCATCTATCAGCCGTCTAAATGAAGACGTCTATTAGATTTTCACTGACAGCCCAAATTTAGCCGTGATTTAGCACTCTCCGAAGAGGCACAAGGTTAGTGTTTGCAGAACGTTGTGTACAGTATATTGTGTGTTTTAGCCTTGTGTGGAAGCATTTAGAATATAATAGTTAGCAGCTAAGTTTGCATTAAGCTAATACATGCACTATTGTATTAATGTATTTTTTTGTTGTATTCTGTTTAGCTCTTGCGTTGGTGTTTGATTTAATAAATCAATAAAACCATCAGTTAAAGTCTTGACCATCTATCGGGGAGGACGCTACAAACCCAAATGTCTTAAATTTCACAGCAGCACACATACAGTACATGTTAAGCTGGAATTAACACAGAGAGATTCTTACTGCATCAGCAACTGAACAGCCGCTGACTTTATAAAGAAACATGCAGAATAACATCAGCTGTTCATTGTTCATCTTTGACTCAAACACTGGCTCTACTCTCCTCCACAACAGTGACACACAGAAGAAATTTGCTTCAGGTTTTACGGTAAGATGCTGTTTTTTCCTTGATTTTTACGAGAAACTACTACATTGCAGCTGTGGTTGCCAGCAATCTACTGTTTTTTTACAGTCTACTTCCGTAGTTTAAATTAACATTATATTAATGTTAAAATACATTTTTACACCGTGTTTTTACCTCTCACACCTTTAACCCTTTAAACCCCAGAGCAAATACCTCCGTTTTAATTGAACACTTCCGAGTGTCCACACTAATGAGTGTTCAAGAAACATGGAGCAAAGCTGAAGTAAATGAATTAATTAAATGACTAATTAAATGATAATTGAGGATTAGCGATGAACACATGAAGAAATACTGAAGGAAAAAAAGAACAGAACATACAAAAAAACTACAACTTCATTCACAGCTTTGTAATGAAAAAACCTGAAGTACAACAAATGATTAAATCATTAAAAATATCAGCAGATGATTAAACAACTCCACAAACATCATCACCAGCTACACTTATTATTAAAACATCTATTTTTGTATAACATCTACTAAAGTTCTTCTTGAACATATTAAGTCACCATCATGGAGAATAGGGTTTGTTGGGCTTGTTTTGTTTAGTTGGGCTCTTAACCCTGACATGTTTAAGATTAATTTATTTTGGCTCCTGCAATTGTTAAGAACTTTGTTTAAAAAGCTCTTTTGATTTGTCAAGCAAGCCAAAAAACTAAATAAGATCTGGTGATGTTCATATTGTTTTTAATGAGGCAGAACCTGTTCTAATTCAATTTGATATAATTCACTGCTCCTATCCAATGTTTAATTTATTGTTAAACGTAATATAACATGCCTGTATGTGCATTGAATTCTGGAAGTTTTTAAGAATATTTTGGACAGAAACACTTTGCTCTATGGTGTAATTTGCACTCAAAGAGACATCAATAATCAGCATATGTACCTCAACAACGATGACAGCTCACAAAATGAACAGTTTAACTCACAAACATTACAAACAGGCTACTGAAAGTCTAAACATAAACAACAGCAGAATCAAACGCAAATAAAGAAAACTGCAAGACCATTAAACTAATTTATTCATGCCCCAATGCATGCTGGGATTTATGTACTGTGCCACACACGAGGTCTGAGTGTGACTTTGTTCTAACTGAACTGTTTTTGTATGTTATTTCTTAACTCTGTAAAAGAGTTAGGTATCTTTCCTGTTTCCACTTCTCATTAATAAAATAATATCTGCAATTGAGCATAATAACTATCGCATGAGGCCAGTCATCCAGACCTTTATCAAAACATTTATCAGAACAACACTAGGCATATCTACCTATTGATTTTCCAGCTTTATTGCTATAATAAAAGTGTTTCATAAACTCTGTATTACAGCAGCTGGAGAGTGAAAATTAATGAGTTCAAGGGTGAAGCGCCCAACTAAACCAGCCCCTCACTCCATTATGGTGACACACAACAACAACAACAACAACAAAAAAAACACCTAAATTTCTGTTGATTCTCAATAAGAATGCTTTGGGAGTCAAAGCAGTCAGTAAAAAGTGTGTCTGCTGTTGTTTGTGGAGTTGCTTAATGATCCTCTGCTGAGACTGAAGGTGTTTTATTTTAGTTGATTTTATTTAGGGCGACGCAGTGGCACAGTAGGTAGTGCTGTCGCCTCACAGCAAGAAGGTCGCTGGTTCGAGCCTCAGCTGGGTCAGTTGGCGTTTCTGTTTGGAGTTTGCATGTTCTCCCTGCATTTGTGTGGATTTCCTCCGGGTGCTCCGGTGTACCCCACAGTCCAAAACATGCGGTACAGGTGATATGGGTAGGCTAAATTGTCCGTAGTGTATGAGTGTGAATGAGTGTGTATGGATGTTTCCCAGAGATGGGTTGCGGCTGGAAGGGCATCCGCTGCGTAAAAACGTGCTGAATAAGTTGGCAGTTCATTCCACTGTGGCGACCCAAGATTAATAAAGGGACTAAGCCAAAAAGAATGAATGAATGATTTTATTTAATGTTGTAACTGAAGTCACTCTTTGTGTTTCTTGTTTCTCTTTCCTTCAGTGATTGTGATTATTAACAGCAGGTGTTCATCAGGGTCTGAATTCACTCATTAGTGTTCATTAACTCTGCAGGTCAACTTTATTAGTAAACTAGTGTACATAATAGTGAACAATGGTGGAAAGTGTGATTTCAAACACAGACTTGAAACGTCGAATCTGAGCTCTGTTAACTCACAATTTTCCGCTGTTGGTTACTTTCTCGAAAACAAAAATATTACCCAGAATGCACTGTTTTTAACAGAATATTACTGTTTTAGTGAAAAAAAAAAACATTATTTTACTGTAGAATCTGACTGTTTTTAACAGCAATTTTTTACAGTGCAGTGTTCATGCCCCAGTAGCTTGTTTGAAGGGAACAGTGCAAAAATTTAATTGTCAGCATGCAAAAGACTCTCTAAATGCAGTTTTGTTTTTGTCTCCAAGTTACTTGTGCAAAGAATAAGTTGTCCATATATTTGCGCACCACATGAACACCACAACTGCAGAAATATATTGACCTTATTCTTCAATAGGAAAGTTCGCTCGTTTTTGCGATTGTTTTAGAACTTCCGATTCAGCTGCCTATGGGAGAAATGCCTAGAAATAATAAACTGCAGAAAACAGTCAAACTACTTGCTGTACAAACAAGTGTTTGCATGATTATACAGACTAAGCAGAATCATATCATATCAAGAAAATATCAGTTTGCAACATTAAGCAGCAGAACGAGCTGTTTTTAATGTCTAAAAATGAATGGAAGTGAATGAGACCGGAAGTCTCGAGCCAAAAAGATTAAAATGGCTGCGCCTGCTTGTACGCAGAGAATAAGGTGAATAAGTTCAAAAGTTTAGTCTGTTAAGCATGTGCAGTGACTTCTTCTTATGCGGTTTTATTGGTGGTTATGCGAACCAGCTTTTAAGTGCATACCGCCACCTACTGTGATAGAGGTGGACAGTAAATCACCAGAGAGAATCGTTCATATATCAAGCTTCAATCTCATTCAGTCATCAAGTTCTCATCTAAATTATTTGATTATTTCTGCATTTAGTTTAAAAAACTAGAATGAATGATTTAACAAAACTAAACTTGTTTCATTCTTTTCCATAAGACATATTTGTATTTTGCAAATCGAGCAAGTGGCTTGTTGACTTTTTTGAGTGTAGCAGCGTGCACTTTGCTATGCTAGGACAGAACAAAGGATTCTCTGTGTTTATGTATATGATAACTGGTGCAACAACGGGACAATCATTGATAAACACTGTTCCCCAGACCTTGAGTACATGTCTGTAAGATGCCACCTTTTTTTTCTACCAAGAGAACTAATTTGTGATCGTCGTGGCTGTGTACATTCTGCCTGATGCCAACGTAAACATTGCTCTCTCTCCTTCTGAAGAGCATGAAAGAACAGCAATGGGCCCACCCTGATGGTGTTCAAATAATAGCAGGAGACTTAAATAGGATTATGTTTAATCAGTAACACTTTATAATAACAACACACTATGAATCATTTATTAAGCATTAGCAAATAGATAAGCATTAACTCTACATTAACCCATGTTAGTAAGCAGTTTATAACTGCGAATTCAAATGCTCTATTCCTGATTTATTTAAAATATGCTTAATAATTGTACTTGCATACTTTGTGTTAATTATTATTTTTTCATTACTAAATTAAGTATTGCATCATTTACAAACCAGTTATTTGAGAGAAGTTGCTAGTTTTTAAAGATCATTCAGGATGCGTAAATAAATGATTAATAAACTATTCAAATTAACATTTATATATCTTATTATTCAGGCATATATTAATAGTAAATTTGTAATTTAATAAATGCTTTATCAACTTAACTTCTTCCAGTTTTGTGACCTAATCTAAAGTGAGGACCATTTATGCTTTATAAATTCTTATAAATGACAATAAAAGGCTCAGTTATATTTTAAACAGGAAACAAAGAAAATAAACAACTTTATTCATTTCTATTCATTTGAAGATACACAAATGAAACTGTATCAAATGAAAAATAAATCTTTGCAATCTTAACTAAAATAAAATTACTGTGTAGTTTAAACTTTGCTAAATAACATTAAAATGTTGTATTATAATATACAGTAGTGTTAAATTATTATATTGTTGTTGTTTTATCCAGTTTTATATTATATTTTGACACTCCTGTTATTCAGCAATGTTTAAACACTTCAGTCATTTTACTTTTTAGATAAGATTGCAAAGATGCATTGTTCATTTGATAGAGCCTTTAATTATCATTTATTAGGTATTTATAAAGCATAGATAGTCCTCACTTTAGATCAGGTCACAAAACTGGATAAAGTTGAGTTAATAAAGAATTTAGTAATAGAAACAATTTACTATTAGTATATGCCTAAATAATATGATACATACAGTACATGGTAATTTGAATAGTTTATTAATCATTTACTTATGCATTCTGAATAATTTTTAAAAACCAGCAACTTCTCTTAAATAACTGGTTTGTAAATGATGCAATACTTAATTTAGTAATGAAAAAATAATAATTAACAAAGTGTGCAGGTACAATAATTAAACAGATTTTAAATGTGCTTTTAAGTCAAGAATAGAGCATTTGTATCTGCAGTTATAAACTGCTTACTAACATCTATTAATGTAGAGTTAATCCTTAAAAAATAAAGAAATCACTATTTGCTAATGCTTAATAGATGATTCATCGTGTGGTATTATAAAGTGTTACCCTTCATATATCACCTTTTTAAAATATAAGACTGTTAGGAGGTAGAATAGTCATTGTACAGATATGATGGCAAGTTTACTGACCACACAATGGGTGGAAACACAATCAAAAGCTGTAGTTTGGACATTGGTCGGGCTTATTATCTGCATTAAATAGTTTAAACAGTAAGAGATTATCTTTAAGACAGGGCTTTCTTTATGAAATGTGTACAAAATACAAAATCAGAGTATACTAAAATCAAAGAGAAACACAAGTTACATTTTTTTCATTAATACCCTACTCATGTACAGAAAGATTAGAGGTGAACAGGTGAAGAGAATCTAAAACTTGATCAGAAAAAAAAAAACTTTTTCTATCAAACATTGTTTACTTTACTGAGTAAGTTTAATAGTGGAGGGATTGGTCTAATAGCCCTATTGATGAAAATTTTGTAGTATTTTTAAAATACAAAACCCAGTAAAATGTGTTGATACATGTTGAGGCTGCTGTATTTTGTAGTTTATTTTGACACTTAAAATTGAGGTATTTGGTATTTTATTTAATATTATTTTGAAGTGTTTTTTCCCATCCCTGACTGTGATATTGGATGATGGTTCAGTGGAGGTTGTAATATATGTGACAATAGTTAACTTGTAAATTACTTTTCAAAAAGTAATTAAAAAATAGGGAGTACTTACGAAGAGTAGAGACGTGTGCCATCCAACAAAGAGCAGTTATAGCGATACAAAATCAGATCATTTGCATCACTTGTCAGGTTGCAGGCAGCTGGCTTGTAAATCACATTGATGTCCACTTGGTCTTTAGGGTTGTGAAAGTCAATTATGTGCATGTCAAAAATGAGCACAGCAGATCCTGGGATTAGCTCACCTGAATTTGTACAAATAAGAGAGCAGATTAGGAAAAATCTAGTGTCATGCTAATAATACTTAAATACGTTTATACAAAATATGCACTCGCACACTCCCACTAATAAAAGTACAAAAACTGTTCTTTTCAAAGTGTAGGGTGTATGGTTCATTTTTGCAAATTAGTCCCACTAATGTGTATACTTGTTAAATTTGTGCAAGTACATATTGTTTTTACAAAATGCACTTACATAATTCTTGTAACAAATGTTTCTGAGACAAAAAAAAATCATATATATCAATTAATTTAAAATTAAATTAATTTGCCTAAGCATAAGATCAGAACAAAAAAAAATATTTATATTGATGAAGGTGGTGAATACTTGGGAGTATGGATGGAAAATATGCATCACATATAAAGAAAGAAACAGATAAATGGAAAGGGTATTCGGAAGCAAGTAAAGAATCATTGAAAATGCCCAAATGTAATACCCAAAGCTAAGACCATTAATATATAATTGTATACTGTACAATTCGGCATCAGCACCTTTACTTAAGAAATGAGATGGAATAAAATGTCAGTACTGAAAAACAGTATGTGGAGCTTTCAGAACTTTTCAGAGCTTTCATCAGTCTCAGTAACTGTTTGAGGTAAAGCACAGTAACTTTAGAAATAAAAAAAAAAACACTTTGAATTGCTCAGTTTATAGGTGAATTAAACTAAATTGGCTGTAGTGAATGAGTTTGTGTGTGTGTGAGTGAGAGTGTGTATGGGTATTTCCCAGTGCTGGGTTGCAGCTGGAAGGCCATCTGCTCCATAAAACGATCATTCCACTGTGGCAACCACTGATAAATCAGGGACTAGGCTGAAGGATAGTGATTGAGTGAGGTTACTCCACTTTTAGCAATTCTGAGATATCATGTTTTTATGTTGTACATTGAAGAGTACAATTGCAAACACCATGATTTTTGAAAAGCATTAAAACTGACGATTAAAGAGTTCAGGTGCAAAAAAATTCTCTGAACAAAGAATTAAAATGTACTCTTCATATATCACCCTTTTAAAATACTGTATAAGACTGGTAAGAGGTTGAATAATTATTGTACAAAGATGATGGCAATTGTACTGTAATGAGTGGAAACACAATCAACAGATATAGTATTATATTCTGACTCATTATCTGCATTAAATGGTTTAAACAGTAAGAGATTATCTCTTAAGACAAGACTTTGTGCGTGCATATTGAGAGCAATGTCCTTGCGTATTCCAGAGGTCCAGAACCTCAGCTTCACGTCACGTGACAAGAGCTGACCGATCAGCTTCATACTTTATATGGAATATACACATTTTGGTAGATTAATTACTTCAGATAAACACAGAGCACCATCAAAAACACCATCAAAAATGGTGATGGAAGCAATGCGTTTACACTTTTAGACGTGATATGTGAACATCCCATAGAAAAGATGTGAACGAGGTTACAAACTAAAGCTGTTCAAACATTGTTTACTTCACTAAACGTCAGTTTAACAGTGAAGGGTTTGATTGAATAGGCCTATTGATGGAAGGTTTGTGAAAAAAAAAATCATGCTCACTTGTAAAAGTATTTTGTAGTATTTTTAAATACAAAAATACATTCTTTTATTTTGATACTTGTTGTGGCTGCGGTGTTTTAAAGTTTATTTTGATAAACCTAAATTGAGGTATTTGGTATTTAATAATAAAACCAAACATATAAATGTATTTTTGATTTTTGCCCAACCGGGCATAATCACATCAGTATTACACATGTAGATACACGTGTACATATATTGTGGTTACATATTATTTACACATTACCATTTAAGCTTACAGGTATAGGGGACACAAAATAAAGTAGGACCAGTAAATTTTATATATTAAAAAAATTATCTTAGATAAATATTAATAACTAAATGATGAATACACCATTCGTCACCTTAGAGTTATAATGTTCTATCTGACATTTTTATTTAAAAAACAAAAAAGGTTTTATCTACAAAGTCAAACTCTAGCTCTACAGTATAAGGTTCTTTTTGTGAGGCAATCAGCATTTCGAATGCATGCACAAGAACCAATTATAATCAGATTTCTTTGTCATTTCACCAGACTGCTCCAATGACAGCGGAAAAGGCCAAAAGGAAAAAAAGAAGAAAAAAAAAAAACACAAATTTAAAGTCGACCACATAACGCCGCACAACACAAAATTGAAAAGAAACCTAAAAACTAAAAAGATGTGTCTAAATGTGATGATTTAGGAACATTTTTATTTATTTATGACATTGAGATGAAATGTTAAATTTCACATTGTTGGAAAAAAAACAGTTACAAAAATGTAATATATTAAATGTGAAATATTTTTATTTGTGTATATATAATCAGTAAAAACATTTTTCAGTGTTTAATAAACTTTGTTAAACAGCTAATTTGCTTATTGTCTGTTGTCTTTTAAAGTCTTTAAATTTGATAATAAGCCTTGAGGCACAAATACTTAATTTAATTCAAGGGGTCTTAATCACAACAATAAACATTACCACATTAATTACATAAACTTAACATTTGCACTGGACAAAATATTTAGCACAACCTTGTATGCTTAATTTGAACAAAAAAAAAATATTCATCCTAAAACATTAAATAAATGTTATAGAAAGCAAACTTTCTAAAACATCAAAATATTGTTACAACACCAATTGTTCTTTTTTAATTAAATTAATAAACAAACTGATTGTATTTCTTGAAAAGTAATGCTTCAATTAATGATCTGCCAGTAAGAACCTTTTGGAATTAGAAGGCTCTGTCTGCATTTGCCCTGGATTTTTTTTTACCCCAATTTGCAAATTTAAGAGGATTTTGATCATTTATATTTAGAGTACATTTATGTATGAAAGAGAACTGTTACTGTAACCAAGGATAGAACGCTGACAACAGGATGTGGATCCAAATGCAGGTTTTATTAAAGGGATGGTCAGGCAAGCAAAGATCAATGCAGGAGCAAACAGACGTATGAAGGCAATCCAGAAGCATAGTCAGTATAGAAAGCAGATGGTCACAAGGCTGGCAGCAGACAGGGAGAAACAGACAATCAAGGCAAGGGTCTAAACACGGCAAAAACAAGACAAGGAAACACTTAGAATTGAAACTGATAACAGGTAACAAGACTCAGCAACAGTGTTTGTGTTTGAGCAGTACTTATAGTCCATGTAATCAGTATCTGAGCAGCTACAGCTGTGCCAGTCTAATCAGTGGAGACTTGGAGCAGGTAAGTGTGTGTGTGTGTGGCCTGACTGGGTTTTGTAGTCCATATTTCAGCAGATTTGTAGTTCTTGTGAATGTGTGTGTGTACCAGTGATCTCTAGTGGTTGTATCTCGCTGGTGACCGTGACAGTTACACACATATTGTTTGCTATATGGAATGAAAAAAAACTTTGAAGCTCAACATCTCAAAATGATTTAGAATGCAGAGAGAAACTTATAAATCCAAGGTGACAAATTTAAAAAGAGTACTATTACCACCTCAGTGGCATATGTTGCGTCTTTTGTTGATTTATATGTCTATTTTAGTGTGTTCTATTTTAGTGTAGTATGTTTATTTTATAAATTATCTGGCATCTGTGGTGTCATTTGAATGCCACCATACGTCTCTTTTTTTCAATACTGACTGTCCAAATTCTATTTCCCATGAGTCATGAACCATTGCACTAATCACATCTCTATTGTTGCTTATCACCTGCACTAGATAAGACATACACACTCACACAAAGTCCTGTTTTGTCCCGGTCAGCAATTCAGATTTTTTTCTTGACATCTCTACTGATATTGATCTCTGACTTGACTCTCAGGATGGCGCCGCGGATGGCCGCCTCGGTGTGGAGCTCTCCAGTGTTTGTACTATTTCTGTTAGTCTGTCTTGTTTTATGTTTATCAAACACGATCAGTTATACCGGGGACGAGCTGCTGAACATTCAGCAGTGCACACCAACTAATCACCAACTGGATTTTGATTTCTCTGGCGTTTTGCGAAACATTGTCATCGGCGGAGCAGCTGCACTGTGGAAGCGATACAAGACCCGCATGCGTGGGAAGAGAGCCGGCGCGCTCGTCAGGCTGAGACAGCACGGCTTCAGAACGGAGCTGCTTAGCATCCATCTAGCGAAATCTCCGCTCTCTTCCCAACAAAATGGACGAACTACTTCTACTCTCATGCAAAAACAAGAACTTTAACAACTCTGCTGCGCTGTGTTTCACAGAAACCTGGCTGAATGAAGCCATTCCGGACAGCGCATTACACCTACCGGACTTTCAGCTGTACAGAGCAGATCGCGATACGGAGTCAACGGGCAAAACGCACGGTGGTGGGACATGCTTTTACATCAACAGGAGGTGGTGTACGGATGTAACTGTGTTAAAGAAGATGTGCTGTCCTGATGTGGAAGTGCTTTTCATTAACTGTAAGCCGTTTTATGCACCACGGAAGTTTTCCTCGTTATTCTCATCTGTGTTTACATTCTACCGCAAGCACACGTGAGTACCGCGCTGCAACGGCTATCTGATCTGATCACAGAGACTGAACAACGACACCCGGACTCTGTTTTTATCATTCTCTGTGACTTTAATCAGGCAAAACTCACACATGAGCTGCCTAAATTCAAACAGCACATTACATGCCCCACCAGAGACAATAACATTTTGGACCATTGCTACGCCACAATAAAGGATGCATATCGTTCCGTCGCCAGAGCAGCTCTAGGACTCTCCGACCACTGCCTGGTTCATCTTATACCAACTTACAGGCAAAAACTTAAAATTACTTAGCCAGTATTAAGGACTGTTAAGAGATGGACCAACGACACAGAGCAGGTCTTGCAAGCCTGTTTTGAATGCACTGATTGGAGTGTTTTTGAAGCTGCAGCCACCGACCTAGATGAGCTCACAGAGACTGTAACATCATACATCAGTTTCTGTGAGGAGTTATGCATCCCTACCAGGACCTACTTATCATTTAACAATGATAAACCATGGTTTACACCAAAACTTAGACAGCATTGTTATGCAAAAGAGGATGCCTACAGGAGTGGGGACAGGATTTTGTACAATCAGGCCAGGAACACACTGACAAAGGAGATTGGTGTGGCTAAGAAGAGCTATGCCAAAAAGCTGCAAAACCAGTTTTCTGCCAACGACCCTGCATCAGTGTGGAAAGGCCTGAAAGACATCACTAATTATAAAACACCATCTCCCAGTTTCGACAGCAACAAACATCTTGCAAACGAGCTGAATACGTTCGACTGCAGATTTGACAGCTCTGACCAGACACCTCACACCCGCCCGGACCATCTCCCTACACAGCCATCAACACCTCCAGCCATCTCCCTCTACCCCCCTGCACTTCAGATCAGTGAGGATAATGGCCGTCAGATACTCAGTAAACAGCCATCAACACCTCCAGACATCTCCCTCTCCCCCCTGCACTTCAGATCAGTGAGGATAATGTGCGTCAGATCTTCAGAAAACAGAAGAGACGAAAAGCACCAGGTCCAGACGGTGTTTCCCCAGCCTGTCTGAGAACCTGCGCCGACCAGCTGGCTCCTATTTTCACACAGATCTTCAACAGATCACTGGAACAGCGCAAAGTTCCATCCTGCTTCCCCATCCTGCTTCCCCATCCCAATACCAAAGAATCCAAAGATCACAGGACTCAATGACTACAGACATGTCGCCTTAACATCTGTGGCCATGAAGTCATTCGAAAGACTGGTGCTAGCTTATTTGAAGGACATCACTGGACCTTTGCTGGACCCCCTGCAGTTTGCCTATAGAGCAAACCGGTCTGTGGATGATGCAGTCAACATGGGACTGCATTATACCCTACAACATCTGGACAAACCAGGGAACTACACAAGGATACTGTTTGTGGACTTCAGTTCTGCCTTTAACACCATCGCCCCATCACTGCTCGAGAACAAACTGACCCAGCTGTCTGTCCCTAGCTCTGTCTGTCAATGGATCACCAGCTTTCTGACAGATAGACAACAGCTAGTCATAATGGGCAAAATCACATCCGACAGCCGCACCATCAGCACTGGTGCCCCCCAGGGATGTGGTCTCTCCCCACTGCTCTTCTCCCTGTACACCAACGACTGCACCGCAAAAGACCCCTCCATTAAGCTCTTGAAGTTTGCGGATGACACTACTGTTATCGGCCTCATCCGGAACGGCGACGAGTCTGCATACAGACAGGAGGTGGAGCGACTGGCTTTATGGTGCAGATACAACAACCTGGAGCTGAACACGCTCAAAACAGTGGAGATGATAGTGAACTTTAGAAGAAACCCCCCTGCACTCCCCCCACTCACCATCATGAACAGCACTGTGGCTGCAGTAGAGTCATTTAGGTTCCTGGGCACCACCATCTCTCAGGATCTGAAGTGGGACATTCACATAGACTCTATTGTGAAGAAAGACAAGCAGAGACTGTACTTCCTTCGTCAGCTGAGGAAATTCAACCTGCCACAGGAGCTGCTCGTACAGTTCTACTCAGCTGTCATCCAATCCATCCTCTGCACTTCAATCACCGTCTGGTTCAGCTCAGCTGCCAAAACTGACCTCCGTAGACTACATCGAATAGTCCGGACTGCTGAACGAATCACTGGCACTGCCCTTGCTACACTTCAAGAACTGTACTCTTCCAGAGTGAGTAAAAGGGCTCACAAAACCATTCTGGACGACTCACACCCAGCACACTATCTGTTCGAACTGTTGCCATCTGGTCGGCGCTACAGAGCACCAAGCACAAAAACAGCCAGACACAGGAAAAGTTTCTTTCCTCAGGCCATCTACCTCATGAACAGTTAAATATTCCCCTACTGTGCAATAAATGTGCAATACTTTCTCATACGCATTTGTACACAGCACCTTACAACCTGTATATTTATAACAAATCTGTACATACAATTCAACATCCAGATCTTTTTGACTAACTGCATCTCTGTTTAATGTTTATCGCCTTTTTCTTTTCTCATATTTAATTTTGTGTTGTCACTTGTCACTTTATGTACACTGGAAGCTTCTGTTGCCAAAACAAATTCCTTGTGTGTGTGAAGCACACTTGGCAATAAAACTGAATCTGATATAGTTTTCTTGTTATTGATTGTTTATGCTGTCTGGCCTACCTATCTGTCTGTCTGTCTGTTACTATTTCCATATTCATAATATTGTCTTTATATATTAAACAATGCAACATGTCAGCTTAAGCTGTATTATGTAAATGCATATTGCTTAATGGTGCAATGTTATATTCTCTACCAATTTCTTTCAAAAGTTACCTGATCCAGTCTCTCCATAGGCCAAATGAGGCGGCACAGTGACTCGTCTCCACTCACCCACACAAACACCTTGGAGGGCTTTGTCTATGCCAGCAATAACATAGCCCATGCCAATAAATGTGTTGTAAGTGCTGTTTCGAGCATAACTAAAAAGAAAGAAATATATGTGTCAAAAGGAAAAAAAATACAGTTGGTCATAAAAATTTTGAAATATAATTAGAACTATAAATAAAAACAAAAACTATTCACCTGGAATCGAAGACAGTGCCATCTTGAAATGTTGCATTATAATGATAACGTATGAAATCTCCCAACACTGCCCTTCTCCTACATGGCTGTGGGATCTTTTGAACTTCCACATTAATATCATCCTTCACATTAAACACATCCACTAGTAACACATCAAAAATCACAGTTGCATACGGTGGGATCTTAGTACCTGAAGAAGAAGTATCATTATTTAAAGCATATATTTGCAGAGAATGAACAGCTCAGTACAAAACATTCCATGTTTCCAGGCTTTAAACATTGTTGGTGGGGGGGGGGGGGGGGGGGGGGGGGGGTTATTATCCTACAGTTGAAGGCAAAATTATTAGTCCTTCTGTTACATTTGAATAATTCGAAAAATATTTCCCAAGTGATGTTTAAGGAGGGAATGTTTTTCCACAGCATATTTTAAAATAGAATAGTTCTAATGACCTGATCAGTTCCCAGATTTAACAATGCATAATAACTCTAAATATATAATTTCAAATAAGCAATTAAACAATACACAATTACGAGGTCTAATAGTTTTGCCTTCAACCACATGCAAATTGTGGTTGAAGTGGTTGCAAATTTGTGGTTGCAATTTTCTTAAAAATAGTAAATCATATAAATCATGAAACCAATGAGCTTTACCATATCCTTTATCATCATAAGCCAAGAATGGTGGAATAATAATTGATCTTTTCTCTCCCACACACATGCCAGAAATGCCTTCCTCAATGCCTTTGATCAGACTGCCTGACCCAACATATGTGTCATATGTTGTGTTTTGAAGGTAGCTGTGAAAAGTATTTACAGAAATTATAATAAATAACAATAAATGATTAAATAAATAAACAAAAACAAAAGAAACAATAAAGGTGACTGGGCTCTGGTTGCCCTCTATGTCCAAAGACATGTGATATAGGTGAATTAGATCAACTAAACTGACCATAGTGTATGAATATGTGTGTTTATGTTTGGTTCCCAGCATTGGGAATTCATGAGTTAATACACCCGCAGTGCTGGGTTGCGAAGGCACCAGATAAAACATATGCCAGACATACTGTATGTGGTTTATTCCACAGTGGTGACCCCCTCAGGGACTTCCAATCCTTTTATACTAATTTAAAAATCACGTATTTTTTTGTCCCTTGACAAGTTAAAGTTACTAGGGTACAAGGGCGATTTTAGGATTTTCATTTTAGGGGGACTCAGCTCCTTATCAGTAAAAAAAAAAGAAAAAAAAAAAAAAAAATATATATATATATATATATATATATATATATATATATATATATAAAGCCTAATATTACATTTATAAGTAGTAATTTAATAGTAATACACTTAAATATTTGTTTAATATGGGTTGTATACTTTTCCACTGTATTACATAGACAGGCATAACCATTTGAGTTCTGAATAAGCCAAATAGGCTCAACCCCCCTGTTTACTGTAGTAAAAACCACTTTCTATATTAAAGTGCATATTTAGTTTCCATGTATTAAATAAATAAACTGCCACTTTTCTAATTAAATGACATACATATAAATATATATTTCTAAACTTACAGGCTAATTCACACATTTTACGATCTGATGATAATAATAAATAATAAAAGAAAAAAAATGATAATAATAAACAAAAGTTTTTTTAATACTAGACAACACTTGATGTTTCTATCTCTGTCAGTGACTCAGTTAAAACGAGTACATTCTCTAAGTGGTTCTGTCACTGTTTAATCCTGTCTGTGCAAGACTGTATGGTTAATGTCACACAAACTGTAAAGTGTTTAATATTGATAGTTCATTTTGAAATAAAAATAGTGAAATGTTCGTTAAGTTACATTTTTAGCTGGAGGAAACAGCTGTGCTGATAAGGTGAATGCCGAGAAAACTCGACTGCTCCTCTGTGACATTGAGATACAGGTGATACAAGGTAATCTATATCAAAGAACTGCAAATAAGCAGACATTATAACAATTTATCAATAAACATACACCTCGTTCTCTCGCTGTCCACGGCTGTGGTTTGCTGATCAAATGAAAACAAAAGATGGGGAGGAGCCAAATTCTGCCGCCGTTTTCTTATCAGATTTAAAGGGGACTGAGGCGATAATTTAGTGTACAGTTTATGAGCTAATTGCAAAAGTTTTAGGGGGGCTGAGTAGGATTATAGGGGGGCTACAGCCACCCTAAAAAGGGCCTAGCAACGCCCATGCTATAGGGTAAGTTATTGTTTAACCTCTTAAAGTCAAGTGCTATTTTTGGGGTTTCTGCCTGGATTTTGCCTACCTAAATTCACATGCAGAGGTGTAAATGCAAAAGTTTGGTATCATTTTTAAGAAAACCCTTTGCATTTTCATATAACACTGTTGAAAGTGATTAAAATAATTGTATATTTTGTCTGTGTTATGATTAACCCCTCCAAACAAGAGGTGCTTTTTTTTTGTGAACTCAGATTTGAAAGTGTACCTTTTCGGTTCTGTGTGATCTAGGTTGCTGTAATTAGATTTTTCATTTTAGTGGTTCCTGCACATGTGAGTAATAAAAGGAAGAAAAAAAATGTCTCTATCATAATCTTTTTCAAAAGTTAATCTATTCCAACTGATGAGAGAACAGAACCACTTATGGGGTATTGGGCCAGTATGGACCTTTAAAATTTAAAGAATGCGGAAGTAAATGATGTCACAAACCCGGTTGTGACTTTGTGTAAAGTGTTTTCCATAATTCTTTAGGAAAATCAGCAAAATTACCCCAAGGCCAATTGGATAAAGTTATAGCATTATTGTATGCTTTTTTTTTTTTTTTTAAAAATATTGATATTTGATATTTTGCCTCAAATACTATGAATTCACTTTTTTCGAAGATTTTAAACAGAAACTATCATTGATCACTTGAAAATCAGATTTGTTGTCATTTTGGCTCACCTGGACTCAAAAATGTTTCCCACCAACAAAGATCCATTGTAATGATAACGAACAAAGTCAGTAGGCATCACTTTCCGCTTGCACTTCTGCTGTCTGTAAAGCGTACGAATTTGAACTTTGTCTTCTTTATTCCACAAATCCAGCAAATGCACATCAAACACCAATGTTGTGTCAGGTGGAATCACTGAACCTAGAAAAAAACACCAAGTTTAGCCAAGTGGTATAACTGAACCTAGAGAGTGTCAATTATTTTATGGGGGAATGTGTTAGTACACCCTAATATTATAATACTAGAAGAGGTACAAATTGTAATCATCAGTTAGAATTATTAACGCAAACATGCATGACTGGATTCAGTGAGTTCAGTGGTTGCAATCAATCAATCAATCAATCAATCAATCAATCAATCAATCAATCAATCAATCAATCAATCAATCAATCAAAAAATCAAAAAGAATTTGACACAAATGGATCAATGTGACTACTAAATAAATGGTGAAATATAAACATTTATGGTAAATTAAATACAATTATGAGCATTTGTTAACGTTCATTCATTCATTCATTTTACTTTGGCTTAGTCCCTTTGTTCATCAGGGGTCGCCACAGCGGAATGAACCGCCAACTTATCCAGCATATGTTTTGCAACCCAGTACTGGGAAACATTCATACACATTCATTCAAACACATACACATAAGACAAGACTGCTGGTGATCATAATGAAAACGTCACCTTTAAAACAGATGAATGGGTAATTTGTTTAAGCATCCAAGCATGACACACATATATAACTGCTGTCCTTTCAGTACTATATGATTGGTCTAAACAGTCAAGAGTGAAAAATGATAAGTAAAAAAAATGTCATGTCATCTAAGTAAACTATATCAAATGGAATTTTTGAAATATTTGATTAATTTAGTTTTTTTTTTAGGTTTGTATGTTTCATGATACTTTCATTATTAATTATTTCTTCGTTTTGTATTTGCAGCTAAAATTTGGGATTCTGACTCTCCCTTTTATTTGCCAAATATTGGTAATTATTCATTCTAAACAGTGTAAAAAATTTGTATTTGTATTTAAAAACATAATTAAAACATTTTCATCACTGTTAAAAGTAACAATAAATGCTCATTTTAACCTTACAACAGGAAATACCATAAAGATTCATGATAAAATTAATTTATTGATATTGTCCCTTTTATTAGAACACAAATAATACAACTTGCTAATTGTTTCCCAAAACATTGCATTATTTTCATTTTAATGTTTGTATCCACCAGGATATGTTGCCCTTTTTGGGTATAAATTAACTGAAAACAGTTCTCATTTACTAATGGTGCTACAATGTATTAACAATTATAAAACATTTTATACTCTAATTTTATGCTTTAAGATTTGTTTAGATTTATTTCAATTTAAAACGTAAAAAAAACAAATGTTAGGGAATAACCTTGATTTCCAAACAAAACAGTGGGATATGCAACTATTTTGTTGCCTTGCTTTTTCAGCCCATTACTCTGAATGTAGAATGTCTGTTGTCTCTCTTGTCCTTTCATGCACCCAAATGCACAAAAATGGCATAAACCATGAACGATGGTTTGGAATGGATCATTTCAACATATTGCACAATGTTTAGATATTATAAATTTATTCATTTTTCTGTGGCTTAGTCCCTAATTTATCAGGGGTCACTACAGCAAAATGAACAGCCAACTTTTACAGCATATATTTTATATATTTTTTGTATATATTTTATATATTTTACGCAGCAGATGCCTTTTCAGCTGCAACCCAGTACTGGGAAACACCCATACACTTATTCTCACTCACACACACACACACACACACACACACACACACACACACACACACACACACACACACACACACACACACACACACACACACACACTACTGTCACTTTTTTGTTTTGTTTTACTCAATTCACCTGTACCGCATGTTATTGGACTGTAGGGAAAACCGGAGCACCCGGAGGAACCCACGCCAACACAGGGAGAACATGTAAACCTGACACAGAAATGCCAACAGACCCAGCCAGGTCTCAAACCAGTAACCTTCTTGCTGTGAGGCAACAGTTCTAACAACTGAGCCACCGTGCAGTCCCATTTTTAGATTTTATTATCCATTTTACTTTACAATACAGACATAATCAGTTTTCTGTGTGAGACTTACAGTACTTTAACATGTTCTGTAAATGTTAAAACTTTTGACACTATAAACCATTGTGTGCATATTTGTGTTTTTTAGATGAACAAAAGTATGGGGTTGAAACAACATGGGTGTGAGTATTGATAATACTTTAATACTTTTAATGCCCAAATGCTCTTGCAGAAATTGAGGGAGTGGAGAATATTTATTCTTTTTTTGGCTTAGTCCCTTAATTAATCAGGGCTCACCACAGCGGAATGAACCGCCAATTTATCCAGCATATGTTTTATGCAGCGGATGCCCTTCCAGCTGCAACCCAACACCAGAAAACACCCATACACTCTTAATTTCACACATATACACTACAGCCAATTTAGCTTATTCTATTCACCTATAGCGCATGTCTTTGGACTGTGGGGGAAACCGGAGCACCTGGAGGAAACCCACGCAAACGCAGGAAGAACATGCAAACTCCACACAGAAACGCCAACTGACTGCGTTGCCTAGTGGAGAATATATCAAATTATATTATCATACATGCTCCTACACAAGAGACACATGACCAAAGACTACATTCAGTCCTGCAGAGACTTGTGAATTGTGGCCTGATGCCTAATACAAGAAGTGCCAATATATCATGAATAAGCTGGTGTTTATGAGAATGCTGCTCATAGAAAAAAGGATTGGCCCAATGGCTAAAAGGGTTCAAGCTGTGATTAATGCTAGAGAACCAGAGAACGCATTGGAAAGCTTTTTAGTGGGATACAGCAGTCGGTTCATCCAACAGTTTGTATCTGTTACTGAACAACTAATGAGACTGACAACAAAGTATACACCTATTCGAGTTTGGTTTTGATCAGAGATGAGCATTTCAGACTTTAAAGCAGAAGCTAGTTGAAGCAGGAATGCTTGCTTATTTTAACAAAAAGGCACTAACCAAGGTTATTGCAAATGCCAGTCCAATATATAATAATAATAATAATAATAATAATATAATATAACTTTTTATATTTATTTAGTAATATTAACATAAACTGGGTGTAAGTAAAATATATTGATAATATGTTGCTAAATACAAGTGCGTACGCGTGCCCTGACTCACTTATCTTTGTGGCTGCTAGCAGGATATGATTATAATTGATGCAAGTTGCAGCTCTATGCCCGAGAGAAGACAAAAGCAGTCTGGAGCCGTGAAGAGGAAAAAAGTACAAGATGAATCGCATGCATTACTTTTAGGTAACTTATGTCCATGAATCTGGAACACATTATATTTTTATGCTGCTAATTACACAAACTCAATTGTTATAATTAACTTGTGCAATACTTTACAATTATGTTTGCACACAAGCTACATACACATGCACTGCACAATTGTTTCACTCTATGTATAATTTATTATAATTCAGTTATCTTTATTTATTGTTTTGTCTATTTCTATACATTTCTTATTGCTGCTGTTCTCTATAAGCCAACTTTTTAATAGGCCAATTTTTTAAGTTTGTACATTACAATATGAAATAAAAACTGACTAATATTTTGTGATTTCTACAAGATCAATAATATAAAATGAGTCAAATTACTGTAAACCACAGGCCATAAACCATTTTTATTGCTTAATGTTAAAAAAAAGTTTTTGTTTAAAAGCACATTCATTAATTCCTTAAAATCGCACAAGGGTCAGTTTTTGTTACCATAGATTATAGTGCAAATGAAATACACATTTTGGTTGTAGTTTGTAAACATTATGAAGAGTGCTTGAATAGTCTATTGTCTTAATGGTATGTTATGAGATTTTCTTAAATTGACTAATTTCTTCTGCCATGTAGGCCTACATGGAGGTTCAATGCTGAAATTTGTCACAAAAGAAGATGAGGTGGCATGATCCAGCACTGCTCGAGAGGCATCGGCAGCTGCACAGACAAAAGATTCAGCACTGAGCACCATCCATCTCTACAGGTACAGAAACGGCTTTATTCCTGAATAAATGAATGAATGAATGAATGAATGAATGAATGAATGAATGAATGAATGAATGAATAAATAAATAAATAATTGTTTAAATACATATGCTTGTGTGTTTTTGTTCCTCTGTGGGGGCACTACAGTAAAATTTTGCTTAGGGCACTCTTTTGGCCAGCAGGGGCCATGCGCACAACACAGGTTCTTTGAAAATAAAAATTAATCTTTGCGCTTGCTGCTCACATTCATTAATAGGTCTGAATAAATGCATCTATTACTAAGCTTGTATAATCAACAAAGAAAATGTAAATTAAAACGTAAATAAAAAAAATAATTAATTTCATTTCCAAAATAAATCCTTATTGTACTTAACAAGTTTACAATGATAAAGCTTGTTGACAAGATTATAATGATTTATGAAAGAATAACAATAATTTTGTTATTTCATCTTCATTTACAAGTAGCAGTCTATTTAGGTGTACTGTATTTTTCAGTCCGTTCACATTTCATCCCTTTGTGCCAGACTGTTACCAGTTTGTAAATATAAATGGCCAGTTTTCACAAGTCAGGTCAGTGAAGTACAGGGTGCCTCAAGGATCAGTGTTACACCCTTTGCTGTTTACAATATACATGCTATCCCTGGGAGACATTATTGGAAGGCACAGGATCAGCTTTCACTGATATGCAGATGATACTCAATTATACATTTCAACAAAACCTGATGAGACATCTGAACAGTCTAGTAAAACAGAAGTATTACTTATTCTGCCAAAATGCTGTACACAGCCGATCTCACAACTCGACCTGCAATTAGAGGTTGTACAATGTTAGTATTAGCTCTACTGTAAAAAAGATTTAGGTGTTATATTAGAGAGCAACTTAACTTTTGAAAATCATCTCCCATGTCACAAAGACAGCCTTCATTCACCTGAAAAATATCACTAAGCTAAGATGGATGCTATCTATCTCAGACACAGAAAAGCTAGTTAATACTTTTATGACTATTAGACTGGATTACTGTAATGCTCAAGAAAACATGATCATATCACCACAATTATATTTTCCTTACACTGACTGCCTGTTTTCCCAGAGGTGGGTTGCAGCTGAAAGGGCATCCTCTGCGTAAAACATATGCTGGATAAGTTGGCAGTTCATTCCGCTGTGGCGACCCCAGATTAATAAAGGGACTAAGCTGAAAAGAAAATGAATGAATGACTGCCTGTTAAGTTCAGCATTGATTAGAATTTTTTTTTTCTAACTTTAAAGGTGCAGTATTTAAGTTTGACACCCAGTGGTTGAACTCGATATTGCATTCCTGGATCAAAACAAATGCAAGGAGCATGGTTGTCAGATTGATTACCAACAGGGGTCTGTTCTTCGTATTTCGCTTAAATGATCTAAGATGATTGGCAGATCCTGGATCTCTTGATCTTGACTGATTTCTGGCTAATTTGGTTCTTCAAACAAGTTTGCGAATCAGATTAAAATGTCTGGATGTGTTTTGAAGGACTAATCTATCGATCCTTGAAATCATGATCAGCAATGCAATGACACGGCTGATGGCACAGCATTGTAATGACATCATCTGATTAGCATTCAATTATCCATGTGAGCAAATTTATATAAAATCCATAAACTATTTGTTAAATATGATACGCAATAGCTTTCCACTTTTGTTGTGGGCTGCAGGCTTTACACTTTCATGTGTCAAGAGTATTTAGCAATTAATTTAGTTTTACTTTTGTTGTTAGGAAGCACAGTTAAAATGTAACTTTCTCACCTAATGTTTACACTCGTAATATTTATATTATTTGCTAATTAATATCATGTGGAACTCTGAAACTGTGTCTCATTTGGGAGTCTGCTACTGTCCACCGGAGGTTGCATTTCGATCATGGATGCATGCTTTGAGAGCCTTCCTTACTGAATGAATGAAATACGCTGTTTTCCAACAAGGCAACAGGGGCTGCCGAAATATAACTGGCATTAGGTGGGTTAGAAGAACCAAAACAAAGACAGCGTTCCAGCACATAACAGATATTCTGACTTCAGTATTGCTTTTTTTAGATAAACAAGAATGTTTTCATGTTTCTTAAATATCTGCACACATATTATGGTATTTTTGCTTTAGAGGAGTCAAAAACTTTGACCTTTAAACAGTCTTGCTAGTCAGTCTAGTCTGGGGATGCACTGTCCATGGTGTAAATTTCAAGAAGACTGGACAAAGATAAAAATTTGACTCCAAAAAAACTTTTTGGAGTCAAATTTTCAAGTTTCTTCAATATCCTTTCTTCAGAAATTCACACAATGGACAGGGAATGTCTAAACTAGCACAGGAACACAGGTTTCAGTTGATTGGCATATTCGGAAGCCCCAAACTTTGATTGACAGTCCCTGTGGGCTCCCTGACATATGCCTTCTGAGAGAAGTTTGTGGATATTTTCGCTCGACCAAGAGTCTGCATTTTAAACATTAAAGGGCACCTAGGTTACCACTTTTTCCAGATTTAATATAAGTCTTTTGTGTCTCCAGAATGTGTCTGTAAAGTTTCAGCTCAAAACACCCATCAGATTTTTTTATTATACCTTTTAGAAGTTTGTATTTTGTAGCATTTAGCATCAGCTAGCGGTTTTTGTGTACTGCGCCTTTAAGGCTAGTCCTTCACGCCCACCATTTCCATGTGCCTGTCAGCAGCTACCTCGACTGCGTCAGGCAACAGACAAACAAGAAGGAATAAGATCTCACGTAACGTTTGTGAGAAAAACTACAGTAAGAATCTTACCAATAAGTATTTGATGCATGTTGTGAAGTTGCAAGGATGAGTCAGTCACACACAATGTCGTTACAAAGTTCACGCACAAACACAAATACACACACACACACACATAGCGCGGACACGCACACACACAGCGCTATAAGCTTTGCACTGTTTTTGCATGCAAATGTGACCGGATACTAGAGCAGCACAATTAATCGTAAAAAGATCGCAATCTTGACCCCCTAGACGATCTTAATCCAGCATTTATACGATTCTGCCAATCATATTTTCAAGTTCAGGAAAAAAGCAAAGGCGGCCGCACATCTCTTCCTGTTGTTTTACATACAATGTTCAGCAACGTGAACACCTCCAAATGGTGTTGAAAGACTCACATACTGTATTTATAAGGTATAATTCACCCACAATTGTCATTTCTGTCTTCATGTAATGATGTATTCACGGCCACGAAAACACACGTGACGTGAGCTGACCGTGTTGTGAGCTGTTACCACAGAGAGGGCGGGCGCGCTCCTCTGAATGATGCCCACTTTAGTGAACAGAACTTGCATAGGCTGTGAACAACAGGTAATAAAGTTGTAAATAACATTCAATTTGTGGCACAGAGCGATCGTTTGCAGCTTAGCAGCGAAAATGAAACCGAAAGCAGGCAGATCATTTAAATAATCATATCGCATTTTAGAGTTATGATTACGACAAGCATTTAATATGTTTTTCTTTTATAGTGTTGTGCATGAGAATAAATGTTTAACAGTGTCAGTATACCTAATCTAGCCTATATAATGTTGAATGTAATGTAAGAGGAAATCTGATAATGACAAATGTCTGATTTTAAAGAAAAAAATAGTCTAATAATGTTGTCAATGACAGATTGCAAGCATATGTCTCAAACACAATAATTCAACATCAGAATTATGAATAGTTGTATTATAAAATAACAATAATAATAGCCTACTCATATGAACCTTTATTTTCCATCTACAGAATCGTGAGAAAATCGTGATCTTTATTTTAAGCAAAAAAAATCGCGATTCTCATTTTAGCCAGAATCATGCAGCTCTACTGGATACAAGTTAATATCCACTGCTGTATGGATATCTGTTATGTTAATGTGCAAAATAAACCAGATTGAACGTGTACAAACCGGGATTAAAGCGTCTTTTATAATTGTTCTGACATGCGGCTGTGTTGATGAAGTAAAGCTGAAGTAAATTGCTGTAATTTATTACAAATATGCACTGTTTTAAAACATTTTAAACTTGTAAAACTCACTGTTGATCACAATTGAAGATGATGGATGATCCTAGCAAACTGAACAGACTTTTATTTACAGTTGCTTAGTTTGCGCACGTCCTGTGGTTGGTATAATTGTACACGTTACTACGGAGACAAGTTAATACGCAGCTGTCAATCAATTTGGTGGGCGGGGGGACCGCACTTCTACGTCAAGTTGCGGTCGGTCTCAAAACCGCTCCAATTGGTCCACCGTTTTTACGTTGTTAAATTGAAAAAAATGGACTGGGTGTGTTTATATCACCCCAATATGACGGTCTATACACTATACCTACACATATGCCTGTCCAAACAGCTTGAAAAGTAGATTTTTCACCATAGGTGCCCTTTAAATAGCGTCACACATAGAAAAAAAATGTTATCAAAAAATGGAGATTGTTTTTTTTTTGCTTGCTGTCATGTCCGCTTCGGACATTAAAAGGCAAATTATCTGAAAAAAAGGAGAGCCGACATGAACAAATGAAAGGACAGTGTAAAGAAGGCTTTGAGGGATGCTGGGAAGCCATAGTTGAATCAAAGAGGAGAACAAAAACCAGGGAAAAATCTACAGAAAGAGGGGAGTGAAAGAAAGGGTGTGCCGAGTGCTAAACAGCACAAAAACAGTTAACCTATCAATTTAAACCACATACTACTGTATATATAATAAATCTGTATCAATGTACATTTCCTGTCAGCCCTAATTTAGGGCAAGCAGAGTTTATTTGTTTATATATTTATTTATATCGTGAGATGGCAAAGCTCAAGAACATTTTGAAGTAGTATATACACAGGTGTGCTGTGCCAGCTTTTCTAAACAAACGACAATATTTAGCTAGTATGCATGTCTGCATTGTGTGTATTTATTATTGTATGTATACATTTATTGTTAATAACTGATTGTTATTACCTGTACTGTAAGAAGGTCTATGTATTGTACATTGTTAATACTCTATTTTTAGTTTGTAAATAATAATAATAATAATAAACTTGAAAGAAATGATTAATATTAACCTGAAGTTTCTGTTACAGTATTAAAGCTAAGATAAAGGAATCAGATCTTTAGTGGTTTAAAGTGATATGATGAATTGGAGTTATACTGTTATTTCCCACTAACTGGACATATACCTTTTACATTTGAGAAATATAAATCACAATAACTTTTTAATTTTAATACTGAAACTGAAAAATGTTATCTCCTTAGAGTTAATCTTTAAGTAAAATAAAAATATATAACGTTCACAATCCAAATTTTAAAAATCTTATTACTCAAAAAGCCTCATTTAATACCCTGCTCTGTCCTCCTCCACCACCTCTTTAACAGCTGATATTTTGGCCTCCTTTTTACACCAAAAACACTCAAATTAGCAGTTAGTTTCCCACCACATCCATCTCAAATCCCCATCAAACAACACTTTCTGAAGAAAATTCACTCGTCTCCTCTTTTTACAGAGGAAGACATATTCAAACTTTTCCTCTCTACCCATTTGACAACCTGACCTCTAGACCCAATTCTCTCAAACATCCTGCAGGACATTTCCCTGACCATAGTGCTAGCCATACATCATTAACACTCTACTCCACACTGACTCCACAACCACTTTTAACCAGGCCCAAAAAAATCCCACTTGATGCCTCAAAAGTTGAATATTACAGACCGGCCACTCTCCTTCCATGTATTAGCAAAACACTGGAAAGGGTAATTTTCAACCATGTTTCCACCTTTCCACACATACTGCACTACTCTTGATTGAAGCCTTGTGGATTGCCAAAACAGCTTCTAAATCATTGATTCTGCTTTTACTGGACCTGTCTGCTGCTTTTGATATGGTGAATCATCAGATTCTACTGACCACCCTCTCATTAATGAGCATCAACCCAGATTGGAGACTTACCTCACCGGCAGATCATTCAGAGTTGCCTGGAGAGGAGAAGTATGCAAAGTTCATCAGCTGGTCACAGAGGTAGATTAGATTAGATTAGATTCAACTTTATTGTCATTACACATGTACAAGTACAAGGAAAAGAAATGCAGTTTAGGTCTAACCAGGAGTGCAATAGCAGCAAGTGCAGGATATAGGTATAAGTTATAAAGTGCAGTTATAGAAAAACTATGGTGATATTTACAAATGGATGTACTATGAACATTATATACAGGTTGTATTAGCTATGAACAGAGATTTACAATAGATGGATATATGTACAGATTGCTATTAATAATTAGAAGTTTGCAGATAGATAAACAATTACAAAAGTATATGTACAGTTGGTATGTACATAATTACAAATGTGCAGTGGGTATGTACAGTTTAAATAAATTAATCAGTGCAATGAATATGTGCAATTTTTAAATAGTGCAATGATTATGAGGAGTATAAGTTATGAGGAGAGTGGGGGGTGTATTAGAGGGCAAAGAGTCAGTGGGGGGCAGAGTTCAAAAGGGAGACAGCTCTGGGGAAGAAGCTGTTCCTTAGTCTACTGGTTTTTGTCCGGGGGAGCCTGAAACGCCTGCCAGAAGGCAGGAGAGAAAACAGTCTGTGAGCAGGGTGAGAGGAATCCTTAAGAATACTGCGTGCTCGGCGCAGACAGTGTTTCCTCTGAATGTCCTCTATGGCTGGCAGTGTGGTCCCTGTGATGCGTTGGGCAGTTTTCACCACCCGCTGCAGTGCCTTACGCTCCGCAACCGAGCAGCTTCCATACCAGACTGTGACACAGTTCGTCAGGATGCTTTCTATTGTGCAGCGGTAGAAGTTCATCAAGAAGGCTGATGACAGCTGGTTCTTCTTAAGTTGCCTTAAGAAAAATAGGCGCTGGTGAGCCTTCTTGACCAGGCTGGAGGTGTTGGTGGTCCAGGAAAGGTCCTTTGAGATGTGGGTCCCCAGGAACTTGAAGGATGAGACAGGCTCGACGGCCATCCCATTGATGTGGATGGGATCATGTGAGCCTGTTCGTCCCTTCCTGAAGTCCACAATGAGCTCTGTAAGAATGGTATTTTGACCACAGCGGTTCGAACTGTAGTCTGCCGAGCGACTAAAAAGTTATCAGCATGATGGTAAAAAACTGTACATTTCTAGTCAAACCATTCTTCTGCAATCTTATACCAAAAACGGAAATAAGGGCAGTATTAATAGCTATAAATGTGGGAGAGCGTTGATATTATGTGATTGTATTGTATTGCAATGTGGAGCAATTAAGTGTTGATGTTAAATCAAAAGTAATTCACAAATACTTAGAAATGAAATGATTTACTGACAATAATAATCTATGGTCACAACTGAATTAGTATATAATATATAATATAAATTGTACCCAGCTTAAATGTAAATTTAAAGTTACCAGAGAGAGAGGGAGAGACAAAGAGGGAGAGGGAGAGAGCCAGAGAAGATAACCTCCAGAGAAGGAGAGGAGCAGAGCTCAGGAAAGCACAGAGAAGAAAAGAGAGCCAGAGCCAAGTTTACCAGCTATTTTGTACCTTTCTTGACCATGTGACCAAACCCAAATACTGAGACATTCAAACTGACCAATCAACATGTGACCACATCGTAAAACCCCCAAAGTCCACATACCAGGCCCTGATCTTATCAGTATCTGCCTTTGGAGTCAGCATGGACCTTTTTGGTGAAAAAGACATGTTTTGCCATATAAACAAATGCATAGGATCATTTAGACTCTTACAGCTCCTTGGTCTTGTCGGTGTTAAGGAGCAGATTATTGTTGGTGCACGAAGTGGCCAGATGCTGTATCTCCTCCCTGTAGGCAGTCTCATCATTGTTGCTGATTAGACCAATCACTGTGGTGTCATCTGCAAATTTGATGATGGTGTTAGAACTGTTCACAGGCCTACAGTCGATGGTAAAAAGGGAGTAGAGGAAGGGGCTCAGCACACAGCCCTGTGGTACACCAGTGTTGAGTGTGACGGTGGTGGAGCAGATGTGGTCTGATCTAACATTCTGAGGTCTGTTAGTCAGAAAGTCCATAACCCAGTTGCAGAGAGACGTGTCGATATCCAGGTCTCTAAGTTTGATCATTAACTTAGAGGGTATGACAGTGTTGAATGCTGAGCTGAAGTCAACAAACAGCATTCGTGCATAAGTGTTTTTATTGTCCAGGTGTGTGAGTACAGAGTGCAGTGCTATGGAGACTGCATCTTCTGTGCTCCTGTTGCCACGGTAGGCAAACTGATGTGGGTCCAGTGTGGATGGCAGAGAGTCTTTCAGATGTGGCAGGACCAGCCGCTCGAAGCACTTCATGATGATGGGTGTGAGTGCTACAGGGCGGTAGTCATTCAGGCATGTTGGGCTGGAGTGTTTCGGCACCGGCACAATAGAGGTGGTTTTAAAGCATGTTGGCACAGCTGCTAGGTTAAGGGACAGGTTGAAAATGTCTGTGAATACCCCAGCGAGCTGTTCTGCACATGCTTTTAGGACGCGCCCAGGAATACCGTCTGGTCCAGTAGCCTTACGCACATTTATCCGACTCAGTGCGGTGTGGACTTCTGAGGAGGTGAGTGTGATGGGTGAGTGGTCGGTTGAGGAAGTGATCCTGGTGTAGGGTTCTTTATTGTCTCTTTCAAAGCGGGCATAAAAGTCATTAAGCTCGTTCAGGAAGGAGACATTTGTGGCTGTGGGTGTGGACTGGCTGGGTTTGTAGTTGCTGATGGCCTGTATGCCCTGCCACATGCGCTGAGGATCAGAGTTGGAAAAGTGCTCCTCTAGCTTTAGCTTGTAACAGTGCTTGGCCTTTTTGATGCCCCTCTTCAAATTAGCCCTGGCAGTGCTGTAGGCCTGTGCATCCCCTGATCTGAAGGCAGTGTTGCGTGCCTTCAGCAGGAGGCGCACCTCCTTGTTCATCCATGGCTTTTGATTTGGGTATGTGGTGATCTGTTTCTGGGTTGTAACACTGTATATGGTGGTGTTGATGTATTCCAGAACAGAGGAAGTGTAACTGTCAATGTCTGTGTGAGAGCCACAGGTGGCCTGGGAAGCAAACCTACTACAGTCTGTGTGTTGAAACCTGTGCTGGAGTGTGGAGTCTACCCCCGCTGGCCACACTTTGATGGTCCTCACTGATGGTTTCACACGGTTGATGAGGGGTAAGTACTTTGGGGTGAGAAACAGAGAAAGGTGATCTGATTGACCCAGGTGGGGGAGGGGGGTCACAGCGTAGGCTTCAGCCATGTTTGTGTATACCTGGTCCAAAGTCTTGTTTCCCCGTGTGTGACAGAAAATGTTTTGATGGAATTTGGGAAGCACTGTCTTTAAGTTTGAGTGATTAAAATCCCCCGCAACAATAAAAGCAGCCTCCGGGTGAGCAGTCTGTTGTTTGCTGATGGCTACATGAAGTTCATTTATAGCAAGCTTGGCATCAGCATCGGGTGGAATATATGCAGCAGCTATTATAGTTGAGGTGAACTCTCTTGGCAGATAAAAGGGTCTGCATTTGACCATTAGAAATTCCAGATTAACAGAGCAATGTCTCCCAACAATGACAGAGTTTGTGCACCAAGCTTTGTTAATATAAATGCATAATCCTCTGCCTCTGGTCTTACCGGAGTCATCCGCCGTTCTGTCTGCCCGGAATGTGTGATGCTCAGTTAAAGATACAGCGTTGTCTGGTATCCCGCTGTTTAGCCATGTTTCTGTAAAAATCATGACATTACAGTTCCATAATCTTTTGCTGTGGTTGATGCGCAGTCGAATCTCATCCATTTTGTTCACCAGTGACCGTACATTGGCGAGAAAGATGCTCGGTAAAGAGAGCCGGTGTGGTGTTAGCTTTAGCTTAGCTCTTAGCCCGCCGCGCTTCCCCCGCCTTTGTTTAAGCTCGCTCCGCCGCCTTCGAGCACTTCCGCCCGGCCGGGCAGAGCACTCAGCCTCGGGTGTTCTAGCGATCTCTGAAGTAAGTCTTAGATTGCTGACAAAACTGTCCAGAATGCACAAACCAATATCCAAGATCTCCTGTCGGGTGTACGATGTAAAGGCATTACTGTTCTGGATGAACAGACCCGAAATGAGCAGGAAAAATACTGCAAAACTGCGGAAACTGGAGAGACGCTGAGCGTCGCGATGTGTACGCGCCGCCATCTTGGTCATATATCTAGGTACATCTAGGTACCTCAGGGATCTGTTTTTGTTTCCCTTTAATTTTCTATTTACACCACAGCACTGGAAACCATCATCCAATCACATCATTTCTCTTATCATTGTTATTCCAATGACACACAGCTCTATCTTTCATTTAATCCTAATGACCAAGGATCTCGCAATGCTTGGAGGATATCTGTTTGGATGAAAGATCACCACCTACAGCTTAATCTGGCAAAAATGGAACTTCTCGTCTTCCATGCAACTCATAATTTCTCAATCCAAATGGAAACATCCACTATTACCCCATGTAATTCAGTAAGGAAACATCCTTCAAAGAGCACATTGCTAACACAGCTTGATCATGCAGGTTTGCTGCACAACTTTTAGTTTAAGCTCTTGTGATTTCAGGGCTGGGCTACTGCAATGCTCTTCTAGCTGAATTCCCATCTTGCACCCTTAAACCTCTACAAATGATCCAGAACTCCACAGCTTGTCTAGTCTTCAATGAGCCGAAGTAACACCTCTATTTATCTCTCTGCAATGGTTACAAGTTGAGGCTTATATCAAGCACAAATCATTGATGCTAGCTTACAGAACAGCCACTGTCACTGCACACTGTTACCTCCACCTACATCATCTCCAAGGGCCTCTAGTCACTAAGTGAGTGCTGCCTTGTGGTACCATCACAGAGAGAATATAAGTCACTTTCAAAAGCCTTTTCATTCAATGTTTCACGCTGGTGGAATGATTTGGACCGTATACATATATATAGCCACACTTTTCTTGTTGGGAAAATATATTTTATATGCATAAATTTGACTTTGACATGCTAAAATGACTTGATTTAAATGCTTTGTTATGTCCACATGCCTTCTCATTCATTTAACTTCTTGTGTGTATTGTGTATTAGCTTGCTCAGTGTGCATGAGCAAATGGGTTGTGTTGGAATGCAATCAGTTTTTATTTCACATGACTTTTCAGTTCTCAAAACTAAGGATTTAGCAAATTTATCTCTGACCACACCAAATAAGTATTTCTTAGCCACAATTTTTCAATGTGTCAAAACAAGGAAATATATAGCTGTATATGTGCACTTTTTAATTCAACAAAATGTCTTTAAAAAAACATTACATTTAAAAAAAGAATTATTGTGATGTATCTAAAATATGCACAGTAATCTGTCCTGGCTAAAAGTCCCATATCACCAGTTAACTACACATAAACTGGGAGTAATCTCCCATTAAAGCAATGTTATTGTAAAAAAAAAATAATAAAAAAAATAAATAAATAAAATATATATATATAATTAAACCATAATAACAAAAATAACTGTAAGCAAAAGAAAGCAGGTGAAAAATACCGTGTTTGATTATGAAAGGATAATCACGCGCACACGGTTAAAAAGGCCTGTAATAATCTGTTCAAAGAATAATTAAAATGAAAGCAGTGACCGCTGCTGCTTACAAAAGAATATGTGTATTTTTGTTTTAATCTTGAGCTCTTAAAAGCAGCAGGACTGTGGGTGCACGATCATCGCTCTTTGTCCAGTCTACTTCAATAGGGAACCGATTGCACCAGTTGTGCTACCTCTAGGCATGGTTGCTTCGCGCAAGTAAACGCGAGTGATCATCCTCTCGTTCAGTATTTACCTGCTTTTTCTTTTGCTCGTGCGAACACAGTTATTTTTGTCAGTCGTGCTGCTTCTCAGCTGATTCTAAGATCACTTTTGCACGAATATTGGGCCATGCTTATTGTCGAACCTTGCTTTTAAGAAAACTACCATTTAAAAATGATTTCCAACCA